>VZRN01001691.1:97100-124374 GCA_013397935.1 Dasyornis broadbenti
AAACCCACAAAAAACAACAACAACAACAACAACAAAAAAACCCACAAAACAAAACAAAAAAACCCCCCAAAAAACAAAAAAAACCCACCAAACCCTCCTCATGATTTATTTTTCCTTTTTATTTTAATTTTAATTTTTAACTTTCACTGCCACACCATTTACACCATTATTGCTTGCTGTCCTAAATTCATTAGGGCTTTGCAGCTTGGCAGATCCAGCTCCTCCACCGCAGCAGAGGAGCAAAAAAAAGAGCATACAAAGTGAGGTTTTAAAACGATGTCCTTGCACGCTGTCCACATCCTCCCCGCACCGTGTTCGGGAGAGGCGGGAGGGACAGGGGGAACAACCGGGGCGCCCGATCTGCCCCGGGAGGGGACTCCCGGCCCCGCGGCGTCAGCCCGGCCTCTCCGCTGGGTGGCGCTGGGATCCTGGGAATGGGGGCTCCGGCGTCCCTCACCTGCCGGGACAGGGCGCCCGGGGACCCCCGCCACCCCCACCCCACTGCTCCCGGCTTCACCCCCGCTGGGTGCCTCGCCACAACTGCTCCTGAGCCGCACAGTTTTAAAGATACGTCTTTATCGATATTTTTCGCCCCCTATTCATATGAGTTATGCCACTGAGTGGAGAGGAAGAGGGGGGACCCCTCCGATTTCAAAGGCCCCCTTGTTTGGCTCTCCTGTTAGCCCTACCGACAACGCCAGCCATGCCTGCTTCTTGCCACGAAAATAAATATCCAAGCTGACAGGGGGAGAGAGGCGGCCCCCGCCCGGGCCGCCGTCCTCCTCGCCGCCAGGCTGGGTTTAAACTTCCCACATCACTCCAAAAGTGAAAACTATCGCCTCGGATTTGTCCCAGGGCAGAGTAATATCCTCTGCTTATAAAGACCTGCAATGCCTTTTAAACACGAAGCTGACATGACACATACGTTATACGTTCGTCTTTATTAAAACTTCGAGAGAAGTTTTATGGTTTGGACCGAAGTGAGAAGGGTGAGATTTGTTGGGAGGAATGGTGCTGGTTATGTGGACCTGAATAAACCTCTTGTTCTGGGTCTGGGCAGTGAGCAGAGATCCTGGATGCCAGACACCCTGGGCAGTTCATGGCCTGGGCACAGGCTGCTTCTTCCCTGAGGTCTGTCCAGGGCAGTCTGGCACTGACTCTGGCTGGAAGGAAAAAATGCTTGTGGCTGCTTGGGTGTGAAAAGCCATTTGAATGGCACCAGAGAAGAGGTAAAAAGGTGTCCAAGTTGACACAGCCATGAAGGCATTTTATTCCTCCTCTTCTGCAAACCCAGACAGCCTTTAAAGCTTCATGTGACATGTAAACCAATGGACGTCTTCCAGCACTAGATATAGTTAAATTCCTTTCTATTCCTTGTCTTCAGAAAAACAAAAAGGCAAATAAAAATAGGATAAAGTGGATTTGAGGGACAAATTTTCTTTACCCTTTCTTTACTTCCTTTCCCTTGTCCTCATTCTTCTTCATGAAAAGAAAAGAAATGGAAAGAAAAGAAAGTACTTTCATCTTCCCACCCTGGTTGAGGGTTGCTGATGAGGGAGCCTGTAGATGATGAGGACAGATGTCCCCAGAAGCACAGCAGGGTCTGCATCAGAAGGGAGCTGCTGTGGAGTCAGACAAGGGCAGCAAGGCGGGCACCTGTAGGCATGCTGACTGAGGGAACACATCAAGCTGAGTGACGCAAGGAGTCGGCCAGAGCTGCGGGAAGGAGGTCTGGCCAGTAGCCCTCAGGGTGGAGGAATAATTCTCATGGTCAGAACCTGGCTCCATCTCCAGCTGCCATGCCAGAAGTCCAGTATCATGCATGAAAGATGCTAGCAGGACAAAATAATGCTCTAGGAGCTTACAGCTTTCTGGATCTCATCCCAGCGCTTCCCAAGCTGTGTCCAAGGAAATACACTCTATACTTACTGCATAGAAGAGTCCTCTCCTAGTTGTATGTCCAGCCACAGGGCAATGCAGCTAAGGTGTGCAACAGGAATTGACAGATGCTCTTGTAGCACATCAAATACACAGTGGAGGAAATTGCGTGGAGTCTCTGATTTAGTCTGCACACAAAAACAGACCTCTGTCCTTCCCCCCTTTTCCAGAGGCTCTGCATTGGAACAACAGTGTGCATCTTCATGGCATAGAGGCTTAGTTTCCTGCATTCGGGGTTGACATTAGCTAAAGTGTCTTATGGCTAATCATGCATCTGATTATTTCAACAGATCAGACATACTGGCTTGGAGGCTCTGGAGACATCTAAGAGAGAACCAAAAAATAAATGAAACAATGGCGGTGAAGAGGATAAGTAGAGATTTCCCACGGGGAAGGCAACTCTGCTGCCTCACATGATACAGAAGATACAAGGTCCTGTATTTATTCAAATTCAGCTGTTCAAATCCTGCTTAATTTTAATTAGGCATTTCCCCCGCTCTTCTACTACTAACAATTTTACTCTTTCTGTTCTCTTGAAAAAGACAGAAAGAAAAGGAAAAAAAAAGCCCATGGGCTTTAATGGAGCAGGAGCATATCTGTTTAACAGAAAGCATCACATCTTTTGCTCTCCAAATTGAATCTTATTACAAACTCACTCCAAGAAACACCAGACCCAAGAGGACCTGGCCTTTTCTCCCCGGCTAGAAGAACGCTAGTGAAGCAACTGATTGGGAGATGAATCTGTTGCCAAAGTTGTCCTGCCAGTAACTAATTTATTCTCCAAAGAATAACTGATTCCAACTCTTGAAATCTGCAGTGTGGATCCAAGGGGAAATTGGCTCACAGGAGATAGCAGGTTCAAGTCTCTGAGCTTTACATAGAAATATGAATCTGGTGTTGAGGGTGAAGACATGTCTTTGTCTTTAAAAATTTGAGCACTTGTAGCACTCTGACACATTCATCTCACCAGGACATCTGGGTGTAGAAATAACTAGCAGCGATATTTGTGTACATCCGGATCATGTCTCAATGGCTGTCTGTCTTTCCAACTCATCTCTAATTTTATTTTAAAGTTATTTCTTCTCAGAGACTGGACTTTGCCCTGCAAAGTGGCACATTCCCAGCTGAAAGTTAGGAGCAATAGGGTTGTTATCAATTACTTAGCTCCTAAATGGAAAACCATAAAATGTTTTACATATATTGGTATAAACACAAATGTTTGCATGCATGTACAACCTTTACCTTTGCATCTTTATCTAGGCATATATATAGCATATACTTAAAGAATTTGTATAAACTCACCAGCAAATGCAGTCCAGACAGGCTAGATAAATGTTAAAGGAACAAGTGCCATGTACAATTATTTTTCTTACCCTGATATTTCCCTCATCTGTAGCTCAGTCCAATTCTGACAGAGCTATTGACTTATGTCAGGGTGAACAACACTGAGGTGAAATCTCAGCCATCCCATTTTGAAAATGGTATTTATGCATTAAGTGGGTCTGATATGATTGCATTTGTCTTGGCAGACTGGATGCATTGCTGATCTCTGCTATAGGTGAATAAGATGTGACAGCATAAGTATTTTTCATGTAAGTGAATGGGTGATGCCTTTGATTTACAAGGTTGGAGGGGCATGATAGAATCTGTGCCTTGATCACCTTCTCCATGCATACTGTTGACCTTTTGGGACTTGCATGTTTTGATGGCACAGAGGAATTCTCAGATCTGAAGGACTTTTTTCATCTTGACATTCATTATCAGTTGTCATCTGAGTGGATCACTAAGTACCTTGAATAGCTGACAAATTGCCTGCTGCCCTTGGGTAGATCTGGTGAAGAAGGAAGCCCAGAAGTAGAAAGAGGGAGGAGAGATGAAAGACTGAGACAAGAGTGAACTTACCAAAATAGAGAGCAAGAAAAGATGTAATAACCTACGTGACCAAAGAAGCCAATGATAAAACCAGAGCAATCTTGATGGACAGGATAATAGGATTGTTTCTTATCCCATTTGCCTTGATTTTCCACTCACTTCTGCTGCAGTAAACAAGGAGTAATTCAGATAAGTTAATGAAACTGTGGTAGTGCTAGTCTGGGATCCAGAGCTTACTGAAGCTGATGCAAATTTTACTGTGAACATGAGTATGAGCAGGGAAAAAAACAAAAAACCTTAAAGCTTTTCTCCATTTTGCATGTTATTTACACTGCAGAATTAATCAGTAGTAATATCTCAGTGTGATTGGAACAATGCGGGCACATTGAAAAAAGTGGAAGTGCTGTGGTTGTTTTTGGGCTCCTGCCATTGGGTGCAGTCCATTTCTGAGGCTGTGAGCTGGTTCCCCATGAAACCACCATGAGAGGGTGTTCGATTGACCTTGCTGTCAGGAACTGGGGTGGACATTGAAGCAGCTGACAAGTGCATTAGAAAAAATAAATATAACTGGAATGCTTGGGAAGTTACCTCATCCAGAGCTAGAAAATAATTTGGACTGCTGCAAGAAGGAATATTTGAAAAAAGATTATTCAGTAGGAAAATGCTTGGATTGGGTATTAAACCTCAGTTCTGCGCATATTTTTCTATATTTCTGTAATTATATTATTGCCAGCTACTGTGGGACAGTTGACAAATAACATCTGGTCACAAAGCCTGTTCAGGGTGATGGAAAAATCACTATAGCAGCAATTAAAATGCTTAGAGCCAAAGAATAAAACAGCATGCAGCTATCAAATGAAACTGTGCATACTCTACAGTTTTTTTCCCTCAATTTTAAACACAGCAGTGCCAGTCCCAGTTGTAACAGACCCGAACTCACTGCTTTCCCAAGTGGTTCCTGCAGACTCTCCTGACACATTAAACTAACCAGCACTTTTGCATCAAATTTTGCTTCATTCTAGATGGGGCTTCATGCATCCACAGCTGTTGTTCTGCTAAGAAGTACATATTACAATTAATTCTTCAGTCTCTTCACTAAAAAGCCTCTAGATTTAGAAAGCTGAAAATACATTTGTTAATTTCTGTGTTTAATTCTTTGCCATCTCTTTTCTTGATTTGCTTCCTCTTCTCTTTTGGCTTTTTTTTTTTTTAAATATCTGAATGGGGAGCGAAAACAGACCAGTGAAAATTGCTTTCAGTTTGTCTTTTTTCTGAACACCTTATGCATATGCTTAATTTATAAATTAGCAGATAAATTTTGCATAAAAATAAAGATCTCACAGTTACCCCTGTACATATACATAATTCTACACCTAACAGATATGAAAAAACATGAGTGGATGTTTACAACTCGAGCCATATGATTTTTTCAGTTTACAGGAAATGTTTAAAAGATCTGTTCAATAGCTGAGGTGTATACATCAGTAGAATGATTACCTTTAAACTTTTGAAACAATATTTCAGCAACAATTTCCTTGTCTACAACTTTACAAGGCTGTAAATAGCCCCTGTGTGCATAATGAATTCTGACATCATAGGCCAGGGTTCTTATACACAGCAGGTTTTCCAGAACTTTTATGAGCAAGTTACACCTTGAGGCAAAACTAAACCCCCCAACTTCTATTATAAATGTTACAATAAAATGTTCCTTTGAGTTTTCCTAGAGCTCAATGTTGGGTCTTTCTTCCCGTTCCAAGTCATTCTTTCTGTGCCGTATATGGGTTCGGTACATGAAAAATGTGTTTCGCTGCAGACATACTGGATATTAGGTATTGTTACAAGGTGTTTTTTATGGCTAGGCTTGCAGGACCAATGTAACAAGGTGATAAAGAACAAAATCTCTTGCTCTTACAGTACTGTACTCATGGCTGTTTCTATTCCTACATGATCCATGTGTGGTGATTTTATTTATCCAAGTGCTGGGTGTAACAAAGCTCTAGCATGTCACAAGCAAGGACTGGGAGGAGAAAGAGTCAAACGATTTTTTCAAAAGCTAGAATAGAGACAGGCAGAGATAGGCTTGCAATGAAACTGTTCCTTGTAGCCTGACTGTGTTTGTTTTCACCCACTGCTGTGGCGAGCCCACCTAACGGTGTCGTTCTAGTTTCCTACGTATTCCACCACAAAGCTGATGCAGCTGTAAAGGACTTTCTTTCTCAGTTTCCCCACAGTATGCTCAGTCTTTGAGAACTCGAGCAAACTGAACTAGATAAAATACTGATGCACGCAACTTCCTTTTGATCTCTAGAGCCATTCCCAGCAACTAAAAGTGATTCTGATTAGAGAAGATGTAGAGACACCCCTTCTGTCCTCTGCATTGTCACTGGGGAAGCCACTTCAATGTAGATTTCTGAGCAGCAGACTAGCTAATGGGTGGGGACACTTGAATTAGCCAAGGAAGCACTTCACAAGGTGCAAGCAGACCGCATTCCTGGGTGGAAAATGCATTTGGTATCATATCCTCACTGCGTAACATCCCCTCACAGCTCTTCCTGCGCAGAAAGGATTTAGTGACAGTGTGACCAACACCTGTGCACCAGAAAAAGACACCTAGGCAAGGTGAACTGAAGGTATATGTACAGTCAGCTGCTTACTGAATGTGTGATGCTGTCAAATAGCCATGCAAGCAAATCCCATTCCTGCTTTTGACTCTAATTTCCCCTTCATTTTCAATTCTGTGTCCATACTTACGTTTCTGGTATCCACTTGCATGAATTGCCATATTCCACACTGAGACTATGTGTCTGAGGCAGAAGAGCTTGATTTGCGCACTCCCTCTGTGCCCTCAGGCTGAAAAGCTGTGGACAATGTGGAGTTACTTTTTCTTTGGATTCCATTTCACCTCAGTCTGTAGAAAAGCAGAGTTCTCGGGTAAGAGGATCAAAACAAGTGGAGACAGCACCACTTCTTGGGACTAGTGTTGCTAGGGCAGAAAAATTCACTGCAAATCTCTGTCAGGAAACAGTTTTTTTAGCAAGCTGATACTCTTCTCCTTTTACAGACTCATCAAACAAACATCAGAATGATGACAAGAGTTTTCCTTGGCCCATTTCCTATGGCAGCAAAGCATCTTCCCAGTGTTGCCCCTCCACCTCCCCAGAGCACTGTAAGTTTCATTGTTGCTGAAGTAGGTTATCTAGAGGTCAGTAGGCTAACATGGTGTTTTGATTTCCTAAAATTGTGCCTGTCCTTAAATGTGGCAAATCGGATTGTTTACACACCACTCCGTGAGCCTGGACCGCACACTAAAAGCTGCATACAATGCTGCTATTTCTGCTTCCCTGCTCCCTTCCCCCTCAGCGTAGGTATTTCAGTTTTCTGTGCGGGAGCTCATTAAGGTTCATAAAACACAGTGAAGAACCTGGCTGGAGACACTTGTAATTCTACAGGTCCACCACGTGGGATATGCAATAAAAAAAAATTGCATAGCTGGAAAGAGATGTCCTCAATAAAAGATTTAATTGCAAGCAGCCCTGATGGTCCAAATGGTATCAGGAGGAAGGAACCACCATGACACTAAGGTTTGAATTTATTTCCTCTGACATTGATTTCCTGTATGGCTTTGAGCAGCAAGGCACTTAATTTCTTCAGAGCGCTGTTTCCTACCCATAAAACTGGGATAAGAAGATTGCTTTTATTTTATTGCATTTTATCTTACCTATTTGAACTGTGAGTCCTGTTGCACAGAACCTGTCTCTAGCTAGCTAACACTATCCATGTGGATGGCTGATTGAGGTGCCACCATTACACTGTCAAAAGACAGGCAATATCTCGGTCCTCTTCTGCTATTTTGGGGTTCAAGAGAGTTTTATTATGAAGTGCAGGACTGAGTGTTACATTCTGTTCTTCTTCCTAGACCAGCAAAAAAGCCCCTTTACAAGAGCTCCCTTGAATTATTGAGGGCCCTTTGGGGACTTAATTAAGAATTGCTTTATTCCTATTTATCCCAATGTACTTCCACTGAGATAAAACCACTGTCTTCACAGGTATTTTACCTTCTATTTTTTCTCAATAAAAATCTACCTGTAAAAGATTGGCCCAACTCATATTTTAAACTGGAAACTTTCCACCAAAGCCAATAGCTTTGGACTGAGTATGAAAAACAAGAAAGAACCTCCAATAATAATTTTTTACTTCTAGAGTAGTAATAATCATCAAAAAGTCCTAGTTCTAGTTGAAGAAAGTAACATTTCTATGGCTTTTTGCTCTTCTCAAACTCAATATTCAGACTCGGTCATAACTTTTGCTCCTGTTCATTGAAAATACAGTATAGCATGAACCCTTAATACTCCTACTACATTTTCTTGCCCATTTGTATCATGCAGGTAACGTTAGAAATCACATATTACTTTGCTTGACACTCAACACTTTGATCAACCATTAAACACTGTATGTAAGAAAGGCCTTAGGTGCATGGTGAAATTTTGGGCCAGAAGACAAGAGTTTTGGAGAGGCTGAAAAATCACAGGAATTCTCAAAACTTGTGTGTCTACCTCAAGGGTACAGAAAGTTAAGGAACTCTTACTGGAATATTAAAACATAAATGATAAACTGAACTTATGAGGGTTACAGCACTCTTTTTGTCATGGCTTCATATTCTCTCCCACCTTTTGTGCATGCCTGGAACCCATCCTGAAATCATCATCATGGGGAGCAGAAAGCAGTGCAAGGGATCCATCTAAATGTAGAAAAGGTAGACAAAATGGCAAAGTAGAAGCCATCCCAATGACTAATGCCCATCACATCACTTTTAATTGAGCCCATGTCAGACAGATGCAGGAGAGATAGTATGATATTTGGAACTAGGGACAAAGGACCTAACATCCACCCCAAACCCATGCTTGCATAAATGTGAGAGACTATTTGAAGGATGACCACGACCTGCCTGCTGTTCTGAGCGAACGTAAGGCCCAGCTGAGTGCATGCAAATGTTCTGAGCCCGAGCAGCACAGTTCTTTCAATAGACTGCTGTTTAAGGCAACCATAAAAAACAAGGGTGGCCGAGAGGTTGGAGTAGTGATCATAATTGGGTGTTCTGTGGTTTGCAAATGGGGATGTGGCTGTAGCACTTGCTATGTGATTTTTAGAATAACTAAATATTTGATGAGTAACTGCCGTGTGAGTTGTTCCACTCCCCTTTGGGTAACCTGGGAGAGACAGAGGAAAAGGAGTTGTCATCTAGAACAGCAGCAAGTGATCTGATATAAGCTTGAACCTTATTGTTGTTTGGCTTTGATAACATGTTGGTTAGCTCTGGGTATCTCTGAAGTCAAAGTTGTGATTCTTTATCAATATATCGTTAATAAAAGCAATTGAGGCAGAGAGTGTGGATAAGACAAGTTGAGATTTTGTATGTGAGCCTGTGAATGACTTTTTCTAGAAGAAAAGGCAGAGAAGGTGCTATGAGTGCAGTGTGGCAAAAATAGTGAGAGATGAGGGGTCATTGCTGGTCAGAGAGGCTGAAGATCAGTGGCAGGGCCCTGTCCTTCAGAAGAGTACAGAAATGGTCATCAGACCGCTTCCCCTGTTTCTCTGTGCAGTAGGATGTGTTTAAGCTGGAGACATCATGTGAAGATGAATTGTGATAGTGCTCCTCTGACTGCTTTTTCTTATGTCAATGCAGAGGAACCACAGCCAGGTGTGACCCTACCCAAACAGGAAATAAGTTTTGGGCTTGGGTTAGTAACAGCTCCTGTCATTGCTGTAAGGAGAAAGTCAGGCAGGAACAGGTATGTGCCAGAGGAGAACGTGCCTGAGCAAAAGGACCTGATAGAGCTGCTCTGTGTCTGCTGGTCAGGAACTTTGGGAAAGAAGAAATAAAAGATGATGTCCAGTTAGATGAGCAGGGAGAAAGCGTTTCTAGACAAAAGGCACAATTAGGCTTGCAAAGATGTTTGGTAAGAGTCCACTGATAAATGAGTATCCTGACACCCATTGAAGGTAGAATGGGAAGCCTTATAAAAGCCATCAGAGAGACAGGACTGAGAAAAATAGGGCAGTGAAGTGAGGACTTGGGATTTCTCAACACTAATACTAAGGGGATGACAAATAATAATAAAAAAAAGAAAGTATCCAAAGCCTTAGACTGAAGATAAGTTGTAAGAGGTATTGCAGAAACCTGGCAGATGGATTCTATGGCTTCTCTATCAGAATAAACTGCTGTGGAAGGAAGTCAGAGAAACAAAAGAGAAGGATTGCAGTGTGTGCTGGGAATTTTAGAGCTTCTCCAGAGAAGAAGAGATGGGCACCTACTGGATGCTTCTGGGAAATAGAAGTAAAGACCCATAAGTCTTCTGAGGTCACAAAACCGAGTGGAGGAATTAGAGCAGAATCTCTTTTAAAGTAACTACTAGAAGGATTCAAAAGGTGGTTCAGGAAGGACTTTTAATAAAAAAATATAACAGGACAAAACTAATTAAAATTTTGGAGTGTGCTGAGAACATTTAACTGTAAGAATGCGGAGAAAGCAGTAAAAGATGATGTTATTTCTGGCTCTTATTTGAAGAAGCTGACAAAGGATCTGAAGTTCTGAGGTAATTTAAGTGAAGAGGATCACCTCAAATAGCTTGAAAATGGTGGTGGTAAAGGACCTGAGCTCCAAGGAGAGGAATACCTTAAAGCAATGGAGGGTGACAATAGACTTGAAAAAAGTTGCCCTCACCAGCCTGCTTAGTGGGACTTTAACAAGGTACCCGGCTTTTAAATCAAAGAATGTAATGAGTGTTCATTGATTTGGTTCCCACTTGTGTGTTCCTTTTCAGTCCTAAGTCTCTATTTCTCTCTTATGCTCCCAGTTCTGTGTACAATTACCTTTATTGTTCATCATCTTGAGTTTAGTGTTTCCAGATTTAGTGTTTCCCATACACATAAAAATCCCTTGTTCTGTAAAGAATTCTACAAATAACCTTCACAAAGTCCCTCAGTTATTGAGAAGGGAGTGGGGTGAAGGAAAGGTAAATCATTATTTCCTTCTAGTTAAGAACACAGCCTGAATAATTTATTTTGGTCTACTTAATACATAGCCCATTCAAGTGACTTCAGAAGATCCTCTAGTCTGTCACTGCCAGCGTGCAGTGGGAGTGGAGGGAGAACAGAGGAGTATCCAGGTGTGTCCCGGTGTTATCTTAAAAGACACCTGCAGGCTGCAGTGTTGCCCTGGTTATCTGCACACCTCTACAAACACTCTGCTTCGTTTTTGTTCTTAGTGGTATGACACTCACCCATTGTAGAAACTGGAGGCTAGAGATAGCCAGCAAACTGGCTGCAAACTAAGACAATACTAGTAAGACACTTTGATCAGTGTCACTCAGGTTATTGGGGGAGAAAGAATAATGTGGGTGTGTTGTCAGTTCTAACAGTAATGTGTTTGTTCCTACCAAGTAGGTCTAAGACACACAAGGTTTATAAGGACTGCTGATGTTCCTATTGAAAGCCAAACCCATCTTGGCTTGGAAAGTGCTTTTTCCTACAAGTATCTACAAATTCCCTCATATTTGAGGATGTTTAGCTTTGTGTCCAAGAAGTAGTATCAAATTCTGTCTTATCCTTTTGTTTGAAAGCAAGTGTCTCAAGAATAGAATGAGGGCCAAATATATTCCGTAGGAATAGTTCCTCCTTTTGTAAGGGTGGATGGTAGAAAAGGGACTGTTTTGAATTTGAGATTTTTCAGTCTGTGTAGAAAAGGGTTAGAAAGTCCAGGGACTGTTGCTGAAAACCATGGAAGAGTGAGGCACTTAGGAAAGCTAAATTGACACACTGATCATTTGGATAGGGGGAAGAGAAGAATCTCCTCTTAATTGGCATGCATGGATGTGAAGTTTTTTTTGTTCTGATCCTTGACTGAGGTGTGATTTTGCCTAGTGCATGGCACACATATCACACTCATATAATCACACATGGGTCAGATTTGGATATCAGACAGACTGAAATAGAAGATGAGGCACCTCCAGTGCCTCTGTGGAGGTGAACTCCTGGGCAGGTCCTTGGTACATTCAATCCCTAGACCTGCTGCAGGCATAAATCAAGGCATGCAGAGCAACACCTCCTTGTGCTGCTGGTCTCTGCTCTGCTGTGCGGGAGCCAGCAGATTTAGAAATGGAATTTGAATGCTTTGGCAGGACCTTGGCTGTTCAGCACTATGAATTCTATCCAGAAAGCAGTTAAGAAGTTGTGCTCTACTGAGAGCACAGCTCAACTGTTAGTGTTGACCTGATTGATTTACCAGACAGTGTGTCTGTGGAAAGACAAAGTGGATGTTGGAGAAGCATTGTGAGGCTCTTGGTTCATCCAAGGCTTAGGACTTACAAACTACATTGAGAGTGTTGCGGGCTAAAGGAGAAGCTCTGAATCTGGAGAGACTGATCCTGTCAGTCCTGAGTGGCGTTACTTTCAGACAGGGATCTGGAGATGTGGATGTTGCAGAGAAGTTAGAGGTACAGAAACCAAGCAAAATCCCAGGTTAGTCTGCCCACGGACACTGTCCTGCTCAGTCACAAGGAGACTTCCCTGGGGGTTATTAATCTTTTTTTTTCCTGAAATAAATAAATAAATAAATAAATAAATAAATAAATTAAATAAATAAATAAATAAAAGCACCTGGATCCTGCAAGCTTCATTTAATGATTGTTTAGTTTTGAGGAAAATTTAGCAATTGACAACTGGGCCCTGTCCACATTCACCCCAATATTCAAGACTCTGTAGATTTCTGTTGTATTGTGAGGTGATTTTTCTCACCCCACCTCGGTTTGTTGACCCTGGGTGAATTATGCTTAACTGCTGCAGAGCAGCACTTCCACAGTGAAATATTTTAAACCTGATCCTGCAGATTGTTCTCTGTCAAGTCAATTCAAAGTCTTTGTTTTCCTTCTTTTGCAGGAGTATTACTTTTCTTGGTCAATATATATGACTATATGTGGGAGAATGCGTTTTTTTCTCCCTCATTGTATTTCCCCACTGAATTGTATGTTCTCCACACTCCTTAACATGCCTGGAGAAAAGGAACAAGTAGAGTCCTCACCTGCAGCTTACAGATAAACAGCCTCACTAGGGCGTCCGCTCTTAGCCAAAAGGACTTCCTGATGGATAGAGCCAGACTTACAGCAGAGGACTCTATTTCCATGCTGCAGGTGTAATTTTCCTATTATAACAGTACAGCTGGTTGTGTGCTTTGCATTTTTCTTCACATAAAAGTGCCTAGGGATAGATATATCCACTTCTATCTGAACTGCTTCAGAGGCTGCCTCCAATTGTTGCTAGGGCTGTCTGCATAGGTCAATGTTTCCAGAAGTGAAATACCTAGAAAACATTCAAACTTGTATTTGGCAATCTGAATAGACGGCCAGTTTTGGTTTTTTGTTTTTCTGGGATGATGTAAAACAGATGCTACCCCCACCAAAATTGGTGCCAGCTTTGATTTCTCAGCTCTGACAGGAACATATGCCTGCTTTTATTTCCTCTACAGCACCAGTGCTTTAGTTCCACAGAAGCAAAAAAGGGAACTCTACAACATGGAAATTACTCAATATCTGATCCAAAGCAAGTTGAAATGTATGCAAATCACTATCATGGGCTTTGGATCAGGTCTTAAGTAAACTAATTTTTGGATTGTCACCTCTGGTCATAATGACCCTCTGTTTTGCCTTTTTAATGATAAATGATTATGTTATAAAAAGCCTTATGTAATTTCTGGCATGGTTAGGCATCATATGCGAGGTGTGTAATCTTAGAAATGCTCTAGCTAGTTTCTGGGGTTGTGTAACAAATAATTATGGAATCTCGCTGAGTCTTGCTTTATTATTATAGAGCTGCAGGCTCTTACCCCCAGTGGCTTTACACGCTTGTTAATATTTAAGCTATCTTGTAGCTTGGGTAATTTGTAATGAGTTTTTCTGTTGTTGTTACTCAAGCTAATATTAAACAAAAGTAGTTTTGGGGGGAAAGGTGTGATGGATGATTTGTTCTTCTGAACGTGTTTTTCCTTGTTTTAATATCTTTTGGCTCATTCACAAATAAAAATATGAAACAGAAAGCTCTTCCAAAGCCTCCTTTGTGTGCTTCTCTAGCTAATCAGGAACACACAGCACTGCTGCTTCTGAGCAGATTGGGCAGTGGTGGGCATGAAGGTTTGACATAAAGAACATTTTCATATAAAATACAGGTCACTCTTAAAGACAGTGGTTTTGCCTACTAAGACTAAAGCTCTAGACAAAGATTATTAAAACAGAGGAGATCTTCTGACTACAGAAAGTATCCAGTCTCACAGAAAGGACCCAGAGAATTTGGCCAATGTTTGCTGTGAAAAAGGTGGACAAGATAGCTCTTGCTCATGTTGGTTTTGTCCCATCCTGCTTAACCATGAAATCTTTCTTTGCCAGCTCTAATCAAAACCCAAGACCTTTCTAGTTACTTATTCAAGACATCTGTGGTCTGTCTTTAGGGTCAGAAGAACAGATCAAAACCAGAAAATTCTTGTGTAGAATTGGAGTTAGTCTTTGGCAGGCCAGTGTTTCTGCTTACACATGCAGTAGATGAGGCTTCAAGAATGGAATGTTTAACTATGAATGATCCTGGTATGGATGGAGTGGTGGGGGATCAGTTGGAGGGACTTTTTGTTAACCTCACCCTCCTCCACCAGCTTTCATGGTCCTCACAGGGACCTGAGGACAGCGTGTGCTGCATGATCAACATTGCTACTTACTCAAAGGGGCAGAGCCACACAGCCTAATACTGAGGGCATGCACAGGTCCAATCTCACCTACCAAAGCTGGAGTATGTAGGTACCTACCAAAGTATTTTGATATCCAGCAATTTTAATGGTGGGGAAAAAAAAGCTTCAGGTAGGCTCTGAAACAACTCTTACCACAAAGGAGTGCTGCTTTGATTTTTTTCTAATGAAAAACAAAAGTCCAGATTGAGCTGCACATGGAGAAAATGGTAGCAACAAGAAATGATAATTTGTTTGTGATTACCAGGGCACTTGTGTTTGGATAATATGGACCCATGGTATACTCAGCTCTCAAATCCTGTCTGTGGTTAAAGGCCTCCCACCCCTGTACATTTGCGAACCATCTCTCCTTCTCAAAGCAAGGTACAGTAAAGGTAGAACACGTTCACAAGTACGATCAGGATGAGGGATGAATTTATTGTAATTCTTCAGGAGATTTCTTGTAAGGGGATTTAATGCAGGTCTGAAGTTGTGAGTGTAGAGCTTAGGGCAATGGTTGCAAATTTCTCCCAAATGACAGCTGCAATTGATCCTGTGGCCTGTTATCAGGAGGCACTTTCAGAGCAAAATAGCAAGAAGTGCTATTTTTCACATGACACAAATCTGACTGTGAAATTGGATGGAAAAAGTTGGCTTTGTCTCAAAAAGTGACAGGACAAATTCATTAAAAAAAAGTTCTTCAGGGCTATTAAGCACAAGAATCCTGTTTTGATTTAGGAATTTCCTAATCTTCATGGAGAGTTAGGAAATACTTTGGGACTATGTTTACCTGCTGTTCACCATTCCCTAAGCTATAGAGAACAGGTGTACTGGAGACAGGCCCTTGGGCTAACCAAACATTTTCTTTGACAAAGGACAGGCAGATTTTTATATTGGACATATCTGAAGGGATTTTGGAATTACATGGCTTCCTATGAAAAGATGCATAACAATTCTCACAATCTAGCTTGGTGTTCCTCGTGACATTTTTTCACCAATTGCAGGTCTGTTGAAAAGCTCTGTACAGGCTGGTTGTAAATCTGGACTTCCAGTAAGATGTATTTGAGCTGCGTGGAATGTGCTGGAGTTCTCTTGGACAGAGGAGCCAGGGAAGAGGTAATTGACCTGGCAGGGCATGCTGGTGGCAGTACAGCAAGCCTGTCTGCCCTGCTTGGGTCTTTCAGCATCCCATACTGGTACAGGCTGGGAGATGTTGCCAGAACTCACAGGTTTGAGTGAAGCATGTGGGCCCTGGGGTGATGAACAGCACAGTCACCTGTGACACTTGTGGTGCAGGTGCATGCTACTGTCCAGAAAGAGACATTCTCTTGCTTTCCCACATCAAAAGGATGGATTCCTTCTTTGTAGTGTGTGGGTCTTTCTGTGATTGCAGAATAAGAAACTGGCTCTACAAGTCTTTTTCCATACAAAACCTTTATTTTTTATGCTCCCACTTATATCAGTGAAACTTGGAGGTTTAAGACCTCTTTTTCTCTCTAGCTTTGAACCCTGTGTTCATAGTACAAATGTGACCAAATTTAAACCATATTTCTGCTCTGTCATATTATGCAGCTTTTCACCAAGATAAACTTGTTGTTTCAGTCACTACCAATATATATTTATTTGTGCAGCCATAAAAATGTTATTCATCCTATTTTTTCATAGAAGTGTAAATGGTGAATTGCCAAACAATTGAGCCTTTAATTTGTAGATAAAAATTTGATATATTATACAGATTGTGTATTGATGGGCCCTTTGCTATTACTTTCATAGGATGATATTTATAAAAAAGAACTGGGTTTTTTTTCTCCTTATTTTGTGTGAAGTTACAAAGTAAATCAGGTACTGGAGTAAATCAAGCAAATGAAAAGCAGTACTGTGTTTGATGGTGTCGATCAGGTCTCTGAAAAACAAACCAAATTGAAGTTGAAAAGTGAATAATTTCAAATGAGATTTTTTTTCCCCTATGGATTGAAAATCAGATTCTGGTTTTGTTCTCACTATAATTTTATTTTAATGAAAAAATGTGAATTCTGTTTAAATATTTTTTCCTATGTTTTTAGTCTGTAGAACTAAGAGAGCAAGGAGAGAGAGAGCCTGTGCAAACAGGGCCACCAGTCAAGCTTCTCTACCAGTCTGTACATATAAATGTCTCGGAGTTCAGGTATGTTTTCAGCCTGATATGGATGATCAACACTGTATGGTTGTCAGCCATCAGTGCAACTTGAACAGTAGTTGAGTTTACATGATAGATAATGATGATAACGTGTCTATGCATTGATGGGCAGAAGGGATCCCCCAGGGCTCAGAGCTGTGCATGTTGATAAGAGTGTTTAGGTTGGAAACTTATAAACCTCTAGACTTGTGACTGATCCAGTGTCAGGCAGAGCTGCAGCAAGGCCTTCAGGAGACTAAATTGTTCCCTTCTCCTTTCCCAGTCTCCTTCCAGTTGCTGCTGTGTTTGGCAGTTGATTGTCCTGAGAGGCAGCAGGGGTTGGCAGGGCTTGGACAAAGCTTCTATCTCTGCAGACATCCTGCGGAGTAGTTTTGGTTGGAAGAACATGAATCCATGACTCTCTGGGCCTCAAGATTTTATCCAAGGTCCCAGTTCTCATAGATGTGGGAGCAATTTTCCCCCACTTTTCTAAAGAACGGTATGTCCTTGTCTATGAGTATCTGACTAAGTCCTGCCTATCATGACTCTGCCTGAAGAATGAGTGTGTATTTTAAAAGCTTAAGGGGTTTTGTTCTGCCCATTAAGGGGATGTGCCCTTGGAAGGCCTGGTCTGCCAGACCTTCCACGTGTTGCTCATTGATTTCACCTCCCACTGGAGTAAAAATGTTTCTCCTATCTATGGTAAGGATGGCAATACCTGTGCTTCTAGGTGGCATTGTATGAGCTGGAATTTTCTGTTGCATGCTGAGAACCTCAGGAGAACTGGATGTAGCCTGGCCCATGGTAAGCTCAGCTCCCTGAAATCCCATTGGTTCCTCACAACTTACTGCACTTGTGGCCTTAAGGTTCTTTGAAATAAGCTGAAGTTCCAGGAAAACAGTTACTATGCAAGTAAACAGCCTGCTTGGTGCCTTAAGATCTCAAATTTGGCTCTTATAAGGTGAGTTTAAAGAAAAGCAAGGAAGAAATACGAAAATGCATAACAAACTATCAGATGAAAATGAGTTTTACGATTTTTTGCCTTTATGTCAAAATAAGCCTCTTGCTTAAAACAGAGTTTGATGTCAATGTCTGAGCCTTCTAATTTGAATACCTATTTGGCCTTTTAATAGTGCAGGGACACAAAAATACCCCTTCATGCCTCTGGTTGCTCAATTTGGCTGGGGTTTCCCATTACCTTCTTTCCCAGACTATTTATAGAATAGCAATTAAGATTAATGTATAGCTGCTCACATTTAGTTCCTGGCTCAGCTGGGTTTTGAGCCACTCCCAACAAGAGCTGAATGACTGAGATATTTAATGTCCATGAGAACTCCTGCTGAAATCAGCTGGAGCCATCTGTCATGTAGATAGATATGTGTGTATCTTGAAAACAAATGGACATTTTTTTCTTTCCCCCCATTGTGAAATGAAATTTTGAGGCTGAAGTCAAACAGAACATACTTCTCAGTCAATATATGGAAATATGTTTTCAGTTTTTCTCAGTCTGTTCTTGCCATTGAAAGCGAAATTTATCAAATAAATAGAAGGGAGCTCGTTATATACATCCATTCCTAACCCAGTCCTTTTGACGGGAACTATCCATGCAATTCAAACATTTTACAGTTGTTACAAAGTGAGGAAACACAATGATTGGTTTGTGAGGTTTTCTTTATTGTCTGCAAGCTTTTGTGGCTTGTGTATATGAGCTCAGATGTGACTGGTATCAGTAAAAAACCATGTAGGCAGGATCTGAGGGCTGCACGTGCCACTTTGAGGAACGTCCTCTAGTAATAATTGTACAACACCAACCTTCTTTTTGTGATGGAGATCCCTGTGATACTCCTGTGCTGTGCTTTGTGTAGTTGGCTTATAGATCCAGGCTATTGGCACAATCCCTGACTGTAGGATGTTACTTACTGGCCTTGTGTCAGAGGATATGGATAGGATGGTGCTTACAAAAGCAACCAACCAAAATAAATTGAACTCAAGCAGTGTTCAATCCTGTTTTGCAAGCAATTAAATAAGAATGAATATGATGATATGGTTTTGTCAGACCTCATCACATCTGGGAGACCTGTAGGCACCAGCCTGTTAAGCCAGACTTCTTGTTCTGGTAAGGAGGAGTAGAATTGTGCCAAAGGGAAGGGTCCCACGGCTTAGACTATTATCTGAGTTAGATTCAAGTCTGGGTGCATATGTCTCCTCAGAAATTGCAAAACCTTATTTCTTAAAGGATACTATGACAAGGTGTGCAAGCCCACAAGGAGCCTTGCTTTTCGATTGCAGCGTTCCCTGTACTAAAATAGATTCTGGTAAAGTAACAACTTCTTGTGCTCCTAATAAAGCTAACTACCAGAAGTACTCCAAATGCAGAAAAAAAAATACGGCTTTGTTTACAACAGGTTTCTATCTATCCTGACACCAAGCTAGCTGAAAAGATTTAATGACTTTAGTTCTCCCATGTACATGCACATCTATAATACTGTGACTTAAATATTTAAAACATTCATTCTTTTCCAGAGGTTCTTTTTCTCACTTGGAATAAACCTCCTGATTTCCACTGAGTCAGGGCCCTGAGAACAATTTTCCTTTTAATTGCACGAGATAGTTTCCTTTCCACAACAGCTAGTTATATTGGATGATGCAGGAATTCTATAGGAAGGAAAGGAGTGTGTTCCTTTAATTTAATAGTTCACTACAGTGACATGTGCACTGAATTAAAAGGTGCTAAAATAATGGTGTACAATAGTCCATATTTTTAAATCTTATTATCTTTAAGATGTTTTATTTTGGGGATTTTTAAATGTAACATACATACATGTGAAAATAGTTACTAATTGCTGATAGCACAACATGACCTGAATAAAAAGGCTTTTATGGTAACTTAGAGTAAGATTGTAAATTGCAACTTTGGTTAATTAGCACAAGCACTAGCTCTAGAACTATATCCCATGCTCTTCTCCGTTAAACAGATTTACTCCTCCAACTAACAGGCCTTTGGCACCACTGCAGTGTTCACAAACCTGTGCGTGACCTGATTGATTTCTAGCAGCTTCAGCTGTTTCCCAGTTTGTGGTGTCATCACCACCCTGTAGGAAAATTCAGCATAATTCCCCAACATATAAATCAAATTAAGAAATTGTACACCTTTCACTTCTTTTCAGGCCACTCAGAGGATCTCTTGATCTTGAGATTTCAGTTGTACAAGGAACAAAACCATAAATTTTACTGATGAAAATATAAATTAAACTTTGGGTTTAATATGGTTTGGGTAGTCTTACAATCCTTGCTCTGGTTGTTTGCAGAGGAGAAGAAGATATTATCATAGAAGACAATAGCATTTGCTGAGCTTCTCAAGTCACCTGGTCAGATTTGAACCTCTAATCTGTGGTGAAAGAAACAATAATGCAAAGAGGAAATTCTCCCTTCACAGCCACTGATAAGAGTATGGGGTGGGGCAAACTTATTCCCAGCAAAGAATAAACCCAATCTCCTTTGTATGGAATAAAGGAATAGGAAGCAGTACCTAGTTCCTGTGGAATTTTCCTTGGGAGCTCTGACAAATGTTTCATCTTGCCAGCTGTGGAAGACCCAAGAACTGCCCAATTTCCTTGGGAAATGGCACGACCAGTGTTATACTTTAATTTTGCTTTGGCCAAGGTCTCAGCAGTGACTTTGCTACAAGATTGGTGGACTTTGGTTTAGGAGCTCTGACCAGGCAAAATACAGTTTATATGCTTTATCTTCCCAATTTAGGATCTGGAAGGAGAGATGCTGTCTGTAAGAGACTCGGGGCAGAGTCCTCTTAGCAGAGGATGCTAAGGCATCAGAAGAGTTTATGTCAAATTCTGTTTTTTTGTGCTCAGTGTTTTGTAGACTAGATTCAAAGGCAAAATTATTTCTGTTTCCTAAAGGATAGCTTTGGATAAGGGCAAGTAAGATAAGGGAGCCGAGGGAAGTGAAAGGGGAAAGCTGTTTCTCTAACTGAACAAGGTTGTTGAAATGTTACCTTGAAGGGGGGTTTTTTTGGTGGTTATTGCTGAGAAGGTTGAATAACTGCAGTCTGTACTCTGTTGTCATGTGTTAGCCTGGCTGCTTTGAATATAATTTATAACTTATTTGTCCTTTTTTAACCTGCTTCTTCTGGAGCTTGGGGGCGTGGGAAGAACCTGACATGACTCCAGGTATTGTGACACACAAAGCTATGCCTTCGCCATGTTCTTGCGATTAGTCAGAAGGAGATGATCCGGAGAAGTTCAGAGGAACGCAGAAATGACTAGGGGGCTTCCTGGACTGACTTATGAGGAAAAAATTGGGAAAGTTGCTGCTGTACATCTGTACAGCTCTGCTAAATGATTAATGGGGAATGTGATGATAACATACAACTAATTGAGGCTTGTATATGCCAAAGCGAGGGGAATTACTTTGGTATTGTATGAGGATGAGTAATGAGCACGTACCACTGTGTTGTGATGGCTGTGTGATGTACCCAGAGCAACTGCAGTTGCTTGATGGTGAAAGAGAATTGCATTAGGAATTGTTTTTAGGAATACTGTTTTAGGAATAATACTAAAAACCTGCTATCACCTGGTTATGCAACTTAACTTGTCTTTGAAAAGAATACCGTATCTTTGCAGGGTTTCTTCTTCATTGCTTAAGAAGTGTTAAACAAAGCTACTAAATACTGCCTTGCTACATAAGTTATTAAAAATAAATGGAAAGAAACTGCACTGGAGGGAAAGTGAACTGGGCTATTCCAGAAGACTTTCATGTCCACATTTTTATACATTCTTATTATACACGTAGTGAAAATATTTCTGTTGTAAGATGACGTGATTTTCAACAGTAAATGCTGTGGAATGAATTGAAATAGACAGTTTGATGTCATATGTCTGGTTTGAAAGACCATCGGTAATCTCTGAGGTTTTACAGAAAATTGTCATTTCAAAACATCAAGTAAAATTGACAACTTCTATTTGGAATGCTGAAGTTTATCTGCCTGTTGTAACAGCCACTGAATAAAATAATAGGCCAGGAAATTGGAGTCCCAGGTTTCTGCTGAAACTCTACGATCTCCAAGGCAGGTATCTGAAAGATCTACCAAATAAAAAATGAATTTCACAGAAGTAGTCTTGCTTAAGAGTCCTCCCAGTAAGGTAGCCTGGAGCCACAGACGGCCTGTAGTTAAGCTCAGTTTGGCTCAGTTAAGGTATTCATTAACACTGTTTCTCTACAGCGGACTAAAAATACTTTAGCAATATTACGGATGAACACGAAATACACTATTTATGTGAAGGGTTACTAGCTGACTGTCAGATGTTATTGGAGTTATACTCCAGTACCAAACTACTACTTAAAATAACAACATCAATCCAAACACAGCTAAAATAAACCCACTGGACCCTAAACCAGCTAAATTATACTTATTAAAACATTTATGAGCACTTACATACTGCTTATAAACATGTGCTCCATGAATAGTTATGATCAGGAAGCAACTACAGCGGCATTTGGAAAACTAGATGTCAGCCTATTTTTCCCCTTACATGTTTTTCTACCTTGTGGTCGTGGGTCCCACATACTCTGCTCAAGACATTGTACTGAAGGGTAGAGCTGTATTGCTCCATCTCAAATATTTTCTGCTATTAAGGAGGGGAAAAAACCCGCAAAAACATTGCTTTTCCCCATAGCAAAGGAGGCTATTAATGTGTCGAGTTGCTTGAAAGAAAGACCTCTGAAATTTTGAAACAGGTCATAATAAAAAAAACAATGCCATGGTGCAACAGCACAAATGTAATGACAGTGTGTTCGCTCAATCCTTCCTCATACTGTTCCCCTCTGGCTCTGGAAAAGAGGACAAAGGCCTAGTCCATCCAGCAGGTATAACTTCCTGAAGGCAATAGCAATGTTTATCCTATGCAGGGCTGGAGACTATCAGAATTACTCAGCCTTCTGAAGTCGACGATATATAACCTGAACAATGATGCATTAATATATTTTAATGATTAGAAAGGAGTGGGTGCTCTGTAGCTATTTGTCTTATTTTATGATGGGGTATTTGCGCTCTGTAGATGTCTTCTCTGAAGCTGATTTTGAGACTTCTAAGAGTCAATGAAGACAGGAGAATTCGGTCAAGAGGAAAATGTTTCCTCTTGAGGATGTAAATGAAAAATGGAGCCATATTCACCCCATCATTAAAGAGTTACTGTGGTGCTCAGCAAAGTTGTAACAAGCACTCTTGCCGAAATCACAACTTAGTGCCTTGAATTTGGCTGGAGGTGGATTTCAACTTTGTTTTTGTCTACTTCAGACTTAAAAGGCAAAAAGCCTGTCACAACAAGGAGACTGACTCTCTTGCGTGTTATTAAATGAAACACCTCCCCCAGCCCAGTGAGGAGTTGTGCAAAATCTGGACTTTCATTAGAAGCACTACCCTTCTGTGTAGGGCTGTGGTTGCTCCCTTTGCACTTGTTTAGGAAGTTTCACCTTGGGCTTCTTAAGGCATGGTGTGAAAAATGAAGGGCCTATGAATCTGAGCCCTTCGTATGTGCCTTTTCTGGGGTGAAATTTCTTTTTCCTAAGGGTCTTTTAAGCCTGAAATATCCAGCCCTTAACAATCACCCTTTTGAAAATGGGTTTGGGGTGGAAAAAGCCTGACAAATTCCCAAGACAAAATTCCATCCAGCCTCTTTTGGTCTTCTCAGCATCTAGTGTGATACCAAGGGCTGCACTTTTTTGCTTAGAAGCTTTCACTAAAGATCTGTGCTGAATTGAGTTTTGTGGCTAGCAGTGATATGCAGAGACGGCTGTTGAATAAAATTACTGATTTCAGTGGGTTCCTTCCTGAGTAGCGTTATGGATACTGATGGGTGACTTATGCCGTCTTGTGAATGATTTGGAAGGTAAGATGACAGAAAATTTCAGGCTTCATCAGACCTGGTTGGTGAAAATTTCACTTAATTAATCTGGTTGGAAAATAGCCATCAGAACACTGCCCTGCTGGCATGCCTCCACTGAGATACAAGAGTATAACACTTTGCTTCCACTAGAAAGGAGAACGGGCTCAGAATTATTGTATTATCCTGCTGCATGGACTCTATGTAACATATGCAAGCTGTTATCTACGGATCGCTTTTGCAAGCTTATTTCTTCTGTGATTTCATGTTTGGCAGTCATTAATTTCTGAAGTGCACAAACTTCTGCTTAAACATCTCCTTCATATTATTTCTGTCTTATTCCCCTAAGAAGAAGTTTATGTAGTTCTGCTCCTCAGCAGGTTAAAATTTGAAGAGATTTAGGAAAGTGGTTAGGACTAACATTATTCACGTGACCATTTTAATCACTATCTGCCAAAGTGGGGGCAGGATATGGAGAAGCTGCCCAAAATATTTGATGAAAATATTTTGATTGTCAGGAATGGTTATTTTTTTTCCGCTTTAAAGGAAGTTAAAACATTCAAAGCCTGAAAGAGATGAAACAGCTATAGGGGCAAAAACATCTCAGGAACAAAATATATTTATTTGAAAAGACAAATCTCTCTTCAAAAAGTGCTTAAAACCAGAGCCCAGTCTGAATCTGAATTCATGTGCAATTATGCTTAGGTTGGTGTTTCCAACAGGCATACAAAGAAACTGCAGAGGGGTTGGAGCAGACAGCATGGGATGTTTTCAGGTCCTCTCACATGTTGGTGAAGAGACTTGTTTTGCTCCCTGTTTCAGCCATGCTTTCTGTGCTATTGACCTGATTTTTTCCCGTGCAGGGCGTAAAAATCTCTCAAGCATCGCGAACTGCACCCGTACAACAACCACGCTGTGGGTGATACAGACACTAGTAGGGCTGAAAGGGCAGGGAGCCAAAGTGTTGACTTGTTGCTGATGTGTCAAATATCACAAGTCAAAAGGCTTTGTCTCTCTTCTGTCATCCTGATTTATTAGACGTTAAAAAAGACAAAGTACCCAGACAAAAAAAACATCGCTGTTTTGGGAAGGTCTGTGAAATGGTTAATGCGCTTGTTCCACACAAAAATGTAAAGTGTCGGTTCTCTGATTACCTGCTGCTGGAAAGTGTTTGGACAGGTGCTGTGTTTCACCAGCCGTCTGTCACAGCTGACAGCTCGGATTTATGGCTGTGCACCAGGGCCGGCCGTCCCCCTCGGCCGAGTCCCGGGCGGGGGCTGCGGGCCGGTCCCTCCGCCGCTCTGCCCGCCCGGCGGGGCTGCGTGCGGCGCCTCTGCCGTGTGCGCGGGGCGAGGTGACAGCCGCGACACGCGCGGCTTTTCCCATCCCATCCCTTCAGTTGCACGGAAACGCCGGCGTGGTCCGAGAAGTAGCGCGAATGGGGCAATTTCCACCCAAAGGTCAACACCCAAAGGAAAATTGGCCTCTTGCCTCCTCTTAGGAGGATGATGCTCAAGCAGGAGGAAGCGGAGAAGATCCCACCTTTCAGCAAGTGAAAGCTCCACAGCCCCGCCGCCGAGCGGGCTCCGGACAGCAGGCGATACGTGCCCCCCGCTCCCATGGCCCCGCACCGGGGACTGCTTAAATCCACATCTCGACCTTCTGGAACAATCCAAACAAGGACTAAGAAAGGACTGCGAGGTCACAGAGATCCTTAATACTGTACTGTTGATGTGTGTTTCTCGACATATCCAAAATTCGAGTTTCACAGAAGATAAATACAGAATAGAATACTTATTAACAAGGCACATCTTGAACACTGCGGGCTTTTTTTTCTTTCTTTTCTTTTTTAATGCACTTATTTTCTAAAAGTAAAAAGCCCAGTGTCATACTGTTAAGCATACATTTACACACAATTAATCCCTACTCACACTTATATAAATATATCCGATTAAAATACACTTGTGGCTATAATAAAAAAAAAAATCCCACTTTCCATCAAGATGCTTTTAACACACCCTGAAATATGACCTTTACAGATCGACAAAAGCAAAAGATACTAGGAGTTGCATGCTGACAGGTCATGTGGAGTCCTATAGAAAAGAGATGGTAAAATACAAGCCAGAGGAAAGAGCAGATTATAGAAGGTAGAGTAATATTTGCACAGAGCCTTGAAGGCAGAATGATGTTGAAATAGCGTGTGTATGTGTGCATGCGTGTGTGTACATAAAAACCAATTCCTTCAAGGGTTGGATTACTTCATACATTAGTCACTAATCTCTCGCAATGTTCTGATGGATGTTATGGTCTGAGCTAAACACACCGTGAAATCTGCTTGAGCTGTATTGAAATAAGTCGGTGTTTTCGGCTGCACATTGTTCTGTTTGAAGCTTTCCTTTCACAACACACCTTTTGCTATTCAGAATAATTTTTGCCAGTAGGGTAGAAGCTAGTCAGCAGCTGAACCTCGGCGGTCAGGGAAAGAGGTGGGAGAGAAACTCCAGGGTCCGAAATAAATGTCGTTAGAAAAAAGAACACCCAGCGCCCAAAATTCTCCTTGCCATCGTTTGTTTAGGTAATCTGTGCTTACAGAAGACTTGAAGGGGAAAACAAGCCCGCCGATTTTCATTCTTTTCAAAGTATTAATTAAAACAAACAACCGAACAAACGAACCGTGAATGATCATTTCAGCATTTGTACAAACTCTTCGAGTTCCGGGACGCCACTGATTTGTAATTCAGTAGCACAGGCAGTTAGCCCCCCCAACCTTTCCTTAGCTAGACCTCCAACCTTTCCTTTTCCCAACTCAGCCTTTCTGAGGCTTTCCTGATCGCTTTTGACAATACAAATCAGCTTTAAAATAACGCCTTCGGGAGAAGGCAACACGTGAAAACTTTTTATTACCAGCAGATACTCCCTAACCTTCACCACGCTGAGGATTCGCCCTCTGTAGGTGCCAGCGGGGATGCCTCACCAGAAACAGCCTGAGCCTGGTAGTGCCAGCGACCTTCCTGAAGCGAGTTTTCCTTGGACCGAGAGATGACAATATGATAACAGGATTACATGTCGTCTGCTGTCCTTCGTGGGGAAAAAAAAAAAAAAAAAAAGGCAGATGTATAGGATTTCCACACACTGCCCCTGCGTCGGGCAGCCTGCCTGCAAATCGCCAGCCAGCATTTCTGCAGGGCTGAGCCCCGGCGGGAAAATCTGATTAGACTCGAGGAATTGCAGAGGACTTTCATACCTGGCGGCAAGCCAAGAGGAGAACCTCTCTCATCTCCCGTGACCAAAATAAGGCGGGTCCATAGATGGCACCTCTACCCGCCAGCAGGGACGGGGATGAAAGAGCGGGCAGCCCGGCTGCCCCCGCAGCCCTAGCCAAGCTTCATGGTCAAGATTGTCCTACGACAGGCTTCCCTCCCTCACGCCAGCACAGACATCACGCTCTTCTCCTTATTACCGCCTTTATTTAGGGGGCAGCTTTTATTCGGGGGAAAGGGGAAAGGAAAAAAAAAATGGAAAAACATGGTGGCCGAGCGTCAATAAAATGCGCACGCACATATATTACATACAAACACAAAAATAAAATATGAAAAAAATCACTCTTTTTCCAGTAGCAGTGGTCTTGGCCATAAATGTAGAACGCCA
>VZRN01001691.1:126510-174146 GCA_013397935.1 Dasyornis broadbenti
CCCTCAGCCCGCCGGCCCGGGGTCGCTGGCACGGCCCGGCCCCTTGCCGGCCGGTGGGCACCGAGGACGGGCGGTGGTGCCCTGCCGCCCTCGGGACGGGGAGATTCCTCCGGGCTTCCACCTCCTTCTCCCCCACTGGGGCGCTCGCTCTCCTTTCGCCCCCCTTTTTGTCCTTCTCGCTCTTTACTCTGGCTGCTCCATGGGGCCGAAGGAGAGGGCGAGGCGACCCCCGTGGAGCCGGTGCGAATAGAGGGCGGGCGGGCGGCTGCCGGAGCCGGCACTTCTGCGTGTCCGCCCGAGCTCGCTCCTCCTCGGGGGCGCTGCCGCTGTTACCGTTCGGCGCTCCCCGGGCGCGGGGAGAAGCTCTCGAGGGCCGTCGGGGTTACTCCGCTCTCGCCGGCTTCGAACCCCGTCAGTGCCGGGATGCCGGGCTGGCTCCTCACTGCGAGGCGGGCAGCAGACGGGTTATTAAGGTTATTAGTGTTATTGTCATTATCTCTCCCTTCCCCTGTGGTTCTGTGTCTCTCCACCACTTTCAGACCAGCCCATTATAACGCCGGCGAGAGGCGGAGCCAGGACAAAGATCTGAAAGGGTGGTGGGTGGAGAAGCAAGGTAGGAAAGGTGGGTATGCCCTAATAAGCCGTCTCAGAGCCGTAATTAGCCAAGATGACAGCGAGGTCTTGTTGGAAAGTTATTTTACGAAACTTGTTTGTATTTTCTCCTGCCAGGTCCCTCCCCTTCCCGGGTATTTCGAACGAAGCCGCAGTTCGGCGCGACTAAGCAGAGCCGGCCCGCCTCCCAGGTGTAAAATGCAGAATGACTTATAGGTGGCAGAGCTGAACCTGTTACGTGCAGTGATTTATTTTAATAACGCCGTATATAGCAACAAGTTGTAATATGACAGCTCAACAACCTGTTGGAAAATAATACATGACTTCGCAGTTGTGAATTCCTAATGATTTATGTAGCCTGACAAAATAGTTTCAGTCCTGGTCTCTCTTTCCTTCTGTCCTAAGCACACCTGGTACAGAGGTAGAATGGGAACAGGTAGGCTTTGGGGTTTTGCTATGAAAGAGTTAGTCAAAACCTTAACCGTAGTTTTACATGTGCTACTGTTCACATAGTAGTGTTGCTTGACCTTTTCTGGATGGTGTGTTTGTAACCTCTGTCTTACAACTGCCACTCTCTAGTAAAATCTTTTATTGTGTAGGTTTCGGGTTATTTTTTTCTTAATAGTAACTTTAACTTTTTTTTTAATCACCACGAATCTATAAATTTCCCATTAAACTCAGAACAAAGTATTGTGTAATTTTACCTAGACACTTTTCTTTCTAGAAAAATTAGTCATAATTTTTGGGTTTGTTTTTAGGTTTAAGTCGTTAGTGTCTTGCCCTCCTTACGAGTTTTTTTTTTCTCCTTCAATGTTATGCTAGGTAGAACAACTCAATGAAGACAGCTATCTGGCAGTAGCAGCTCTGAAAACTCCCTATTCTGCTCACTGTTCAGACTCAATTGCAAAACGCCGTTTGACTTCATATGGCAGTAGCTCTGGCGTCTGCAAAACAATAACAAAAACATCAGCAAAAATCCAATGTGGTGCTTATGTTTTATTTCTCATATGTACGCTTCAGATTTTGTGTCCTGGAGTGAGAGTTGGATTGCTCCAGTCTTTCTAAATCGGACCTTATTTTAGAATAAATACCTAATGCAGAGTCACTCTTGTTAGGACTATTCTGTTGTGGTCTGGCTCTCATGGAGAGAGAGGAATTAGAGAAGATGAAAAAAGGCAGGCTTAAAAGACTAAGAGGAGAAACAAACAGCCCTACCTTCTATCTCAATCTGTCTTGAATAGAATATATGTTCCCACACACACACACACACCTGCATTTTGTTTCAAAGCTCTGCCATTTCTTCAGTCCGCATGGTGGTAAATACTGAAGAGCGAGAGGTTCTTCTGTCCCTCTGGTTGCCTTCTTGACAA
This sequence comes from Dasyornis broadbenti, assembly GCA_013397935.1. Lineage (NCBI taxonomy): Eukaryota > Metazoa > Chordata > Aves > Passeriformes > Dasyornithidae > Dasyornis > Dasyornis broadbenti. Next base: position 128,493 of record VZRN01001691.1, read on the forward strand.
CTTTAATAGAAATAATAATACATGTGAAGTCTTGCTATTCTTACAAAAGCTGTAGCAGTTGAGAAAAGCAGGCAATTCAGAAAGACGAAAATAAAAGGAGGGAGACCTCTCTTGGTTCCTTGTTGTTGTTGTTGTCTCCGTGTAATGTAAGCTGAAATCCTTCAGTAAAGTGTTGTCTTAGCTGAAGGTGCCAATGTTTTTGTTTAAGGGTTTGGGAAAAAGGTATCATTCCTTCCAAAACTCATATTTTCTACGATGATGCCAATGGCAAGGGTAGGTTTTTTCCTCTTCCTGCTTTTGTTGTAAATAGCAGTGAAGTAGCGATGATTTGCTAGCTTGCCTTTGATGTTTATTTTATTACCGTTTCACTATTTGTGTGGAAAATGTACACATTGTCTCTTATCTTTATTCAGAGAACTTAAAAAGTCATTCAAATGCTGTAGGTAAACACGTCAGACATAAGAGAAGTTTTTTCACAGCCATGCTTCAAGACTAGGAGTGGATGGCAAAGCTGGTTTTGCAAGATTTAAGAGGGGACAGAAGCTTGTACTCAAAATAATACAAAGATAGCTATTAATGGTTGGGAGCAGGGAACCTTTCTAAGCTCAGCACTGATTCTTGTGGCTCAAAGCCCCTTTGCTGTCTCTGAGTCAGCGCCTGTTGTAAACTGTCCCTTGAAATCTCTGGTGGCTCTTACCTGAGAGAACATATGAAGGTGCTTATGAAAGGGCCCTGCAGGGTTTCAAGAGAGCCTTCCTTGCCTGAGTGAGAGCAGTGTCAAGCCCGTTGCTAACGCTGCCCATGAAACATGAGCAAAGTTGTAAGAAGTGGTGAAATAATCCAACTACTCCCGCCTCTCTCCACTGAGAGTATATGTAACCTCAAGTCTTTTCCTGCTATAGTTTTTTAAAAGGCACTGTATCGCCTTCAGGTTTATAAAGATTAACACAATCATCGGAAAAACTGATTCTGTTAAGTAAACTTCACATCAAAAGCACTTTGATGTGCGGTATTATAGCAAAGCCAAACACCCCACCCCCATCACCCCAAGAAGAACCTCCAAAAACCTCCAGTGAAGCAATGTAAAAAAAATCTAATTCTTTGTTCTAAAATGAAATGTCTCTTCCTCTTTAGATCAGCAGAGCAGGACTTTTTTTGATGTATGATCCCCTCTTTTCCTACCCAAAACAGTACCCCGTCAAAGACAAATGGAGAAATGTGAATGGTTGCTTGAGAATCATGTGATCAACTTTGCTTCCTATTTTCTGTAGTATTTCACTCATTTAATTCAGAAATAGTACGAGTGTGCCAATGGGTATTTGGAGATAAGGTGGTATAGTCCTTTGCGGTTTGCTCAAGCTACAAATTACAAAAATATTCCTTACTAAATGTAGCAAAATGCTACGCTGTCTGGTGGTTGTGAGTGTATTTTTGGTTGATCCAGTTATGTTGTCTCCATAGTATTTTAAACTATGGAGGCATGGGTTTTTCAGTTCAGCAAACATCGTGCAAAGGTGTGTCACAATATGTTCTTGGTTTAAATTTTTTTAAAAAAATTATTTCCTCTAGTTCTTTTTTCACCCAGTTCTTTCTTACTTATTTTTTTCTGCCTTCTGTCTCTCCAGACCACTAACTAGATTAGTGAGGGTTTCCAGATAGGGTCATATAAGAGCAACTGGTCAATAAAGGTCTCTGTGGTGACTGGGAAAGTCCTATAGTTGGTGGTAGGCAAGCTTATTTGTGCATCTGAGATGTCCAGAACACCAGCTGGACAAAGTGCTCCATCATCTCTTCTCTTCCTCCTCCTGTGGCAAGCTGCAGGAGTGCACTGCCTTGCCAGGAATGATCAAACTGGACAATGCAATTCACTACGTGAGAAACAATAGCGCAGTTCAAAGAGCTCGCTCTGGATGGGCTGCTCGCAGCAGGAGATGTGCCTAGCATGCATAAATGAACTACAGTCTGTGACGGTTGGCTAATTGCGCTGTGTATATTTTTATAGTTGAAGGAAATCCAGCTAGAGACTGAGCTGTAAGAAAGGAGGTTAGTGGAAATGCCTTTAGACCTTGAGAGGAAGAGTTTGATCACTGAAGCAGAATGCATGTCTGTGTGAATTCCCGCATTGGGAAAGATTGGCACTTTTTCACAAGGACAGCCATTCCCTGTGGGCAGAGATTTTCTCATGTCTTTGGCAGGTACTAAGAGCTGAATTTACAACGGGGAGTTCCATTCCAACTTTGTTTCATGCAGTCTTTATTTTCTTGGGAGACGTTGCTCAGAATGAAATTTTCCCATGCTGAGAGCTTAGTATCACTTCCTCCCTGTGCCCACTTCATGTTCCATAAAAAAAGTCTGCATCTAAGCAAATTTTTTTTTTTTTCCGGAGTCCTGGGTTATGACAGAATGGGCAGGGACAGATTTTCTCCTGAGAAGAAAGTGACATTATTGCTCTTGTTACTAATGCTTAGTACTGGAGAAAAAATTCCAGATTCTTACACCATCCTTTTCACTGAAAAGTCTCAGAGCTCTCCCATTTTACAGGTGAAAAGGAGTGAAGGGCAGTCCTGCTGAAAATAATTTGGTAAGTCAGTTGCAACCCTGTCTGTAGAACTGAGCTCTCTGGAGCCCATGTCCTGTGCTGTGTCCACTGAGGTATCCACCACAAGGCCTCACTGGAAAGCACTGTACCATCCAGCAAGAAGCTGTCAAAATGGAGATTGCTCTGTCCCAAGACTCAGATAATTTATATCTAATTCTCTGTTTTTACTAGTGCTGTGTTAAGCCTCCGGGGCTTGAATGAGGTTCCACACTGGCATGAAGCGAACCTCTCTGGAATATATTCCAGGTTTGCAATCTGAGAAATACGTGACATAAAAGAGTGCAGGGTGAGGTTAAATCAACACAGTATTTACAATATACTTTGTGATGACTTAATTCAGTAACTGTCCCCATAGGCTTTTCTCATTGCTGATTACCTGGTTTCATGTAGCTGCACCAAGAGAGAGAAAATCCAAATGGTGATGGGCTTAGGGGCTTGTGGATCTCTTCAAGAAAGTTTTTCTTACAGTAAGAAAGAAACTGGTATTGGAAGGCAGCATATGTATTGGTAATCCTGGATATAATTGTCAGGATAGAGTTGCTTGCTAAGGGTCAGGCTCCACTGCAATTAGAAGTTACGCTGCATTATGCTTGTTACGAAGTTACGATGCAGAAGCCATTTGGTGAAATTCTGTGGCTCTCTGCCAAGCATAGTGAGTGGTTTTTGCTACTGGTGCCAAACAAACTTAAAAAGAAACCATCATAGTTTGTTATTGCTGGTGCCCAACCAAATATCTGTTGGCATCAAACTTGGTATTGATGCCAGAGGCTTGCTATCACTGGCCCGTGATATGAGGAAACACCAGCTGAGATGTTACAATAGCCTCTTACTGCCTTCAAGTCCATGCATTGATGGAGCAGAGTGACCAACTTTGTAAGAGAATTACAGTGAAATTAACTGAGAGATGAAGGACTTTGAATATGTGATGGAGACTCATTGAACTTTGCTAGCCCTGGCTGGAGTACACCTAAGCCAACTCAAACCCACATGCATTTTACATGGGTAAACAGTGACTAGAGATATGAAGGATATGTTTCAATTCAGCTAAGTTAAAGTACTATTTATAGCACTGTGGATCAACAAATTAATCACTTTGCCAATAATATTTGGGTTGAACAGCAATAAGTATTTAACATTCTTACTTCTGGGTTGGATTTCTTTTGTTGTTTCTTTGTTTCAAAAAGCTTTTTCTGTGTGGGATCACATGATTTATATAAGCATTAGCCAAATCTATAAATAAATAATGGTGTGAAAACCTCCTTGGTTTTTATTTTTTCCAAGACCAAGTGAAATACATTAGAATGGAGCTATTCGGGAGCAGGCTGCTGACAGACTTTCCTGTGGTAGGCAGGGTTTGGTGGTATTACCCCTAAGTTGTACCTTTCTTGTGCATTTTCTGTCCTCCATTTGCTGTGTTCCATGTTCCTTCTCTGCAACCCCCTTGACAACTCCAGAGCACCATTGGGATCTGAAAATCTGGTCCATTCTGCTGCTGGCAGACTCCTGCAACAGGGAGCACAGTTACACCGAGGGTACATCCACTGCAGTACCTCAGGTGGTGGGGGATGGGCATTTATGTAATGCAAACCATGTTCCGGAAATTGGGGTTTTTTTCACCACTTTTCAGATGGCAGAGAAATGCAGTGAAAGACTGGGGAGCTGGTCCTTCTGTTGCTGCAGAGGTAACAAAATCATTAGTTTGTTGAGTTGCATGCGCTGTGTATCTGATTGCCGGTTCCTAGGTGAGTTCTTAAGGGATTAGCTGAGTTTCAGTCTCTTTAAGGTGTGAATAAACATCCTGTTGCCTCACACCCCTGAAGTTTCTTTCCTGTCAAAGTGCTTTGTGCAGTGTTGCTATTTTGGTTCTGTAAGTAAAGGTTCACAGGTTTTGAATGTCTTGGCCAAACTTACATGATCCGAGATGGGAATAGGACATGACTTTTCTAATTCCTCCACTACTGTTCTACCTACTAACCCTGTTGTTCCCCTGAACCTTTACATATACTTTAGTAGATTAATAATTAACCTCCAAGTGGGGCACTTTGAAGCAAATGTAAAATGAAACCAAACACTTGTCATGGTTTTTAGTCATACCAGGTTTGCAAGTAGGGTGTGTTTAAATGATGCAGGTAGATAAAGTCTTGTTAATTTAGATTAGAGTAAAAGTCAGTGCCTTATCAAAGCAAGTGACTAATTAGGAAAACTATTACCTTTTGGAAAAGAAACAGTTGAACTATCACTCGGAATTATTTTAACTAATTGAACTGCAGTAGTATTTAGAGTAAAGGCTCGTGCAACTGCTGGGAAAGGAGAAAGAGCTTTTCCCAGGCATTGCCAGTGTTCTAATTTTTTTTTTTTTTTTTATAATTTTGCTTTTAAAAAGGTAACAGTACTTGTCATCACTGTGTAAACATGGGAAAGGGAGGAGAGTCCTGTGAGTCATCAAGGAGCCAAACATACAGAATTTAAGTGAAGAACTGGAGCATTTGTATTAAATATGCTGCTTTCATTCTCTTTACCTTACCAAGCCAACAGGACAGCAAAGTGCTTGTGAATGGTTTGAAATGATGAAGTGAATCTCAGGTCTGTAATAACAGACCCTGAGCATTTGGGAACCTGCAAGGGTGGAAACACAAGGGCAAATTCATGGTGTGAAAAGAAAGATTACAATCAGACTGTATTTATGTTCAGACAGATACATGCAATTGTGAAGAATCATTAAATAACTGTTAACCACACCTGCACAGAGCCTCTGGCAATGCTGGCTTACACAGAATCTCAAGAACTGCCGTGTGCCTGACATCATACCTTTGCAAGGAGAGAGAAGTCCTGGGTGTTAGCCCAAGACTGGTAAGTAAAACATAGTCCACAGACTTGCGCCAGTTTAATGTCTGCCAGTGATTTTCTGGTGTGTCACACCCAGTAGCTTCTGCCCTGTAAACCTGTCAGTAGTCCTGATTTGTTTGCTTATGACCAGGTCTTACCAAACATCTCCAAATCTGCTTTAATGCAATGGCTCCTTCCCTCTAAGTCAATCAGGACTGTAAGGAAGGAGCAAGTATGCGTGCACGGAGGGAGTCTGGCACAAACAGGATCTTGGCTTCTCTGAGATTGTAATACCTGCTTCTTTGGGTTTCTTTTTATGTGGATCATTTTCCCTTTTAAAAATATTGAGAGGTTTTGACATTTTTTCATGATGAAAATGATATTTCAGAACCTTTTATTTTTACTGAAAAAACTAAATGGAAGTGTATGGGGGAGGGAATCAAGCAGGGTAAAGGTAGCAGAGGAAAAGGAAAAGGGAGCAAAGCTGAGATGAAGAGATGAAGATGTGGAGAAATTTGAAGTAGAGCGTTCCACCTGAGAATACATTGCAGAGCAGTTCCACTTAGACTGTATAAAATTTTCAGGATGCTCAATAATCTCCAATTTGACTGCCTCTGCTGGTGGAATTTTTTGGACTATTCGCCTCTACAGCTTTCCTCAGGCTAGGGAGTTCTCTGGCTTTTCGTTTCCCATGGTGCTTTTGGAAGCAATTGTCTTTCATCTGCATTTTCTCTCTTGGAGTATACTTTTCCAGTCTTTCATGGCTAGAGGTGGTTGAGGAGTGAAGGTTTGTTGTTTTTTGTTTGTTTTTTTTTGTTTTTGTTTTTGTTTTTTTTTTTTTTTTTTGTGGCTGGTTTTGGTTTGGTTTTGTTTTGTTTTAAACTGAATAAAAATTAAAAAAAAAAAAAAAAACCCGCAAAAGTGTAGGTTGAACATCACTATGTAATTCCTAAAGGGGCTGGGGTGCATCAGTTTGAAAGTTTTTTCTACTTGCTATTTCTGTACAAAATATTTCCTCTTTTTTTTCCTAATGAAAATCTCTAGCAACTGTGAAGAAGGCGAGATTATGAAAGAGAAACAGAGCATGACTGATACACAGAGGGATTCAAAGATTTGCAGACTTCAGTATTCATATCTGAGAAGTGTAAGCTCTGGCACCTGACGTTGATGGATCAGGCAGTGGAGATATTTACTCATCGCTTACAAGAGTCCTTATTCATAGCTTGATATATTTATGCCATAAGGGTTTTGAAGACAGTCCATTTTTGTTCTCCATCTGACACACAATCGGTGCCAAGAAACTCAGCAAGGCCCCAACACAGATTAAAGCTTTTTTATAAGAGTTATTGAAGTGTTGTGGGAAAAATGGCCTTCTCTATTGCTCCTTTAAAAAATAGTCATCTCTGTGAGTAAATCTTGGTGACTTGGACAGAGTTTATTTCAAAAGCACGATGTGATATCTGGTACCCTCTTACACCTTCTTTGGCCTTTAAATGTACTATCATTAAAGGTTGATCCCTTGAGGAAAATTGGTGTAGTCAGGTGCAGAGGCAAACTGAATAGGTGGGGCTTTCATTCCAGTGGGCCTGCATTCAAACCTTCAAAACTTTGGCCAGACTCATGACTATTCCCAGTTGAGACTTTAATTAAATGGTGTTGGATATGAGAGTTAAACGTGGAAACTGTATTCTATTATACTAGCTCATGTTGCTGAAAGAAATAGAGCCATGCTTCTTGATTGAAAAGACAGAGTCAAGTGAATAATTCGCAACAAATAATTAGTCTAAATGTTTCTAAGTGATTCTTACAGAATCTGAGTATGGTTGAGAAAGATCCCTATTTATTAATGCCATAGGACTCCCTTTCACAAGGGGAAAGTTTATTTATATAAGATGAATGAGTTAAAGTATAGACTTGCAAGTTCTTCTTGAGTCATCAGACCCAGAAAACATGTATGTTATATTAGTTAGTTAGTACAATCTTTGAAACAAAAACATTTGAGTGTGCTTTAACTGATGGGTATATGATGACTGACATTCCAGAACCTCTTCTGCGCACACCTACGCTGGCATACTTTTATACATAGGAGTAATCCTAATTAATTTGGGAAAATTACTCTTGTGCATGAATGTATTCATTAGTATTTTAAACATCATGGTATGGTGAATCTTCTAGATACAATCTTGATCTTACACTTGAAGGTGCCCACAACGTCCCGTCCGGTCTCTAGGGCTGCCTTAGCACCAATAAAAACAGGCCAGCACCCAGTCCTTCCCCTGAGGGCTTTAGCAAGGCAAAATTCTCTTCCTTACAAAGAAGTGGCCTCATCTGTGCTGTCTAGTGGGAACTGTCCTTTGTCTGTGTTATCTTCTGAGTATAGGCCTCTGATGGCATGAGAAAGTACTGGGTTACAGGGGACAGCCTATGTCAGGAGGCTTGTTGCAAGTTAAACAGTGAGGACAGCTCCTGAGTGCACGTTCTGGCTCTTTTTAGTTTGCAAGTGCAAAATGTAACTTATATAAATGTTTGTGTTTGTTTTACACCTTGAAGCTTTGATAAGGTGTTATTGCTCTCATCTGCTCTATACAGGAGAGAGCAGCACTGTTCCCTTCAACAGTGTAATTTTGGGGGTGTATTGTCTGGGTTTCTGTCCCAGTGGTGCCGAAGAGTTTTGCCCAAGAACATTGCAGGAAAACAGTCTTTCTCTGTTTGTTTTGTATCTTCCCTTTCAGAGGTAAGATTTGATGCAGCCTTAAATGTATTTTTTTTATGAACACCATTTCAGTTTGTTAGAAGGAAACTTGGCTAAGGTATTAAAGAGTTGGAAAGTTATAGCACTAAGAAGAATGATTTTATTTTAAGTGGTAGAGAACATTGATAATTTCAGAGGCAACAGGAAAATAAAGCCAAAGAACCAAAGACAGAATAGGGAATTTGAACTGAAAATTTGTACCTTTAAAGATTTCTAAATATGTAGATTCTGCTTTGCAGATGGTGAATGCTCAGTGCTGCTGCCTGAAATTTTAAATGCCTGCACATGTTGTCACACCAGGGAATTGTTAGAATCTCATCCCAAAACAGGTGGCTGTAGTGCATGAAGTGATTTTCCCCCTGTAGTACCTGTTTCTGTTAACTGAAAGGAAGCCTAAGACTTCCCAGGTGACCACCTAGGATGTATTACAGAGCTCTGAAAAGTATATAAGGTGAATTCCAGACTGCCTGACTTCTCTTAGGAAGCACCTAAAATGGAGGTGTTCCCGTTTTTAATGCCTGAAATACTCTGCTCATTTATTACAGTTATTTATGAAAAGATTATTTATGTAAAGCAATTGATTGTGAAAAGAAAAGCTACTTTCATCATTAAATCAAACTTCATCCTGACGTTAAGATAGGATTTAACATATTGAGCTAGACAAAAACATTGTGTAAGGTGAGAGGGATTGCCTCTCAAAATTTATTTGCTGCTTAAAAGCTGCACACTGTGTTCCACTTCGGGCATTGCAGGTATTTTCTTCCTTTACCTGGCTGCTACTGGCTTATCATCCTTTCTGATATGACCTGTGCAGAAGAATGTTTCCCATTAGGCTCTTTTGTAACATCTTTCTGCAAAGTGCTTGAACATCGGTGCTTGCTCCAGGAAAAGGTGAGTTAAGACGTGTTTTTATGTGTCCTGATAGCTGCCTTGATTCATCAATACTAGAAAGGATGTCTTTATTGACACTGAGCACTTTCCAAAAGTATTCCCTCCACCATTACTGATGTGTTGCTTAACAGAGCCAGCTTAAGCTTGCCACACTGAGTTTTGTGTTGTTTGCGTTGCATTGGTTGGTTACCTCTTTCTGTTAACTTTCCGTGCACAATTTAATTAAGCTGTGAATAATAGGATGTGTTATCAGATGGTACGGCGTTAATAACTTCAGTGAAGTGTTGTGTGATGAACCAGCTAAAGATCTGGACAATAATTTATATATTCTTCCCACTTAACTGTCAGTGCGTTTTGGATGAAGATAGCTCCCAGCATGTGTGATTGCAACCCTGCTGCTGAAAGAGGTGTGTCTGTTTATGCCAGTGAAGTGCTTGACTGTTGGTATAAATATAATGGCATGGTAATTACTGGTTATAGATACAATGAAGATCAAACTTTTTTTTTTTTAATCCAGAATGCTTTTATTATCCTGGAAGCATGCTTCCTATCTTTTCGTATAAATAATCAAGAGTATGACATTTTGGAGTTAGAAAACTGGGTGAAACAAGTCATAATGATTAATTTCTGCAAATGTTTTTCTATGTATTAATTGCCTATGCCCAGTGAACAGTATTCTCAGGTGTCCTTCTATACAAATTATTCATGACTTATTTTAAATAAAAAAACCTCCTTACAATGTCTGTAATGTGTGTACTTGCTATTTGTATAAGCAAAATGGTATGGTTTCCTTTCTCTGATTAGATAACTTGTGGAACAAATTAATCTAATGCACATGTGAATAATAGGGAAAATTAGAAATATGCCAACAATATCCAGCTTTAAAGTTGTTTTCCTTATGTACCTGAAAATTTAAATAAGTCTAGTCCGATTTCTTAGTAAAGCAAATAAAATGTACATATCAATAGAAATCAAACTGCTCTCAAATGTTTTCAGATGGAAGTTGGCTTTCAACAGCAAATGGTAATGCAAAGTTTTCATGTTCTTTTCAGTTCATACTTCTGGCTGAAAGGTGTATGCAGTGTGACACAACGTGCTGTGACTCCTCAGCAAAATGTTGCAATTCATATTGGTTAAAGTATGTAGTGTTTCAGAGCAGTGCATAATTTGTGATTGCAACAATCTCAAATGTAACACAGACAATGGGAGCACATAAAATGTCTTCAGTGTTTCCATCTCATTCATAGTTTTGACTCAGCAGTTCCAGCTGATTATTAGAAGTTTCTCCAACCAGCCTGGATTGGCTAAGGGAATTCACTTTAACATACTGAAGTGTTTTCATTAAACTTGGCCTGTGCCAAAGTGGCTTTCTAAATTGGATTCACTGCACTAATCTTGGTGCCTGTACTATTGTGTATTGCATCAAACAACAAAATATGCAAGAAACAAAGTGGTAAAAAGTATTATTTAAACTGGAAGTGAGGCAGAATTCATTAAAAGGAGAATATGGACCATGCTCATTATAGGATTTGCTAATGCTCATAAGTTCTTCCAGCAAAATTTAATATATGCAAATCATTATTTACGAGCAGCTATTATCAACAATACTAATAACTTCAATAGTACTAATAATAGCTATCTGGACTAATTAACTGTTTTAAATTGAATTTTGTAATATTTGCAAGTTTTCTTACTGTTATGGGAGCTAAATAAAATCAGCCCCATTGCTTAACACAGAATTCCATTTCATACAGGACAATTCTAGTTTTGGAGACACAATTTGAAGCAGAATAAAGTGTTAGTTAAGAAAGCATCTGCTTGTGCCAACAAAATAGAGGAATAAATCCAACGCAAATTCATCGAGCATGTTTTTTCTCTTAGTATGAAACAAATTCATTTCGGTGAACTGCACAAGGCTCACTTGGGAGTTTTCTATTGGAAACTCTGTGTTTAGATGGGGGGATGCTCTTCTTGTGTTGGTTCTTTTTTGTTTTTCTGGTTAGAAGGAAAATTATTTTGTGATTTGTAGGTAGTTGTTTGTTTGGTTTTTCTTTAAATTATTCCTTCTTGGTTGTGAAGGGGGGAACAAAAGAGAGGAAAAATGTTGACCTAGCTATAAACAGAAAGTAGAAGGCAATTTGATGGGAGCACAGAAAAGGGGATCTCCTAGCTTTTAGAATGACCTGTTCAAAATGGTTTAAGGATGACAATGTTGTGCATTAGTCTGCAGATTTCATGGCACCTTGTTCTATTTGGGCAGTGAGGTACCATGCATATGAACCCTATGTAAGGCATAAAAATAAGTGTGAATGATAGCAATGCAGATAATATTGCTTCTTATAAATAATAATTAATGCTAATTAACGTTGACTCTATATGTTGTGGCTTGGATGAAACTCTGTCAGGAATTGGCAGACATGCTGATATGAAATCTCCACCCACAAAGATCTGCTGAAAGAGCAGTATCTGGTGTATGGGGATCTGCCCTTTTAAGTGCAAAGAATACAAAGGTTTTCCAGTTGTTTTTCCCTTTTGCAGAGAAAACACGCTTGTAGTTTTAGAGTTGGTCTGCATGAACACATCTCCAGGAACTACAGATGTGGAACAAATGCGAGATCAGGTCTTGTTCCTTACGCAAGCTCGTATGGAGTGTTGCATGTTCACTGGAACTAGCACGTGTAAGACAATGTTCCCCAACAGTACCGGCCCCTTCCCATGTGACGACGTAGATGCCGACGCATTTGTTGAGGACAGGCAATGATGCCCTTTCCCGAATTGGGTGGGAGGCTGCTGAGCCATGCTGCTGTGTGGCTGTTCCACAAGGTGCAGGAAGGCAGGCTGCGCAAATCAGTGCCGATAGGGAGGCTGACGCCTCCTCACTAGGCTTTGGTAAATCAGTATCTGCATGTGTGCCCACACATATGAATGCTATTTTCCCTCTGCCACTTCCCTCCCACTCTGAGCTGCCTTCCTCTCCACACTGCCCTTGACTCAAGAGGTCAGTGCTATCACTTCTTTTTTCACCTTTCTTTCACTTTTCTTTCTGTAGTTTATCCTCTGGTTGTTACTTTCCTTTTATCCAGTGGAGGGGCAGCAAGAGCCATTTGGCTGATTTAATGTTTTTTCTGGGAATGAAAGGATAAGACTTAAAAAAAATAGGATACCTTCGGGCAAAATGTGATTTTCAATCAAAATTCTTTTTCTTAAGGGAGGGGATTTTTCTTACAAGGGAGGGAATTTACCCCAACAGAGCAGTTTTACCCACATTCCTCTGAGACACAGGAATCTGTGTGCTGCCGATGTCAGGGGGGATCAGGGTCTGAATGACCAGTTGCCGTCATAAAATAATGAGGAAGAGAAAAGGGTTGCATGTGGCCGTGAAAACAAGAAGGAAAAGGAGAGGAGGAAGTGCCTGGTTATTCGTGTCTTGGTGGGGAGCTTTGCAGGGTCCCCTGGTGACTATGTGACCAGCGAACGCCTTTGCTGAGAGTTCTAGACTGGGCAATTTGGTAGAGCAGCTCAGTGTCTGCAGCAGCTACCTCTCAGGGGTTATATGCTAGAGGAGAACTGGCCTGTGGTGCTGTAATAGCTGGCATTTCAAAGGTGAGATATTCTGTTTTCTTATTTGTTTATTTGCTTCCCACTGGGGGATCAGTTATATGTTGAGATGACTTGACTTGATACACACCTCCTTAGCAAATACATTGATTCAACGTTTAGAGGATCATGTTTCTCTGTGGTGCAGAGTTATTTAATACAATATTTGTGGTAGTCTGATGACACTTGCAATGATCAAAAGGAATAAGTTGTGTATTTTTTTAAGAGTGTGTTAAACCAGTTCTGTCAAAATAGAGATAATAAATACCAGTAATTGTTTAGTCAGTTGAAAAGGAGTAATTCCCCACATTTTTTTTAAACACGGTAGGTAATGTTTTGGCTGAATATGTATGAAGAACCTGTACTTACCTCTACATTTCTGAAGATGAGCATAGAGTACTGTACTTGTTTTGTACGATTCTGGAATCTGAAAAACTGGAACATTTCCCTGATCATGACAAAGAATGTCTGCATAAAGTAAACTAACTTCAGATATTCAGATTTCATCTGCTAAGCTGCTCTGGGAGGAGTGAAATGCCGGGATAGCAAAGGTAGACTACACCTTCCTTCTTAAGCTGAGGAAGCTGGTAGGAAGGTGGGCAGGGACGAGGGAGATGGCACAGGTTCTGCCAGTTTGGTGGAAGGTTATTAGTGGAGATCCTAACAGACCAGCTTGGAACTGATCTTACTTAATATTTTCCTTAATGTCTTGGGTGTAGAAGGCTGGAACTGACTGATGAAATTCTCTGCTGACACAAGACAAGAAGACATTGTCACGGTAGAGATAATGTCCAGTTCTTCCCATGCAGGGAGTGTGAGGGCAGGAACAATGAAAACAGACAAAATGTTTAATAGCTGAGGGCTTCTGCCTTTAGTTGAAATGGTTGTTCCCTAGAAGACAATGCAGCACAAGGTGGGAAAGAAAATGGGAGAGAAAAATTTGGGTATGCTAATTGACAACAGAATAACTGTGAGCTTCTGGTGCAATCTGGGAAAAGCCAAATGGAAGCAGAGTGGTCATTAATGGATTAGGTTTGCAATTAGGAGGTTACTAAAAATGAGATTGTTATAATCTTCCAGCTGGAGTGGGAAGAGCAGCAAACCTAACTGGAACTTCATGAATTGATGAACAGGGCTCTTGATTCAGAAGTTAACAGTATCAGGGGACAGTATAATGACACAAGGCTAACTCAGACCTTATTTTCAATCAAAAAGACGTGTGCTTTATTTAGCATATAGTGCATATAGAAGGGGAAATTACTGTAGACAATGGTGATTAAAAGTCTGAAATCCAATAAATTTTAATATTGAATGGTGATGATGTACCATTTTATTCATCTTAATTTCATTAATTTCTCCATGTATGATATATTTTAGACTTTATGGAACTCATAATTGGTCTTATGTCAACAAGCAGCAAAGATCAGGCTGTCTACCTTCACTGACAGTTGGCTTAATTTAGTAGTAGTACTTAGCAGTTACATAGTGCTTTAAAATTTCAAATATTAGCTAATTAGTCATCACACCACTTGCTTTAAATATTATCAGCCTTCTATAAAGATGAGTAAATATCTGTTGTTATCCATATTTCTGAGATGAGAAAATTAAGGCACAGATGGGCTGGTTATGTCCCTGTGTGTATTTATATATAGGTATTTCAAAGGCACGTATCGTTTCAAGGTCCAACAAGTCTATGTACTTGTTAGACCTGATTTGGTGTCCACTGGAGCCAATGGTAATCATTCCAGCAGCTTAAAAGACTCCCCTTGCTGCCTAATTGAATTGCCCTGCAAAATCCATCTTCCAAATATTACCCAGCCAGTATGGTACGCTTTGAGATGGGTTGTGATGAAAAGCACACCTGCCCTGGTGGTCAGAACCCTTAGTGTGGCTGTAGGGGACAAACAAGCACCAAAAATGATGAGGTTTGCTCAGCACCCAGTGAATGAGTCCTAGAGATGAGACTCCGTGAGGGCTTTGTTATTGAGGGAAATAATTAAGGAGCTTGAAAATATTGATTATAAAATGATGAGATTTTTCATGAGTTCCTAAACAAGCATCACCTGTTGAGTTTTGGAAGAAGTAGCTAGGTATTTTGTCAGTCCCAACATATATTTCTCAGTCTATTCATGCATCCAGATGACTTTAAAAACCTATCCCTACACTTCAGTGCTATGTGGGAGTTAAAACTTAGATATATATATATATATATATATGTCTGCTGACCTTTTCCTGAAAACTCTAAAACTCAGCAACATGTTTTTCATATTGCTTTTCAAAACCTGAAGTTCTATGGAGAAGAAAAAAGGAAAAGGATGGGAAAAAACCCTTAAGCTCAAGTATAATGCTGAAAGATCACAGAAATCTTTAATGAAGTGGCCAGCAGCTCTGTAGTGTTACCTAAATGTGACATACCTAGTCAAAGTTTGGCCAGTTATGTGCAGTCTTGCAGTTAAGCTGTGTTCCCTGAAAGATGGAAATAACGCTTCGTAAATTCAGGATCATATTGTCATATATATTAATTCAGAGTTCTCATTCCTTGAGCATTTACTATGCTTTACATAAGACTTATTTGTTTCTGCAAATGTTCCTGCCCTTAAACTTGTTAGGATTTGTGACAGATAGCATAAAACAAGAGTAAAACCATATGGAAAATGCTCTTTTATCAAAATATATTATTGAATTTCTTTTGATGTTAATGTTTACTTAATCCTAGTAGTCAATCGTGTAGTATAGCCCAAGCTTTGAAAGATGAGCTTAGAGTGGGAAAGCAGCACAGACAGCATTTTCTTCCCTGTCCTGCCACGTTCTGCTAACCACATGCTTCTTTTGCTTGCCTTCCCAGCCAAGAATATCTCAGTAGATAGGAAATATCACTGGTAATAAGAACGTACAGAACAATCCTCTCTCTTGGTGCAAGCCCTATGCCGTGCTTCCAAACAAAGCTTTTCATGTTTGTTACTTGCTACTTGGCAGCAATCGGGAAATGACAGATGCTGTAAGGAAGACCCCTCCTTAGCCTTATTTCTGTAAAGAAAAAATTATGAGAAAGAGAGTCGTGTTCCTCCACGTGCCTCAAGGTGTCAGATATTATTGGGGCATTGCAGTCAAACCGGTGTGTTTACAGCAGATCAAAGAGGTGACATGAGCCAGAGATGAAGCTGAACCAAACCCCCACCTGCTGCTGCATGTTGGCTGCACGTGTTGTCAGGTTTTACACTCAGCATTGTGGGATCGATACTAATGCAGCAATGTGGGAGCTGTTGTGCTAGGTTTCTCTTCTCAGGTAACCTTCGGCATGTGAGGGGTTGTTTCTTTCTCACCTTGTGAATCTTACAATAGAATAATAGAATACAGAATCAGAGAATGGCTTGGGTTGGAAGGGACCTTAAAGATTATCTAGGTTGAATCCCGCTGCCATGGCCAAGGACACCTTCTACTAGACCAGATAGCTCAAAGCTCCATCCAACCTGGCCTTGACCACTTCCAGAGATGTGGTATCCACAACTTCTCTGGACAATTTGTCCCAGTGCTTCACCACCCTCTCAGTAAAGAGTTTTTCCCTAGTATCTAATCTAAACCTGCTCTCTTTCAGTTTGAAGCCATTCCCCCTTATTCTGTCACTACGTGCTCTTGTAAAAGGTTCGTCTCCATCTGTCTTGTAGCTCCCTTCAGGTACTGGAAGGCTGCAATTAGGTCACCCCAAAGCCTTCTCTAGGCTGAACAATCCCAGTATTCTTAGGCTTTACTCATAGGAGAGGTGCTCCATCCCTGTGGTCATCTCCATGGCCTCCTCTAGACTTGCTCCAACAGGTCCATGTCCTTTGTGTGCTGGGACCCCAGAGCTGGATGCAGCACTGCAGGTGGGGTCTCACCAGAGCAGAGCAAAGGGGCAGAATCCCCTCCCTCCCCAGCTGGCCACACATCTTTGGGTGCAGCCAGGACACACTTGGCTCTCTGGGCTGGGAGTGCACATGGCCAGGTCATGTCCAGCCTCTCCTCCAGCAGCCCAAGTCCTTCTCAGCAGAGCTGCTCTCCATCTGTTAATGCCCCAGCCTGAGCTGATACTGGAGTTGCCCTGACCCAGGTGCTGCACTTTGCACTTGGTCTTGGTAAAACACATGGCGTTCCCATGGTCCCGCTTCTTGATTCCAGGTCCCCCTGAATGGCATCCTGTCCTTCAGGTGTATTAGCTGCACCACCAAGCTTGGTGTCATCTGGAAACTCGCTGAGGGTGCACTTGATCCCACTGACTATGTCAGAATTAATGAAGATATTAAACAGTAGTGGGCCCAAAACAGACCCCTAAGGGACACCACTTGTCAGGGATGAGCCATAGACCACAACCCTCTGGATGCGACTGGGCAACCAATTCCTTATCCACCTAACAGTCCACCTGTTGAATCCATCTCTCTCCAATTTGGAGATGAATTCTGGTTAGTTACACCTCCCAGAAAAGAAATCTGAGTTGGTCAGTGGCAACAGCTTCCACCAGGATGGCTGCTTACTCTCTAGAGCAGCTGCATTCCCTGTTTCCCTTTACTTCTGGCTATGTTGTTCCTGTTTCTTGGTTAGTGTTCCAGAGGGGACCATGCAGTGGAAATCAGGATGGAAGATGTTTTACTTTGTGTCTGATAGAAGAGTGGTGGCTATGGTCTGGCTATGCTGGCAGATTTATTGGCTGTTTTGCCACTTATACCCCTGCTCTCATTGTTCTCAGCCCTGGAGGGGAGATACCCCTTAATCCTTTCAGGTCCACTGGGTTCCTAGATTTCTCCAGATACCTTTGCATTCTTTCCTTATAGCTTATATCTGTTTAAGGATTTTTGTCTGATTGGCTTGGGAATAAATGTAGATCAAGGTTTCATTTCCTCACTCCTCCATTCCGGCTTTTTTTTTAGCCATGTGGGATTTGTTTTTCCTCCTTACGTATTTTCTCCATTAGCAATATCATTGCTTTTTGCATAAAGGGCATCGAGGAAGACAATCTCACTCCTGTCACCCAGATACAATGTGTGTTTCAGACACCAGAACCTTCTTCCACATTTCCCCTCGCTCCTTGTGTCCATGCTCCTGTGATAAAAAGATTTGTTCAGACAGAACATCAGAACTGTAGAGGTGAGACAATTTTTAGTGTGACAATGTGATGGTGTACACATGAGCCAAGGCAAAAGCATGGCCTCAGAACATGGTTAAGGCACAAGAATCTGTTTCTTAAACCTGACTTCCTGTTTCTCCCACTTCTTGAGCTGAGCACATAGCTCAGCTCTGTGCCCCGCTTTTCCAACAAGCAACCTGAGGATAATGGTAAGGATTCACGTTTCATGAGGCTTAGAATGAAGGTGCAATATAAATGGCTCCTTTTCCAAATGAAACAGAGGTCCCAATCATCTGATCCTTCTATATCCAATTTTATGCCATTAAAAAACATTGAAATGAGGCTTATTTTTGCTATGAGATCAAAGTCACACCATGAATTGTAGGGAGATGCATGAAAAGTCAGGTGCAATTCTTACCCTGGGATACTGTGAAGTTAACAATATTAGTTTTTGAAAAAATTGGCTATTATTCCAAATTGTGCAAAAACTGTTAATGGATAATAATTTCTAGGTTTCTTTAGAATGAAGCTTGCTAAGGGCAGTCTCAGGTTGTCTTCTGTAGTCAAGCAAATTTCTTATTAAGAAAATGAATAGGAATTTATTGAAATTATTAGATTGGAGTCATCAGTTCTTTCTTTTCTGGTAGTTCTTCAATTTCTCTCTCCACAGTGCCTGAAGCCATACTTAAGTTTCATGAATATACATATGCTGAGAGAGAAATGAGATTATTGTGCTAAAGATCACTGTCTCCATAGAACAAAAAGAAATCTTACACACATACACATACTCTGAGATGAATATGCATAAAGAAAGAAGAGATGATGGTTTTCTGTAAATTAGTGTAGCTTAATTGAAGTCAATCAAACTGCTAATTTGATTTAGTCAAACAGTACTAATTTACACCAGCAGCTGAGATTTTGGCCCTTACTGGTTTAATTTCATACTAATCTGTTTATAGCTTTCAAATATATGGAGCCAGTTGATTGCTAAACTGTTTATTGGGTGTGGTTCCAGGATTACAACAGTAATTATTTTACTGAAGCCCTTTATTTTCAAAAATGCATGTTTCAGATTTACATAATAGGACTAGACAATGACTAAGGGGCAAATTATACCAAGATTATTGCATGCACTTACGCATGTGTTATGTTTTTATGACTCAGAATGGAGCTTGTTTGTGTTCCACCTTTGGATAGAGGTCTCTTTGTGGGGGGGGGGAACAACATTGTAGGGTACAGAATTACAAAAGAGTCCCAGCCTGTGGAATTCTGTGCCAAGACGCGATGCTAGACGATAAAATATTACTTAAGTGTGAAGGTGGGGGACTTGGTTATGAAATGCCAAACGGTTTTCCACGGCTCTGCTCACTCCATGTGGTGTTTATTGTATCCTTGGAGCTGAGGTCTTCAGTGCTGATCCTCACTGCAAAACACTTCTCTTTGCTACCTGATTCCAAGTGATGGCACAGGGGCATTCAGAATGGTATTGTGGGTGGTGTTTGCCTGGAATTACCCACTCTGAGTGCCTTTCCCCATAGCAGAGGATGGTGTTGATAAGAACAGTGGCATGGTGCTTTGAACAAACTCTGAAATTTTGTTTTTCCTCATTTTCCTTTGGCATGCTCCACAGAGTAGTTTGCATCCATTTGATTCTCAGGAAAGCTGCCAGCAGTCTTGTCTGAAGAACTATGGCAGCAAGAAGACT
The DNA here is from genome assembly GCA_013397935.1 of Dasyornis broadbenti. NCBI lineage: Eukaryota > Metazoa > Chordata > Aves > Passeriformes > Dasyornithidae > Dasyornis > Dasyornis broadbenti. Next base: position 147,961 of record VZRN01001691.1, read on the forward strand.
TTCAGTTCAGCACGGTTCCCAGTACCTGCGTTGGGATTGGCAGGTCCCACTGCTTCGCCCTGTAGGATCCTCCACTTCCCCGTGGAGCCTTGTCTGTCAGCGAGCCAGTGAGTTTCTCCTGGATTTGATGGGTGCTGATGGTGGGAGGACACTTTAGTGTAGTTTTGATACTTGAATGAACCTGTTCAGCCTCGTTGTTGGTAGGACCTGCAGCCTGAAGGTGAAAGGTTTTAGACTCTTATCTTTTGAGCTGTGCAGCTTCTCTCCTGCCTTCTTGGTGTTTATAATAATTACCTTAATGAAATAGACCATCATCTCCATGCTGTCATCAAGTGTGCAAAATGTTTGTTGGAGAGTTCAGGACTGCAATATTTGCTTTCTTGCAGCCAGAAAACAAATTAATGGAAACATTGCTCTAATAATCCCCATCCCTGACCTCTTTAATACATCCTCAAAACTAAATGCATATAAATACTTACCTGGGTTTTGTAAACAGAGCTAAGTAGAAAGATACAACCCACTTTGGGTTCACCAGCTCTGACAGCACTTCTTAAAAGAAGTGTCTGTGAACCAACTTACTGTAACTCTTACAAGTTTGCAAAATGACCTCAATCTTCACAAATGCTTGTTAAAGGATTTTCTAAAAAGAGCAGCAACACCTGGAGACTCATTTATCACTGTCTCTGCCTACTGGCGATCCCACCTACGTGCTGAAGAATGACTGCTAACATAATATTTATGCAATAAACCAGCTGAAATGTGTAAAAAGAAATGTCTTCTGTAGGGATGGTAGAGATTAAAGAAGTATTTGAAGTCACTGGTTATTTTTTGCTGCTTGATAAACAGGGAGGATTCTTTTGGTTTCATGTCACAGTTCTCTTGAAAAGAGAAAACTTCTTGGTATTTATTCTGACACAGGAAGGCCACCTAAGACCAAGATTTTCCTGTTGTGAAAAAGGTTCTTTTTTCCCCCTCATCTTCATGATTATAAACTATACTTTCATCTTGTATAATTCAACTATGGAGCAGGGCCACTGAAAATTTCTTGAAGCCATTTATTGTCTCTCAAACCTCTTCAATAATATCCGAAGGTATCCACCATGCAAATACCAGCCTCATAAATCTTGGTGATCTTAAACTTCTCTAACAGAAAAATGGTATGAAGACTCCACCTAAGACTCAGGTGTTTAAAGTGTCCAGTAATAAAAGTGCAAGGCTGATAGAGGAATCATAGCCACAGGCAGAACTGAAGCCCTAGAGGTGCATTTAGTAAGCACAGACTCAGCCGAAAACCTACAGATCTGAGTGAAATGATCTTGTGCTAACTTCAATCAGTCTAGTAGCTTTGATAATGAGTGACAATTGGGTCTGTAGAATACTTCTTTCTGCTTGCAAGCATAAGGCCTCTCTCCCTAGGCTGCCGTCTCTCCTGTTCAGTGGCTCTGTGCATTAAAATTCAGGAACGTTCATGGAACCCAAATTACGTCTTACATCTCTGGGTCATCAACCCATGGAGTTCTTAAACAATGAGCCTGTTAGTACAAACATGCCGTAGCTGTGTTTGTCAGAATAATTGAAGAGGACTATCACTTAAGATCACATTGGTCAGTCTAAAGTAAGTTGGTCAGTCTGGAAAAAAAAGGACTTTGTCTCCAGATCTAGGAAGCTGGTTACCACAGGACTATCACTTTAAAACCCTATATAATAACTCTGTTGGGTCATCCATTCATGCCCAGTGCAAGTACATGGATTGTGCAAAGGAGGTGCAATTTGTATGCAAATGGTCAGCAAAAAATGGCTCTGTCAGAGCAGAGGGAGCAGCCACCAAAGATGAGTTGAGGGACAGAGTCCTCCTGGTCTCATGAAAGTTAGTGACTGGGCACACAGCAGCTGTGCAAGTGTGTTGTAGTCAGCAAGAACATCTGCTGAATGCCATAATCCTTCTTCTCTAGGTATCTTCTCCCTGCGCACCAGCTTTGTTCAAACAAACAAAAAGACCCCAATAAAACTAAAGCAAAGCACAATTACAAAAGCAAGCAAAGAAACCTCCCAGGACACACAGGAGTAACGTGTTAGATCTCTACATCAAGGTTTTGACCAGGGGTAGTTTGCCCTTTAGTTGTGTCGCTTTAGCACTGCTTGTTAGTGAAGAACACCACCACATCATCAGCCGACATGAGTAAGTATCTGGGAAATACTTCTTCAAAATAAAACCTTGCAGCTTGTAGTGGATCACATGTGTGAACATGAGTTGGGAATGCTGTTCAAAAAGGAAAAATAAAAATAATTGGCAACCTGAGACATACAAACAGGAATACAGCTGACAAGACACATGAAGTAATCCTGTTTCACTCAATGCTGATAAGGCATCAGCTGGAGCACTGGAACTGATTTTGGGCTGCACCTTCCTAATAGGATGTGAGCTCATGGGAGAGAATCCAAAGTGAACAAGGGAATGATCAGAAATCTGCAAAATTCAATGGTAAGAAGAGACTGAATGAATTGGGGGTTTTGGCCCAAAGAATGGAGGATTTCTAAGAGAGATAGTTTAATAAGTGTCCTCAAATATATAAAAAGCTCTGGCAAAGAGGAGACTAATCAGAATGTAATTTTATCTAGTATAATCCTACGCTGTTATTGTTCATATCAGGCTAACTGGCTCTAATTGCGTTTCGTTAAACAGGAGAGTAGATATTTAGGAATACTTTGTAGCAATAAGGACATTGATCTCCTGGAGCAGTAGCAGAGTTTCTATAAGTGGAAGGAAATAGTTTAGAAAAGGTAGGTAGATATCTTTAAGAAGGATTTAGGAGCAGATGCTTTTGCCTTGGAGCACCAAAATGAAGAAGTTTATTGGATTCGTTTTAGTGCTGGTTTTGCTATTATTTTATGGAAGAGCGAAATAACAGAGGAGATAACATGACAACAAAAATCTTATGATTTGTGTGAATTTTAAGATGAATTTCTAACACAGTGCCATGTTTATAGACAGCTTCATCATCATGGCAATCCACACAGACCTGTCTCTCTGATATACTCAGCTGTCTGTAGGGGCTGGTAAAGGAGGAGTATCACAGGGTGGTGCCTGGCACAGCACAGAAGATGTGGTTTGGGTTAGTCTCAGTATGTTGTAGCTCAGCCAGTTTTGTCTAGATCATCTCCATGTGGTGTAATTCAAGGGATTTTCTTTTTCCTTGTAAGAAAATAGATAAGGATTTGATTGAAACTGGTGGAGAAGAGATTGAATAGATACTGGCCATATGTTGTGCATAAAATGCCACTTGCAAGTGCTGCTAGGAACTTGTGTTAAATGCATAGAACCATCAATTTAATGCTTAGTGCCAGCAAATAAGGGAAAGGCAGAACCTGAAACTAGGCAGCCTTAGAAACTTACCTTCACTTCTTTTTTGTTGCAAGATTATGAGTAAGGAGAAGAAGAAAAAGTGATAAAAGTTAGACTTTGATTAAAACAGTTGAAAAATTACTGGAAAAAAGGTTCAATAGAAATCTACTATAGTTTTCATTTTCAGATAATAGCAGCAAATTGACTGAACATAGAAAATGTTGTCATATTCCTCAGGTACTTCAGTATACTCTGTTGTACGTTGGAGTTTGTTTCTGGACAAATTTTTCTCCCCAGTGATGAACTACTGTGTGCCAACAGAAAGTGAGACCATCAGATGTTACCAGAGAGGGAGCCTGGCCAGCCAGTCTGACTGATAAAGGAGACTGTGTACAAGTATCAGGAAGTATAAACATAAAGCTCTATGTCAATAAGTCAAAATTTTCAGTATTCAGACACAAGTTGAGAGGTTTTTTTGAAAGATGTTATTTGCTGTAAGGAAAACAATTACCTGGTCAGCTCTAATAGACAAGAAAAAGTGAAGACAATGTAGCTGGTTTGTAGGGCAAAAGGCTTCTCCTCCATGTCAGACCAGCTCTACGATGTTTTGGGAGACAGTAAAATGGTACTGCACAACAGTTGCCAACTGTTCTGTTTATCTTGAAAAACATACATGGGGGAGAGTGAGCTGTTCATTTTTTTTTTTCAGGTTTCTAAATTATTCTGTATCATGCACTACTGACAGTGGGAAATAACTACATATCACCTTTAGACCTCTACTCCACTGTGCTGAAGAGATGCATTTGCCTGGCCCAGCAGAAAGTGCCCGATGGGTCACACCCATTACATGGGATCCTGTGGAGAGTTAACCCTGGCCAGCAGCTTAACACTCACCCTGCCTCTTGCTCACTCCTCTCTTCCGTGTGATAGGAAGTAAAAAGAAAGGTGAAAAGACTTGTACTTGAGGTAATGATAGCTTAATACAGAAAGCAAAAGCTGAGTGTGTAATCAAAAGAGAAAGAGGAATTCATTCATTACTTCCCATCCAGTCTCTTCCTGGCAAGCAGGGCCTCAGCATGAGTAACAGTTGTGTGAGAAGGTAAATGCTCTAATAGCCAATGAACCCCTTCCTCCTCGTTTTCCCTGAGCTTTTACATGCTGACCACGAAGTCATATGTAGGCAATATCCCTTTGTTCAGCTAGTGTCTTTTCTACATCCCCTCCCAACCTTCTTCCCACTCCCAGCCTACTTGTTTTGTGGGGAAGAGAGAAAAGCTTTGATGCTGTAAGCACTGCCAACACACTGGTACAGATGCAAAAGCATGGCACCACAAGAGTAGCTGTGAAGGAAGTTAACTCCATCCCAGCCAGAACCAGAATGGATCCTAAGAATACTGGTCCTGTGGCTACATAGGTCCTTGCAGTGTTTGCATCAATGTTTCAGTTGTTCCGTATCATACTTATACCTTTTAATTTTTTTTTTTTCTTGATGAGATATGGGTGGAGAGGCCTTGAATGCATGCTAAAGATCTATTCACTAAGAGCTGTGTGTACCAAATGCATTTGCAGGAAGCTCCAAATGTGATGAAATGGCAGAGACAAAAGAAAACCTGCTGCAGAACTTGTCCTTTAAATAAACAATTGGGAAATGCCAGATATCGAAACACTCTTGGTTTCTTCAGAGATTAAAACAACTTTTTAAAATGAAGAGATTTGTTTTGGTTTTTTTAATAATGAAACCTTTTGTCTTGCAATTCTCTGCGTGCAAAAGGAGAAGGGAGCTTAGTTTTAACCTCAGTTTCTGTAGCAACACTGCTAGCTTTTCAAATTTCTTGAGCTCTGAACATGATGAAATACAATTATCCAAAGGGAAACAAAAGAATTCCAGGAAAGGTGATGTGTATGTGTTTCCACTCCTATGGCAGAATGGAGTTGAACTCAGCATTAAACACCAGCAATGTCATAATGTTATCCTCTATAATTAAGTGGTTATGGTGCTAAATGTAAGGATTTACTGCTTTGTTACTGTTTTAGCCTCTAAACCAACTTCAGTATGGGGCTGAGATGAAACAATTTACCATATTATGCCAAAAACCAGCAGAAACAGCCATATTTTCCCCCAAAGGCAGGTTTTGGGAAAACATCAGAGCATTTCAAATGTGTTTATCTTATTTTTTCTCCTAACCTTTCAGTGAAGGTATGGCATGTATTTTAGATTTTAACTAGAGTTTTTGAAAATCAATTATAAAATAAGAAATTTTTCAATAAAATCTGAGACTTACACATCGAGGCGGAAAAAAAAAAGGCTGGTGGATACTTAAGGAGCTCATGCAGGACTTCAGAGCCTCTGCTCTGCCACAGGCTTTACCTATGAACTTTGTCAGGGAATTTAATTTTCCTGTGCCTCCATGCTCCATCTGTAGATGGAATAACAGCTTTGTTGCTTCACAATCATCATTACCTGAGTGTTTCATGGGTTGATGACTAGCAACTTGTCTCGCTTGTCCCCCTGAAACTGCTCCATTGTACATAGATGTGTAAACAGTGGAAATATTTGAAGACTGTATTCACCTGTGTGACAAAATGTGATCCTTCTTTTAGAGCAATTTCAGTTTGATAATTGGTCTCTTTTTTTCATTGCATGATTTACAATTTGCAGCAACAACAATGGGTATTCTCAGGCCATTATTTCTGATGGAAGTATAAATGGGGATATAATTTTAATCTCATAATGATATGGTGACAGATAGACATAAACATACAGTAACACATTAAAAATTCCCACAGAATTGTAAGTCAAGTGTCATCTAGAAGAGGCCAGGAGACTGAGCTACTATGTTATTACAGGCAGCCCTGGTAATGACACAGATAATTACGACTGACTAACTTCTTTCGTTTTATAATTTTTGTTGCAAATGCTGATAAGATTGCCAAAGTTTAAAGCACTGGGACTCAGATTTTCTGTGCCAGCTCTTTGACAAGGATAGATTTGTGTTGTGTCCATCACATTTAGAACAGAGATGAACCATGAGACAAGGTATGTAGAGGTCCATGGAATTGAATGCTGCCCTGGAGTAGTCCATATGGCAATGGCAGATAAGGTTTAAACATGGGAAACCTGGAAAAATTATGGAAAAAATTGTTTATGAGCAGGGAATGCAACATTAGGCAATTTTCAGATACACCAGTATTTCAGCTCTGGTCTATATGATGGGTATAGGACAACTCTTCCTTTCTCAAAGGAAAGATGTTTTGTGATTATAAATCTATTAACATTTGGTTGCTGCTTTTTTCTCCTCTGAAAGCCCTTAGATGTTCTAATGACAAATATGACAGAGAAGCCTATGAATCCATTCCCGAATGCTGGTTTAGTGTTGTTCTAAGAGGTTATGCTGGCAATTCTGGGTGCTGAATGAGGCAGAGGTGCTTGAGAAAATCAGCTATCGTGTCACTGCAGAATGCAGACGTGCGAGGAAGGCTGACATGAATTTGCGTGAGCAACCACTAAGCCTGATGCTCTCAATCCTATTCATTTTTGCATCTTCATCTTTTCTTTAATGCATTTCATCATTCATGATTAGGAGGTTATGTGAAATTTTCAACACGATGCTGTAGAATTGAATAAAACCCTCTAAAGGTCTCTTCATAGTTAGGATTAATAGAATAATATTAATATAACCTCAAATGTGCCTTTTCAGCCTGCAAGTGATTCAACTCTGGCTAAATTCCAGTTTCAATTGCATGTGATGGGGAGGTGGGGGATGGATTTTGGAGTGGCTCTACTGATCCCACTTGTTTCATGAAGTGGTTTTGTGTTACGCCACGTATTGGATGTCTATTTGGTTGTAATGCATCCATTGGTGGATTCCCATCTGTGTATGTGAGATCAGAATAAAGCCTCACAGAAAGCTTAGGAAAGCCACCCAAAGGCCTCTCCCTTTACTTGTTGCCTTCATTACTGCAGTTTGCTCCAAAGGCTTGTACTACGCACAGTGAAAAAAGAGTGAAAGGCAGTCCTCTCACAAAGATTTTACAATAGAAGCAAAAGACAAAGGACAACAGGTGGACACAGATCAGCAAGTGAAGAGCAGAGGACAGCTGTGGAGAAAGACAATGAAGCAGCCCTTGCAAATGTTAGAGAGATCCTCTTAGAAAAATGCAGCAATTTGAGAAAGCCCTAAATTACTGTTTTGTAAACTTACCAAGTACAATGATGGAGTCTGGTCTCCTGGGCTGATAGCAGGCAGAGTGCTTCTGCCTGAGGGTGATGAGGAATCTCTGGTGGAGCTTTCACAGCCTACTTGTAGCTTGCTCCATGAAAAAGAAAAGGTCTCTTGAGAAAGACAGCTTCTTTTCCATTTCATTTTAGGATGATTCGATCTTGCTGCAGCAGGCTAAATCCTTCTGCTGGTATGACACATGTAATAGTAGCACTGTTTCTCAGGAGCAATGATATGACAGGCATTGAACACTGTTGGTTTTTATGCAGTGCACCACTGAATTGTGTTCCAAGAGGAATGAAGAAGTGTTTGCAAAAAGGTGTCGAGCGGAAAAAAATTATGAAAAAGGAAAAAACATAGATAATGGGGAAGGTGCTATGAGAAAAAGGAGTGTGTCAGATCTTCAAAGAGTACCATGCATGGTGGAAGATTAGCTTCTGGAGGTAGCAGAGTCTGCAAATCATTTCATTTTATTTACTTTGATGTCTTTCATTCATGTAGAAAAAATGTTGATTCTTCCCCTTTTAATTGTACCACCTTTGCAAAAAATACAAGATTAAGTTACAAAAATAAGGTCTATTGTAGTCAAACAAGTTTTGCAGACACAAACGTTGCTCAGAAGCTTGCAAAACCTGGAACTAAGTAGAAACCTTTGCAGTATCTCTTTTGCCTTCTGAATACAGTTTCAACTCCACTGCACGGTTTTGATGTGATTATGCTCCAGACAGAAAAGTCTCTTTGGCCATTGTCTCAGGTGATTGACGAATCTATTTTTTTGACCAATCACCTGCACTGTCTCCTCTGAAATAGTTGTAATATTATAAATAATTTTGATGAGCATTAGCTTTAGCAGTCAGCCCTGAGCTGCATGGGTTGATTGGAGTCTCAGGCATTTTTCTGTAGCCCCAACTACTCCTTTACTGTTCCTGTTTTGAATAACCTGAGTGAATCAGGCTCATGTCAGCTATTAGGCATTGAGCACTTATCAGTGTCAAGGTGGTTTAGTTTCCTGTATACTTCTGAGATCAGCATCTTTTTCTGCACCAAGAAGGACTGGCGGGTATTTCTAAATATATTAAATTGAGCTGGCCCTGCTTCTGTTCTACAGAAATCCGTGGCCAATCTCATGACTTTTTTCATGCACTCAGATGCTCCCATGGAAAAGTTCGTTTTTGATTTACTTCTATGTGCTATATAGTGTCTAGAGCAAAGAAAGCATGAGAGCTGCTGCAAATGGCTTGTACCACCCATCTGCTTGTGGAGTTACCAGAATTACCAGAGCTGCCAAAAGTCGTGACTCTCAATCCAGTGTGTGTGGGCTTGGGGGTTCAAAGGGTGAAACTGAGGACATATATTAATTGTTTCATAAGCAGTCTCAAAAATTTCATGTAGAAGATGGCCAGACTTCCCTTCCTCATTTCTCAGTGCTTGCTATCACTGACCTTTGTTCTGTTGTGCAAGTATTCATTTGAATATTGAATATTCATATTTCATCAACTTGACGTACACCCTAAGTTCTGGAACACTGCAAAAATTACCTGTTAAAGTGGCTGTAGGAGGAGAGCTGAAGCAAATAGATTTGTCTTCCTGTTTGAGGCTGAAACAGAAAAGGGTGAAGGAAGGAGATTTAATTAGACCTGATTTTTATAAAAATTTTAAATGTAATTTAATTAATTGTAATGTGAGAGAATGGGAAGTGAGGAAGCATAATTTCTTTGTTTAACTTCTTGCACTTTTAAATCGGTACATTGAATTCTACATGTACAGGCTTTAGTATCATTTTAAAGAAATGTATCAAACTGGATAAATATTTCACATTGCCATGACAGGTGTAACCAGGATATTATTTTGAATTAGAATTAACTGGAGTAGTCACAGGTAAGAAGAAAGTTCAAGAGCTGGGAGCAGAGCTAAATAGAAGGGTGGAAAGAGGCACCTCATATGAAGATGTAAGAGAGAAGAGGCAGGGGAATTATGAATTTGTCCATCCACAGTGGTGATCTCATGCTTTCCCTAATAATACAAGTAATGCGTCTTTGTTTTTCTCTTCAGATATGTCATTGCTAACAGTAGGATGAATGTGGTATCAGTCAGTAGGGTTGGAAGGGTTTTTCTGCTCACCATACTTTACACCAATGCATCTTTGTATATGGCTTGTTTCGTAGGAACATGGGGAATGAAACATTCTGGATCCAATTCACCCCAACTATAAATCTGTTTGACATTAAGTGATTTACAGCATGGGTGTTCTTGATTCAGTATAGCTACTGGAAGGAAATTATTTGTTTATTTTGGACTTATTTTTCTAAAAATATGCAACAACCTGATCCTGTTGGGGGGAGGGAAAGCACAATTCTCTACCCACATAAGTCAAATGCCTGATTTGGTTTTAGTGGGTACTAACTTGGATTTGATTTCTCAGGAAAAAATTTCTTAGTAACCTAGGTTTGTTCATTGGTTTGCTCAGAGGAAAGTTTTTTCAAAAAGAGTGCTGTCTGCTTTCATTCTCTAATGTGCTCTGCTACATCTCTAAGCAGCTCTTTAATTTCAACCATCTGCTCTTCTGCCACTACATCAACAGACAAGGGGAGGAAATGACTTCAGATTTTCAGCTATATGTATTTTTTGAATAGTATGTCTGTGTAAGCAGCTATTAAAAGCAAGAAAGAATATAGAAATGTAGCAAGATACTAATACAATTTAACTAGGTCATCAAAGAGATGAGTTTTCCCTTAGCCACGAAACTACCTAGAAGTCCTGTTTCATTTTAGAAGGAAGCAAAAGAAGTGCAAGTTGCTTCATGAGACATTAATAGCCCATATGTGAAGAATGAGTCTAAAGATATTTATTTATATCTAGTAAGAGGGTACGTGCTTGTACAACAGAAGCTTCAGCTGCTGTTAGAATATTTCATATGTGCTTCTTAGCTTCTGAGAGATTATTTGATTAATACAGCCACATTAGATATTCTCCTTTTATTATTTCCATGTACATGTAAAGCACATGTGTAGAATCCCATGCTGCCCAGAAGGGGAAAATAAATGGAATCAAATGAATGTGTGAGCTCTATGAACTGTCAGGATGAGCAGTGATACCTGTTGCTTCCTTGGGCAGTAAGCTCTCCTAGCACTTGCTCAGTGCATAGGTCAAGCAATCAAGAATTTTGTCTCACCCCTTGAGTCTCTTCTGAAGTCTTTAGCTTATAATTTGTACCTAACTCTTGAAAATTCATTAATTTGTTTAGTTAGCTCACTGGAGTACTGCATTCATTGGCTATTCTCCTTCATGTAGAGCAGGGATGAGTGTTTGCAAAATCAGTGTTAGACAGGCTAAGACCTCTTTAGCTCAGCCAGATTTCTACCTGGAAATGCAGCAATCCTTCTTGGTGCTGCATGCCCACTCTCCACATTGACTCTAATGGAGGTTACAGGTAGTTAGTTTGGAGGACTGTATTAGTAAGCAAATTTAGGGGTTTAAATTGGTGTGTGAAAACTAAATTTTATTTGGGTTTATTTGAGAAAGTCAGCAGGTTTTCCTACCTGGCCCGTAGACCAGTCTACTGTTTGTCATCTACTTCTTCTGAGGATAATGCAAGTTAAACGAGTTTAGCTGTGATTACTGTTGGTGGTCCCTATTTGACTTGTGAATTCACTGGTTTTGCTCATAGATCTGTGGGGAGAAACAAGAAGGCAGAAGGCTGTACTATTTCTGGGTACCTTACAAAAAATCTTCAGAGTTCACTAAGCAGTATTACCTCACTAAGTCTTTGGAGGTGAAGTAAGGTGAACCTCACAGACCAATGACTTGTATAGTCAATTAAGGCAAAGTGTTTGCAGCCAAAAATAAAGGGTGTCATCTGTGGTGACTAGCACAATATACCAATATACATGCAGAGTCAGTTTTGGAGGTGAGCAACCAGAACAGTTGCTGAAGGCCCTGAAACCTGAGGACATCCCTTCAGGTTGAGTTAAGAAATTATAAGTCATCTAATGTGGGAATGAAAAGAAGGGTAGCCTAGCCTCTGCCTAGAGCCCCAACAGGTAAATGGCTCTGCATAAATGTCTGGATCAATTAAATTGCTTAACAATAACCATTGTGGCATTGCTGCTTTTGTTAGACTAGAGTCAGTTGTTACAGTAATGAGCATCACATACGGTTTTAAATCCTGACATTATAAATTACCTCTGGTAGCAGCCTCAGGCCTGATCCGAAGTGGGACTTTGATGCTGCAACACTGAGTGTTATATTGCCGAGCTTTTATGTGGCTGGCCCAAGGTAAGCAGACACCTCTCTTAAGTGCCTTGGCCCCATAGAGGTATGTGGGAAGAGCGAGGTGCATCGGGATCGTCTTTCTATTAGGAAATGCTGAGGATACTGTGGGATCTTCACCAGCACGTAGCTACCTGTTGCACCCTTTATTCCAAAAACAGAACTTGTCTTTCTCTTAGTCTAAAACATGGCAGAAGAGTAGGTGGGGGTGGCCTTTTGAACAGGAGCCTAGTGATTAAAGCACTCCCCCAGGTTGTGGGAAATCTCTCTCAGTTATTGCTTTTGCCTGAGGGAACTCAAACTCACCTCCCAGAGAGTTTCCTAAATAGTGTGTCTATCTGCCTTCTGCAGTGCAGATACTGACCCTGCAGTGGGATTAAAGAGAACTGAAAGTGAGCTGGGCTAGGAACCAAAAATAAGACAGTGCTTCCAAGGAGCACAGTGACTTCTCTTTCCAAGGGCCATTTCAATCAAAATGCCTTTGCTGAACATAAAGTAGGAGCCTGACTTCAGAATTTTCTTCTCCCTGTTAAGACAAAAGCAAGGGCTTTTTCTTCCAGCAAGTGAAGAAACTCCAGTGAGGAAAAAAAGAATAGCATATACTTCAGAGGCTAGGGGGGCTTTCAAAGCAGATACTTAATGTGTGTTTGAACTCTCTCGGGTGTGGTGGTGGCAGGGAAGTTTCTTCCATGCTAACCGGGTGATCTGACAATTGAACTAAGAACGATATGGTGGCTGTGTCTAGAAAGAAAACAGTGGCTGCTACTCTGTATTATGTGGTGACTGGTGTGTAGGAGTGCCCTACAGACTCTTGACGGATCAAAGCTGTGAGGAAAGAGGAGCAGAAGAATGACTAATTTTTGGATTTGGCTTGGTTTAGGTGGGAGATACTCAGTGTTGTTGAGGCTGGGGTGCTTTGTGGCACATGGAAAAGCAGAGCTTTAGGTGTCCTGACAACTGAAAGTTCACGTATGGAGGCACGTGTACAATACAGGTAGCTGCTGAAAAGAGGGTTACGGATCCACTTGAATGTGGGTGGAATTTAGGCATTTTGGTCCTTTTTGGATCTATATGCTTGTCCTGTATCTGGTAATTTTAGTTACCTTTACTACTGTGTAAACAAAACCATTATGTCATGAGTGAATATGTACCATAGTATTTGGGGCTCGTAAAGCAGTGTAAGCTGACATTTGCTCATGATGAATTTCTACACACTCTCTGGAGTCCTCAGAGCAGCCAGTGTTGACAGTGGTAAATGTGAACACAACAAGTGTTACTAGATGGACATGTCTTTGGGCAGTCTTAGGATGATTACATTTCTCTGTAATTCAGTCAGCTTTCAGCTCTACGTCCACTGAAAGTTGTACCAAGCTGGTGCTGTGAATTTAGTATTCTGTCCTCGTCACTGGGCTATGTTAAGGCATTACCACTTCTTTCAATCCGGTATCTGAACACTACCCAAATGAAGGCAATTACTTCTCCGAAGAGAATGGACTGGTCACTGTATTTAATATTGAATAGTGTTATAGACAGGACAAATAGTGAAGGCTAAATCCACACCTTTGGCCCTGTCCATATGCCATTATGTGATAACCTATCATCAGGTATTTTGCTTCCTACTGCAGTGGGGTTTTGGGAAGTGGAGAAATTTAGATCATGTTCCAAATATCAGTGCTACCTGGAATAAATATTTCTTCATTTGTAGCAACTAGAAATTTGTACTGATTTGTTAAAATGATGTCTTTAAATGGACTTTAAAACATAGCTGGGAAAACAAGGCTTTATAAGTAGGGCTGAGCAAAAATAAGAATGGTTTCTCTGTATGAATATTTACATTTAGTCTGAGCTGGGGGAAAATAACAAATATTCAGTTCTCAAGGAACAAAAAGATCCGGGAAATGACAGTTCAAAATGTTATGTTGTTGGTAAAGAAATTACAATTTCTCAGGTTCTGAAATGACGCAATGAAGTTGTAGCACATTCATCTGTCTGGAATCCAGCTGACTAAATGTCTGATCTTATGACGTAGACAACTTCACCTGAGTATGTGTCCTGGTTCTGGCCAGGACAGGGTTAATTTTTGCAGTAGCCAGGAGGGGCACGGCTAGGACCCAGAGGTTATTCTGTACCACCTGATATCATTTTCCAGGAATGGGAAAGGGGTCACTTCCAGGTTGGCATAGTGCAGTAAAGAAAACAGTCAGGTTTTGTCTATTGTTGGAGAGTCTCTGTGTGAGTTTTTTATTTCTTGTACCCTCCTTGGTCTTTAATATTTTTGTTGTTACTGTTCATTTTCCTATCTCATTGCTGTTTCCAGTAAATTGTTCTTATCTCAACACATGATAGTTACCTTTTGTTCCTCCAATTTTCCTCTCCATCCTACGCCAGGGGGAGGCAGAGGGGGAAGGGAGAACATGCGAGTGGCACTTGGTATGGAGAGTCTCAGAGGGAGCACTAAACTGGGGAATATCATTCCTAAGCCACAACAGTATATCTCTCTGGCATCCCTTTCAGTCACTGTGCAGAAAGACTCATTTCTACAACGGCTTTCATTTCATGTTAAGCAAACTTTAAAATAGGTCAGGTGATTCACACTCTAGAAGTGCAGTTATCCAAAGGGATTTGAGATGGATCCTACCTCATACATATTTGCTGTTATCACATAGCAAAGGAGAAGTACCTCTCCTGTGGTGTAGGTGCTGTTACGGCTCCAATAGCTCAGTCAGAGGGAGAGACTATGCTTCCTGGTTGGAAGTGTTAGCTGATCAAAATTACAGATAACTGCAGTTACAGATGAGATAATAACTACAAAGTCATCTTCTCTTAGCAAAACACTCCTAAAACCACCATGATCCTGCCCATCCCATCAATTCACCATACCCATTGTTAGACTATAGGCCACTAATGAAGATTCTGTTCAAACTATTGCTCTTTGCATTACCTGCTGGGTCACACCACTTAAAAAAAAATTTCTTCTTTTTAAAGGATAACAGCAAATAGCAAATGAAACACTTCTGATAGAGATTTTCTGAGAAACTGTCATTCATGCTAAAATTCATGAAACTTTTTAAAAAATGCTTGGCAGTTGTCCAAATACTCGATGAAGAGAAGAAAAAAAGAGTAATGTGATCTCACAAATAATTGTTCAGCTGAAGCCAGCATTCTGGACTTGATTTGAAATTTTTTCCCACCAAAATTATTAAACATACACTGCCTTGCATCCTCTTGTGGTAAAGGCTCAAACTCACTTCTTTCTGGTGCTTCTTACATTTCCAAGCTAGTGAACATCTTCCAGACACATGCGTGTGTTTGCATGAGTGTTGATAACTATAATTAACAAATATATTTGAAATATAGGGTAACTTCATCAACAAATATCCTACTAGTTCTGTTAGCTCCTTTTAACCGAAGAATTGCTTTCGATGGTTGGATCTTTAATATAATTTTGTTTTTGAGCTTGTAAGTAGTTAAGTGTGAATGCATGTTGGGCAGTAACAAGTTTATGACTATGCCTTACATCCTTGGAGTGGTATCTTTATGTTCACTTGAATTAAGACTTTGGATTAGAAATAAGTATTTAAATTATCTCCACACTGATAATATACAGACAATTACAGTGATGCTTCTTGTCCAGACTACATAGTCAGGAATGTTCAGGTATGAATTTAGGAGTGGAGAGACTACCACCTCCTGACACTGTAAACAAACAGGCAAAAATCACCCAAACTGGGTAGTTCAAGACAGCCATGGCCAGGTGTAAACTACTCTTGATCAAGTGCATCATTATTAAAAATAATAAAACGTAAATGATTTTTTAATAGGATTCTTGCATGGGAAAGCCTTTGGGCATTCCACAAAATACAACCAAAACCAAGAATTTTATTTTCCATTAAAAACTGCAGAATACCCTATTGAAATTGGAAACTGGCAAGAAAGCAAAAAATGCCTACTAAACAGCTAACAAAGCACAAAAGATAGAGCATCACCCACGATTCGTTAGATTTTGCTACATGCCAGCCTTTCCTGACATTAGAGTGAGATTTTTCTCATGGTCAATGGGAGAAAGATCAAGCTCAAAATGAACTGTAGGAAAGGTCTCAGTGAGGGAATACAGGCAGCAGTGCTCTCAGCTGTGCTTGCACAGATTGAACTAAAAGATGTCTTTCTCTGAGCCAACAGTAACTGGAATAATGATATTACCACTTTTTAGAATTTAGACTTCCTTTTACTGTAGGAGGATGGTGAGATGGGAGCTCTCTGTGTTGATGTTTAGACCTAGGCTGAAGACTGAGATCTGTATTTGAAATATCTTGTGGTGTAAAAGAGTTCTGTACTATCTCTTTATTGTTTTCCTTGATGTTCTGCTAGTTGTACGTATTATGGCAAGCTCTTCTTATCTCAGCCAAAATGTGATCAAAATAAGCTTTGATTTTTTTTTTTTTTTAAGGGAGTTCTTTTCAAATCTGCAGAGTTGATAAAAATACTGGGTTTTCAAAATGGTTGACACAGTGGAGATGGAACTACTTTTTGGGATGCATTGAAAGGGAGCTATACTGCTCAAAAAATGTTGTGTTACTTTTAAAATGTCTGCAATTCTTCCTCAGGCTTGTAAATCCTCATTTATGTAAACCACAGTCTTTTGTGGTGAAACTGTTCTCTAACAGAGTTTTTCAGCTTTGTAATATGTTGTTTCTCTCCCAGTTGTTTTGGATAAGGATATGGTCTGAATTACCATGTTATCAAAAAACACCCCCACAAATAGCTTTCACTTCCAGCAATCATAAACTGCATAGTTTTTCCTATTTTGGCAGACAGCACCTTCACAACATTGCATACTAGATCAGATCAAAGCTAAAAATCCCCATTGCTGCCATGAAATGAAAAGGAACAGATATCACAAAGCTTGCATTTGTTCAATTCAGGAAGGGAGAATAAAGATTCCAAATGAATTGGAGAATAAAAGCACGATCATTAAGAAGGGTGGCCTTTGGTGTGGTCACCTCTGTTAAGATTCAGTCTAACAGAATGTTGTTGTTGCCTCTACTTGTTCTGTAATGGCCCCACCCTATTCATTTCTGTAGAAGAATGGATCAAAGTGTGCTTGAAGATAGACAAAGTTTATAAAAACAGAAAACTCATTTTCTCATACGTTCTGTGGTGCCTGAGGCAAAGGTATTGATTGTAAGGCAACCGAAACAAGCTAAGCTGTTCTTGCCTCCTATATGCTTGAATACTTGTAATTGTGCAATATGCAGTGAAACAACCCAGAATGACGCACAAAGTGCAGTACAAATGAGAGACAAAAGAAGCTGAATTGTTTAAATAAGGCAAGGCTGTGAAACCAAGATTCAGATGGGATTTCATTTTGTAGATGCTTCACAGAAAGGAAAAAAAATCATTAACTTGCTCAGTGGTTTTGTCTTAACTGTCAGTTCATATGGCAACTCTACACTATATAAATAAAAGTATGTTTGGTTTGGTTTTTTTTAATGTGAAAAGTCAGTGCACTTTGCACAGGCCCATTAACTTGTTTATTACAAAACTGACTTGTGCTAGATCCAGGTATAGAATGCTAAGGAGAAAATGAAAAGGATCTTTCATAATAGAATGTGACTCTTTTGCTCTGCTTGGGGCCAGTGTGAATCTCTTAGGCATGACTGATGGCTCAAAGAGGGACTTTGGTGATTCTGAGGACTCTAAATAAATAGGTTCTCTGCATTGGGTAATAATATTTTCCATGAGGAGGTGTTGTTCAAGGTTGTTTGCAAATCAGTTGCGCTTAAAATATATGGGGCTGATCCATGAGGTATGTATTGCCTAATCCTGATTGATTTCTGCAGTTTTGTCTCTGTTTGCCTGCACACCATCTTAACTGTGGCAGCACGTGTCTCCTGCTCGTCTGGTGTCCACAGGACTGGTTTGTGGGCAGCCTGTCAGACACGTTTGGCGGTCCGCTAACCTCCTCCATGTGTCCAGGCACGCTCAAGTCTGCGTGTTTCAGCTGTGTCAGCACCTCTGGGTACTGGTTTGCTGCTTGTATGGTCATGAAGCTGGTTTTGAAGAGGGCTTTGAGGTCATCCTCTGCGGCGTGAATTGTATACACATGGTGGACAGATCTGTCCAGAGATGAAAGTGCCTCTCCCGGGATATTTTATTCTGTTTGAGAGAGTGGAATTAAGTTGCGTGTGTGTGAGATGCCCTGATACTGGTGTAACTGTACCTTTGCTGGGATTGGCGTTCTTCTGCTGCTTGTTTTCTGCTACTGACCAACAATAAAGAGACTTGCACTGCTGTGGCAGCATAGAGGAACCTCAGTGAAGGAATAAATGCTGCTTACACCCCATTGAAGGCTTCTCTTTAATCCTAACACAGCAGAGAGCAGTCAGAGCAGAAGGAGGAACAAGGCTCCCAACTTGTGCAAAGAAATATTTATTACCAAGCCTCTCCAACTCATTACCCAGCCTCTCCAGCCCCTCCCTTGGATTCACCTGGACATGTACTTCTTCAGTAAGATAAATTATGTTCACTTTCCTATGTGCTGACTTTGGGGTAAAAGGGAAAAGAGTCAAATCAGATATGTTCTTTTTTGTTTTAATTAAGTCATCTGTATTTGAAGGTGGTGACAACTCAGCTTCAGGCTCCTCTTGTTCATCCCATACTCTGGGAAAAGTTCCAGTCTGATTTTAGCTTTGCTCATAACAAAAAGTTTGCACTGGTTTCCTAGCCCTGTAGTAAATTGTGAATTCTGTCGTCAACTCTAATGGTCTAATGAAATTTCAACCGTTGCACAATGTGCAATGTTCTTGTCTCCTAAGGTACCTGCTGAATGGCCAGCTACTGCTGGGGAAGGGAGAGCTCCATACAGCACAGAAACTTTCCTTTGGATGAGAGTGGATTTGCTGTTATTGAGAATTCCCATTATGCCTCAAGAGTCCCTGCCCTGCTGTTTGTTTTCCCTAGCAATTTGAATTCTGCCACGTCACTGCAGATTATTAAGATTTCAAGCCTGGTATCCTGCCTGTAGATAAATTTAAGGCACCCTGGTTCAGAGACAGATGAAGTCCCACTGGTTCAACCTTTCACACCTCTGCCTCTACTGTAGATAGCTTTGCCAATGCTATGACCTCTGTTATCCACTCCTCCCTGGTCACTGAATGTGCAGGGAATGCTGACTCAAGTGTTGCTAGATATAAGGGGAAGAATGTACAACTTAATTGTTCATGACTGTGGACATAAGGAACAGCCTTTTCCAGGCTTTATGGGGGTGGATTGCTTTACACCCTTGAATAAGCCTGAATTCTCCCTGCAGATCCCATGCACAGAATGATTCCTCCCTTTTTTAAGTTCATTGGTAACATTTATCTTCACGTACATGGTTTTAGTGAGCACCCTGACAAACTCTGGGATAAATAATCTACTGCATTTTACTGTCTTGTGTTTCCCAGCCATATCACTGAACTAATCTTATCATTGAGTTGTTTAATATAACAGGCTGATCGAAGTTTGCATCTTGATGCTTTTACTATTAACAGTATTAGGCTGTTATTAAATGTTCTCTCTTCCAGTTTTGTCATCTTGTGGCACTGTGAAAGACAATGTAAAGTTGACTAATGAAAAGTTGTTCCTGCATAGATGGATGTATATTCCACTTTTGTGAAGCGTCTCAGGAGATACAGAGAAGATAGTCATAGCCTTACACTGCAGTGGTGCTCAGATGCTGGACCAGCAGTAACTTTACCAGCTGTGCAAGGGACTTAATCAATCATGGGCTGTGAGTCAAGCCACAAGATTTGATAGCTGCAATGAAAACATAAAGGCCTTTCTATCCTCTTGCCTATATTCTGCAGCTAAGAATCAAAACTATTGTGTTGTCACTTATTAAGGTTGTGTCTGCCTTTCATTGTTGACATTTAATGAAATCTCTTTGGATTTGTGGAAATCGTCTAGTCAACACTGCATTACTGCTCATTAGGACAAGCAGCAGGTAACACGGATATATGAAGCGTGTAGTGGAATAGCTGCTTGGAAACAGGCTAGACATGTTTCAGCCTTCAGAGCTTCTACCTTAGTTTATGGGTACCAAGGACAGGATTAAGTCAAGATTTGCCATTGTAACATTTCCAGGAAACATTCATTGCCACAAAGAATAAAGAGTGTAACACAAATGTCCTTAATCTGACAAACTGAAGAACTTCTTATTCTGATGGAGATGGCTGTAAACTTTGATCTTAGTTTGCAGCCATTGTGTGCCCATTGCTGATGATGCATATGCTGTATGTAATGCAGTAATACCTAGAAACACTGAATAGCATTCTGGATCTTATTGTGCTGGATACTGTATAGAAAGCAAAAAAACAAAAAACAAAACCAAAAAAAAAAAAAAAAAAAAAAAAAACCCACCCCAAACCGACACCAGAAGGTAATAAATTGAGACCTTAAAGTATCTTTCAGCTGCTGATTGATAGACTGCTAGAATTCTGGTTTATCACTTTCCATTTTTACACTTTCTATAGGAGACATTCTAGCAAGAAATTCACAGTTTTCTTTCAAAGAAACTTGATCTGTGGAGTTTCTGATGGGTGGTGCAGTTCCTGTTGGATCCTGTCAAATTTGTGGGTGCAAAACACCTTCCTCAGTTAAATCCTTGCTGACTAGGTCTTCTCCATTTTTTCCCTTGCCATCTGGAAAGTGCTGTACATGATGCTCAGTCAGAAGAAAATGCACTTTTTTCTATAACACTTGGCAGGGAGCTGGCAACAAGAAACTTTTGTTGCCAGAATCTGTGTTCTCTGTGGGGGTGGCTCAGATGGCACTGAATTAACTCAGAGACTTAAAAATGAAAAGTATTTATGATAATTTTTATTGATGGTGAGTATCTAACCCTACCTCCAGGGCAACTAAACAAATTAGCTTTAAGAACAGGAAAATGGGCTGCTCTGAATGGCCTTTTTTTTAATGAAGAGATTAATTTGTCCATTCCACAGCAATTCTTCTTCAGTGTTTATAATACCTGGTTCTTAGGAATCAAGACTTTATGGAAAAAGATATATCTCTATGCCTTCTATACAATTTTAGAATTCCTTGGTCTAGTAAGATAGGGGATTAAGTCTTGGGGCAATAGACAAAGAGATTACAGTTTTAATCAATTTCAATAAGTAGTTGGAAAAGAGGGACTCCTATTAACGCCTTATTCTTACTAGGATGCTCTGTTCCCTCCTGTAAAGGTGAAGGACTAGCATTAATGATCAATCTCTTACCTAGCCTGAGACCACAGCCCACTGGCCAGTCAGCATGTGTAGCTCCAAATTGGATGGAACTTGCACTGCTGCCTTGTGCAGGCTAACGAACAGGTGAGCGCCTGGATGGGAATGGGGGAGTTCTGGGATTGCAAAGGAAAGCTGTTTTAAGTGTGGGGTGTGGGGCATATATCTGCAGGAAACTCAGCTACATCAGTTGTGTTGCTCACAGAACAGCTCATTGACCTTATGCCTATTAGTTCCCTAATTCTCCACCCGCTTCTGTGAGGGCCCAAGGAACAATAGGGAGAATATCAACCTAGTGAATCACTGTTGACTGTGTCTTCCACATTTCCCTTATTTGGACAGCCATTTTTGCTCAGGTATGCTGAACATCCACCAAATGGCCAGGTACTAAGCCCTCAGACACTCAGGCAGGTGCCTCAAAAGACTTTCAGGAGAATTACTCCAAGGTTCATGAACTAGATTTTTAAATGTGTCTAAAGAATTTGGATGCGGGATTTGGGACCAAACTTCCTTAGGCTTCTTTACTTTCTAAAGGTAAGATATTCAAATAAACTAGACCAAATTAGGATAATTAGAGTCCTTCATCTTACCCCTGCAGCATATCTATTATACTTGTCTGGTGAGTTTACCATTCAACCGCGTCAGGGATCTTTGTTAATTTAGTGTGAATAAGAATATCATCAGTATCTATGCTAACAAGCTTGTGTTTACCATCAACATGCCCAATAGATGTGCAGATTTTAGTCTGATGTGAAATTATAGTTAGACTTCATCTTCCACTCTGCCAGTTCATTAACCCATGTCTTACAGGCCTTTGTGACTGCATTTGGCATGGGGTTAGAGATTTCAAGATGTGCTGGTGTTTGTTTACTCTATGTGTTTGGGATAACATACCAAAGAGAAAATGCATAATTTGTGCTTCGGTTTACTTATAGACTTGCATCTTTTCCATGCCCTTTAGGTACAGCTGCTGTTTTGAGTACCATGAAGCTTCACCTTTCACTGATATATTTGGGACAAAATCCTATGTCAGGTGAGGCAGCATTGCCAGACAGCTGTCACAGTTGAAGAATTGGGTAAACTTGGATTCCTTTGATTTTTTGCTGAGTTACTTAACAGCGTTAAGAACCTTAGAACCTGCAGTTCACTGGAGCATCATTTTTGTCTCTTTCTGCAGCAAGACTTGCCGAAGTAAGAGTACTGCTTGTTTTCTTCATTTGTCATTGTTATTCCCTCATCTGACCGACAGAGAAGGAATACACAGTCAAGTGCCAAACTGGACAAAGCACAACAGCCAAACCAAACCCCCCAAAACCCCCTCAGTTCTGTTCTCCATGTTTATCTTTGGGGGAGTGTATGAATGAACTACATTGTTGACTTTCCACTCAACTCGGTTTTGGTGGATTATATTTGAAAAGCTTTTTGGAAGAGATACTTCTATTTTGTTTCATTGTTTGTATCATTCTCCTTTTGTTCATCTAGTGCCAACATCTCATCCAGAACCAACAACAGGCTAACAAACAAATCCTGACTATTCTATGGCAAGAGTTCCAAGGTGAGAAAAGCCAAGGAAGTCTTGAAACTATTAGCAGTGTTTAACAGTGCTTTCAGCACCTTTTTCAATTGAAAAATTTGACTGAGAAGGTTGATATGATGTTTTGTGAGAAGTTATGATATTAGTAGTTTGCAACTGAATATATAGCTTTGTTTGAGGAGGAAAAAACACAGAACACCTGACCTAACTCCCCATCTCTGTATATTTGCCCAGGGGGTTATTACATGAAACACAAAGGTGTTATATAGTTTTTTTGTTTGTTTGTTTGTTTGTTTTTTTTTTTGGTCCCCAAAAAGGTGTTTTTTCATCAGTGGCATGGTTACTCACAGGCATTGAAGCAGTATTTTGGAACATCATTTAAAGATAGATAATCCATCAGATTAATGAAAGGGCTGAGGGTGTAAAACCTCTCTGCTACTTTGAAATGCCATTTTACAAGACACTGGCCGCTATGCCCTTCATGCTTTTTGGGCTTTAGACTGGTTCCTTCATGTTTCTTTAGATTTACAAAGATTTGATCACAAAAATCATCACATGAGTTTCAGGAGTGAACTCTTATCTCCCCGTCTTTTCCTTGCTACTGCCCCACTGAGCATTTCTTCATGAGAGATCGTTAGGGTTGTAAGCCAGATTGCTTCTGGTGTAAGGATGCAGTTACACCAGGAGGAGATTTGGGACATTTTAACTGTACTCAGTCACGAGCCATGCAAAGACAGCCTTCCCACGCAGAGCATTTGCACAATGCTTTCCTGGAATTTGAGGATGAAACACATCTTGCCTGTTGTGCTTCAGGCATTTCACCCAATGAGACAGAGCTCTGCCTGCTCGATCGCATTAACTGGATTAGATCAGCAGTGACAGTACTTCAACTGCATTGCTGGGGCTTTGTCTTCATCTTGTACCTGTGGACCGTCATCCCAGACAAGTTATTGGTCTGGGTGTACTTTTGCTTGGCCCAGATAAAATGCTTTTACATTTTTTTGAGCAACTGGTTTGCTTTTAAATAGAACATTTGAGGATGTGTCAGGAAAATCGATTTAGAGGTGTCTGAAAAGGATTGTGAAGAAAATTCCTGAAATGCAATGGCTATTGACTTGTGATGACAATTATCACTGTGTGAGTAATGTTGCTGTGAACAGTTTTTACGTGGTCCATTAGGCTGAATGGATCTAATCAGTTTTTCCCCTGGGTGTGTCTCCCAGGGTTCCTTTTACTGACCCTTAGTTGCCCTGGATTGAACCAGGTTGCTGAAGGACTGCTGTGTCCCCTTGATTTTGTTCTTAATACATGCAGTGTTGGAGCTGTTTGAATAGAAGTGTGGGGGGAGGAAGGGGGAGAGGGACTCATCCCCTTCTCTCCTTGGTGTGGAACTCAGCCTGGAAGATCCCTAGAGATTTTGCCTGTTTTTTGTCAGAGTGACAGGGGAACAAAAGCGTTGCTAGTTATCAGCTGCTTAAATCGGGACTGATCCACAACATAAATGAGGATGAAAACTGTTCATCCTTCCAAGAAGGAACTACTGGTTTTTTTTAATAGACTAATCATCCATAGTTTGGAAACTGTCACTGATTCATAACTTTTTTTTCTTTCATTGCACCTATTCCAAACTCTGGGAAACCATGCCCTGGGGCATTTGTTTTCCACCATGTTCTCTTCCTGAGTATTTCAAATGTATGTCTTCCTTCCAAATAATCTAGTAAAGGGAATTTCATCTTCCTGTTTTTTTCCTGAAGTCAAGCTCCATCTTTGTCCTTTCATAGTCAGATGCTGAAACAAAATCTATTTGGAGGTGGACAGGGAGCTCTGTTCCATTTGAGGGGGAAATTAATGCCCAGAAAAGAAGTGAATGGGTCTTGGGTCTAGAACACGTTCAACCCTCTTGAAATGTTTCAGTTATCTGAGTTGTGTGAAAGCATGTGGGAGAATCACAATGCAATCTCCTGACAAAAAGATGATAAATGATGAGGTGTTTATTTACCCAAGACCTGATTTATTTATTTGCTTGCTTAATCCCTGTAGGAGATATTTTCATCATAAATCCAGTTTAAACCTTCTCAGGTACCTCCCTTGGTACTGACCATTATCCATTGGATAATGGTGGTCACCATTATTTTTTTACCCCCTTGTTAAAGTCAGTGGAATGTCACAGACCCCAAAGGACTGTGTTGTTTGGGGTGTTTTGTTGCTTTGTTAGGGTTTGTTATTTATTCTCTGCTAGGTTGTGGCAATAAAAATAGTACAGATTACTACATCTCAGTGTTTTTAGTTGATCAGGTCCATGGATCCTACTTGTCTGCTAGCCCTCTTGCTAATATGTGTGGCTTGTTAGGACAGGGATTCTGTCTGACCATTATAGAAACTATACTTTCTCTCTAATAGAATATTGGTTTTGCTTATAAAATTCATGCAGTCACACAATTTACAGTGGACTTCATGCTTCTCTTCCTCACATTCTCATCTCTTTCTTCCCAGCTATGAGACTTGTAAGATTCTCTGTTTATACAGGCCTGTCTTTGGGTTTGCTTTTAGTTTTAGGAAAAAAACACAGCTATAAGTACCCATTGCAAACTGCTAAAAGCATAGGAATAGATCTGCTAACCTGGAAGGAGGATGCATTCTTTCTTGAAGTGCTTTGAGGTGTCCAGCTGGGTCATTAAATATATCATTCAGTATGATGAGGTTTAAGTGGATTTGCTTCTTGTGATATTTGGTCAATATTTAAAGAGGGAGAGTTCCATTAAAAAATGTTCTCTACTAAACTATAGTTAACAGGTGTACATATGAGTCTGAGCTGCAGTCTAGAGCTCCGAAAGACATTGGTAATGAATATTAACAGCTCCATTTGAAAAAATACATTTAATTGCATTCATCACCAGTGGGGGAAGAAACAGCCCTACCTAATATTTATGAATTAAAGACACGTGCTGGAATGATTCATGAAAGAAAACACACACAGAAAAATAAGGAGAGGGAAAGGCTTAATACAGGCTGTATTAGAATTTTGGTGTACAACAGGTACACATTAACATTGCACAGCTATTGTTTTAACACTCTAAGTCTTGACTTTACACTCTGAAAATACTTGTTTGT
This sequence comes from Dasyornis broadbenti, assembly GCA_013397935.1. NCBI lineage: Eukaryota > Metazoa > Chordata > Aves > Passeriformes > Dasyornithidae > Dasyornis > Dasyornis broadbenti. The sequence continues at coordinate 173,701 of VZRN01001691.1, forward strand.
TTTTAACATCAAGAATTACATAACAAGTTGGCTTGTATTTTGAGGTAAAATAGATGACAAAAAATGCTATGAAGTGACATGAAAATGATAATCCCATGCAGCTAATCCAGGGTAGCTCCATGTCCTGGCCTTTGTTATCACATGCATCTCATCTCCCAGTAATGCTAGACTGGTGTTCTATGTCTCCACCAGTTTTCCACCACTACCTGGCTCCTCATCCTGGGTTCTGATCAGCTGGCTGTCATCTTTCTTCTTCCTTTGTTTTCAGTGTAGTGTATTCCTTCTACCAGCTAACCTGATTCTGGTCAAGCCTTTTTCTTTGCTTCATCCCAACTCCAGTCTCTTTGTCCAAATGCTCTCAATTTCCCTTTCTCTCACTCTGCTGCTAGTTGTTTTCCTCCCCTCTAGTTTATTTTATTTGGATGCTTCCCACCCTTCCCTTGTTC
>VZRN01001691.1:174193-204178 GCA_013397935.1 Dasyornis broadbenti
CCTGTTCCAAAAGAAACAGGAGCATTAAGTGGAAAAAAAAAAAAAAAAAAAAAAATCTGTATTTTACAATGAAGGATTTTCAGCTGTTCTTTGTGACAGGGTCATGAACAGTCTGAACACAATAGGGCTCCATTAGGTTGGAAGATGCTTGATGAAATTGCACCAGAGGGCCAGAGGGATATAAGTATTCAGTGTGTTCAGCTAGCAGCTGTGCTAAAAGTACAAGAAAGATAGAAGGCAAAATTAATTATGTAGAGCACAGTAAATCTTCTCTTACTCAACACCTCCATAGCCTATATATGGCTCCCTTTTTAGGATTCAGCGTGGGCTTATTGTAGAGCTTAATGGCTGAGTTACCCAATCATAATGAGCCACTGTGTGCAAGAGTCAAGCATGATAAAGCACTCCTAATGCGTCTACAATGCAAGGTATTTTAATTCCGACATAAGTGCTGCAGGAAGACATGACACTCTTCCACACAAACACATGGACAGACTTAGGTGGGTGGTAGAGCTGCTGGTGGAATAAAACTCCTCCCAAGTGGTGAAGTTTTTCTCACTGGTCCTAAATATAATATCTGAAAAACCTAACTTATATTTGTCTGGCTTTATAAAAGTGCCAGTCCTTATTTATATTAGAAAATATAATCACAGAATAATCTGAGTTGGAAGGGACCCAGAAGGATCATTGAGTCCAACTCTGAAGTGAATGGCTCATACAGGGATTGAATGCACATTCTTGGTGTCTTTAGCACCATGCTCCAACCAACTAAGCTAATCTCAGGGTCATGTTAAATATATTTTTATGCCCTTAGCAAAATGCATAATTCTTTGCTCCTTTTTGGGGTCTCTCAGAGAAGAAAGTGTTTCTGTTCCACTTAAAAGCTAAGAACTGCAAATTTACAACGAGTCAATTCTCCAGAGTAAGTACTAAGGCACCTGTTTAATTTTTGTCACGCAGAGAGGCTTTTCAGATTTCAGTGTTGTGAGATCACTCTTGACTCCAGAACTATTCAGCTGTCTTACCTCACTTTGGCCCCTTTATGTTTGTAAAGCACCTGCTTTTACCAGGTGCTTTCCAGTTCCCTCTTCCCAGGAGGAGCATACATCTGTAGCACAGGTCTACCTTCTTTCCGTATCTCTGGGTCACATCTCTTCTGACTCTCCTTTAGTGTCTTCTTTTCCTACCTGATGTTATCCTTCTGGGTCCCAGGTATTGGAGACAGCCAATGTAATACCAGGAAAAATTATTAGGGAAGTGGGATTGGGACGTCATTCCTGCAGGTGTACAAGCCTGGAATAAAACCTGTTGCTGTTCAGCAGAGTTGGTCTAGCCTATGAGAGGTATTTCTTCTGTACTCACCACTTTAATATCCATTGTTTGCAATCTGGATAAAGAGATGAGACACGGAGGAAGCTCAGGAGCAAAGAACTGATGTAGTTTCCCAAATCATGTGGTTGTGACAAACCTGTTGGGTTGTTTAGATGAAGGCTTGCGGAAGTGAGAACTGAAAGAGCGCTGGGAAGAATAGACACAGATCATTGTCTGTCTGGGTGCAGTTGTTGGCACCATCCTTGGCTCTAGGAGTGACTTTTCCATCTCTTTGCTCTCCGTGTACCTGTTTGCCTTCTTTCACAATCTTCTGCCCAGCCGTAAACTTAGTGATTATTCTGGGGAAGGAGAGATGCATATTCCTTGAACTTCTGAGCCTCCCAGGTCAGATCAGACCTATGTCCATCATTTCTGGTGCTCCATTGCTGTGTCATGGCACTTCTTGAGCAACATGTAAACACCTATATGTTTGTAAAGGTCCTGTTTCCCTGCCTCATAGTTGCTAGTGTAAAATGGAGACGCGAAGGGGATGGTGGTTATCACCCACCATTGTGAGCTTGCTGGAGGGAGGGCCTGTGATCCAGACCATGAAGAATGAAAGGTGTGCCTCCTTGTAAGAGGGAACCCTCCTGGGCAGCATGATGCTGAGATGACCACAGGTGTATCCCTCAGTAAATTTAATTCTGCATTCATCATTTCAGTGATGTTTACATGCATGGCAAATATGTTCTTTCAGGAGGTGGGGGGGAAAAGTCCGTGGTTACTGATAAAGAAACACCGGACATTGTTGGCACAATGATTTCTGAATCTATTTAGGAGTCCTATCATGCACTGTTGTAATAAGATAGTGGGAAGATAGTAATTTTGCACTTGATGGAAAAACATATTGTAGAGCTTAATGAAATTTCATCATGCACTCATAATTGATTTCAGAAAGGAAGACCTTTACAAAGCAAATATAGCTATTAATCTAATTAGTGTTTCAGCTAGTATACTGAAATTATATTTGTATATCAATATATCAGACAAATATTTGTATGAGATAGGCATTTCAATGACTGCACAGCTGAAATGAACAAATTAATTTCTTTGGTTATAAGGGCCTTGTTTCCCACAGGTGTACTTTGCAGTTCATTTTCCAGCATGAATGCTTAAATTAGGCTGTTAAGTCCACAGTTAACCTGAAATAATTGGCTTTTCATTTTTTCCCTGAGTGATCTGTGCAGTGGGACAACTGAGCAGTATTGCTTGTTGAGTCTGCAGTCAGGTTTTCCTAAGGGCCATGCTCATGGGTCTGTGTCACTGGGTCTGTGCAGAGTATGGTGAGAGCCTTTTGGAATGGGATGTTGACTGATACCATATTATCCTTTCTGGAAAAGATGAAGCTGAGTGCACTGCATGACATGCTCTGTTACCTGTTCTTCTGACCGTCCAGCTTGTGAAATAAATTTTTTCTTCTTTGAAGCAATCATGATGCTGTTAGGTGTTCCCATAGTTCTTAGATGGGACCAGGATAAGGCTGAGACCTGAGTGCTCAAAAGCATTCCAGAATTTGTGGCTTCGGCTATGGTGTCTCTGTTTACCCATCTCAGCTACTACTGGACAGCTTTCAGTGGGCATGAATACAAGGAAATACAATACACAGACAAACTCAGGGCCTCGCTTGGTTGTTGTGTTGACCTCTGTGGTGCATACGAAGAGCTTCATTGAGACTGGAGTGGGTTTGGTTCCAGGCCCATTCGAAACCTGTGGCAAAGCTCTCAATGGAGTGCAAGATCGGGCACAGAATCACCTTGAGTGCAATCCAGACCTTTGGTTCATGGTGCTTTAGAGCCCTGTATAGTAATTAAGGACAGTTAGACTCTTCAGAATGAGATCCAGAACAGATGGCAGACTCTGGTTGTGCCAGGTACCAGCTAAAAGAAATACTGAGAACAAGATGTGTCTGAAATGTTACCACTCTCTTTGGCTAGGGCACAAGGCACAACACTCCAATCAAACATAACTCCATGCACCCACCTAATCTACTGAAGAAATAAGTCTGGAGACCTGAAGTCTCTCCTGCTGATGGGTGTTCAGAATTTTGGTCTGAAATTGCTGAATAAGACTCTTTTCTCTCTCTTACACAACTCTTTCTCTTACATTTTTCTCGTGTTTTGTATAACACCTTAGAGGCTATAGATTATCCAAGATCTGTCAGATCCAAGTCCAGTTTCCTAATTTGCTTGAGGTGTTCTTACCATTGTCTCCCGTCTCAAAGGGAAAAGTGGAGAACTTTCTCCACTTCACCTGCAAAAACTATTGCACTAGTCAGGCAATAACTTAAGGGAGTCATTGAGGGCACGTAGTGATGTTTGTCTGTGCAGCCTCCTGGTACAGGAACTCATACAAGATGGAATTGAGGATTTTGATCCCTGTTTCTAGGACTGTTTATGTACTCTATTGCTTAATGTAAAGCTCAGGAGTAAAGGCCACATCTCAGGGCTCTTCTTCTCAGGAAAGTAAATTCATTCCAAGTCCGTCCTTTGATACCCAAATCCATATCTTCCGAGCTCTAACAGTTTTGGAGTTTAAAGATTTGTCACAAGGTTGTGAATCTTCCCTGTAGCTCTGCTGGTGTACCTCCAGGAAATTAGCGGATTCCATCTTGTGACAGAAAGATTACCTAAATTTTTCTACCAAACTCAAACTTAATTTTGAATCTTCTTTTGAGTTCTTTATGAAGTCATTCACCTCAGAGGGCATTAACTGCTATGTTGAGCCTTAGTGTGGTTATGGCAGTTCTCATGGATCCTCCATTATGACACATAGAATTATCTTCTTTCTTTTGTTTCTGGCAAGTAGTTGGCAAATTCTGCCCAGCTATGCCATAAAAAAACCCCTTAGATTCTCTTCTTAAGCCGGCCAGAATTTAGAATCCAAAGCTGCTTGTTATTGAAGTCACTGCCATCACAGAATACACTGGATAGGACTGTGTAAAGGGGAGTACCAGATGACAACGTTGGATAGAAATTGGGATGAAAGTAAATGAAGAGAAGGGATGAAAAAAAAGATGAGTGTGAATGAAGATATCTGTACAGCAACCTAAAAGAAACAAGCCATGCTGGGACTTCTATTCTTTTGGCGTTGTGACAGCTTATTTGTTATTTCTGCAGAGAAAGGTTAGAGATACAATTTTCAGGAGTGATGAAAATACAGAAATTTCTCTGTGTGATGAGAGTCTTGCAATGGTGCCACCAGGTAGCAGTTGTTTGAATTATCATTGTAGTAACTCTTTGCTCTGGTGTGCATTATAGAAAACAGACACGGCAACAAAGAAAATGTACATTAGCCATCTGATTTTGTGACGAGTTCTAACACTGCAGATTGCAAAAAATAAAAAACAATGTCAAATTATATTTATCTGTCAGTTTTCTTGCTACCCTTATTTCAGCATGTGAAGCAAAAGGTAATACCAGCAGAAACTTAGAATCACTGTTGTGCTAGGGCTACAGTTCTGCAGTTATAGATGCTTTGAAGGCTCTTCATTTTGTTTTTTAAGAAAAAAAATCACCGCTGTTGAAAAAAAAAGGGATGGAAATATTTTTCTAGTCTTATATTTTGTTGCTTTCATGAAAGCCTACATTTTGACTTGAGGATATGGACCTTTAAATGGAGTAAACTACTGCCATTATTAAAAACACCTTCCTGGAAAAAATTTAGAGATGTTCAAGCCTATTCTTTTTCTTTTCCCTGGCACAGTATTCTAATTAACTCTCAACCATTCCTTGAGTAATGTTTTTAAGGTCACTACCTTGGCTGGGTATTTGGTAATAAAAATTACACTCCATGTCTGCAATAGGACCACTAATTTAAAATAGCCATTTGATTCAAACTGACCTGTTTGCCAGCATAACTAATGAAGTGTCACTTTAACATTTAAAGTACTGTTCTTTCAAGGTAATTGCTATTTACTGGTAATTCTTCTTCATTTGATGGTTTATTAGGTACCTATAGGAATTTAGATTGGGCAACTGAAAAACTGTAATTGTCTAACTAGCGTAATTCTTTGCTATAAATAAGCCTGGACACCTGCTTAAGGAAGGCTTTCTGTTTTTTTAAGGAAGTTTTTTATTTCTGTTTTTTTACAACAGAAAAGAATGGGGAAGGTTGATGTGGAAAAAGAGATTTTACCTATTAATAAGATATTAGGAAAGAGCCTGCAGAAGGTGCTGACATCCAAAGGAATGCAAGGACTTGTTTTGGCTAATTCTGCACCCACCCACGTGGGCGTCAACATTCCACTCAAACGTGGCAGGACTTTGCCTCTCCTTGTGGCAGGGGAAATAGATCTGGGGAAGTAGACACAGGGAAAACAGCCAGGAAAGAATTGATCTTAAAAGTAATTGCAGAAAAAGCATAAAACCCATGTTCTCTTAGGTAAAAAAGTAGTTGGAAAAAAGAAATAGCTGGTAAAAGAAATACATCATTTGCTTGTTCCTTTTCTGTTCTAGCTTGTTATTGAAGATCGTCTTTTGTCCTCAATGCATCATAACGCTTTATTTTGTCCACAGAATACAGCTATATAAATTAACCTTCTTGTTAAAATGTGGAGTTTTGCCCTCCACAATCTGATAAATGCATTAGAAAGGAGACAGGAAAAACCTCTTTCTGAGAAACTCCTGCTTACATTTGTTGATACTTGCCTCTTAACAAAAGCGCCTTTTGAGTGGGCATTGCAGGTTACAGTCTTATTAACCTTTTCTTTCTTCCTACTTGCAACTGGTTCTCTTTGTTAAAGCTCAAGTCCTCAGCTCAGTGTTCTTTAATAACTTTCAGGATTGTTTCTGTGACGTGTTTTGTTGTTAGCCTTTACCAGTAATAGGTGTTGAACAATGTTTACGTTACATGACGCTAAAAGCAAGAGTTCATGTATCTGCCTTCATGTTTTCTTGGTATAGTGTGAGTCCTTCAATTAGTAGTGAATTTATCCTTCTCATATCTGTAGACAGGGAGCTAAGAGCCAAAGCAGCCCATGTTTCATTAGCGTATGCAGATTTTTTTCATTAAATGGGTATCTCCATTTCCCAAGATTATGAGATGATTTGTTTTTACGATCTTATTTTCAAAAGAAAAAAAAAGTAGTTGATGTTTAGTCAATCTGTAGCCAACCAAAAAGGAAGTACTTAGAGTGGGAAATGTTGGGTAACCTATTTTTTGGTAGTTTTACCAGTACTTTTTTTCTGCTAGAATTTAAAGTTAGGAAAGGTAGCCATAGTGTTCCCTCCTGCACACATACAGCACATTAGGTTTGATTTGTAGTTTGTCCATGCTTGGGCAATGGGGATTATTGAAATGTCTGTCTGCACCTGAATTCCAGTCCAGTGGTGTATCCAGTGGGTGGTGTGAAGATGCTATGTCATTTGCTCCTAGGTGCATCACCCTCTGGACATTTGCCAGATGACTTCATCATCCCACTCAATCTTGCTACTGTATTCTATATTTTTGCAGAATGGAGACAGCACAATATCCTGGCAATCTGAGTGTGCATTAATGAAGTGTGTGCCCACAGTTCTTAACGCAGGGTTAGCAACAATGATTGCTAGCATAATGCGCTATTTAAATGACCTGTGTGGTCTAATGTAGCTCTATACCTGCATAAACCACAAATTATTTTGTCATGGTTGCTATACTTTGTGCAAACATTTAATGAAAAGCACTGTTGCAATACATCAAATACTGGCTTATATTTTTTGTGACTGAAGAACTTAGTTCTTCATAGCTGTGTTACTGTTTTGGTCCACAAGCTTCATGAGTTAATGATGACACAATTTGATCTATGACAGATCCAGGAAAAGCCCAGACATGGTACCCTTTGTGGTCAGGCCCAGGAGAGGATTGAACCTTAATTCAGATTTGCTGCTGAGGCCTGTTATTTCAGATCCAGGACTTGAAAACTGATTCAAAAGCAGATGTTCTTACTGAAAAAGTGCTGTTCTCAAAAGCACAGATGAAACTCCCCTAGAAAGAGTGGCAGTCACTGCCTCTGGGTGTGTGCATACGTGAACGAGTATGTGTGTTGGTGTGCGTGTTCATGCATGCACGTGAACACACATTGTTTTTGTGTGATGGGTCCTGTATTGATTCACAGCAAAAGCTGTGTACTTTTTGGTTTTCCAAATGTAGAAGCTTTTCTGTATGATAATAGAAAACTCAATGTGAAGAAATAAAAGAGAGTTCCTTTGCTTTATTAAACTGTTTTTCCCTCTCTTCCCCGTTCTCCTACTTCAGGGAAACCCTCTTTCAGAATAAGTGGGAAACAAAGATGTAAAATGAACTGCTGTGAAAGAAGCCCGTGGTATCCAAAACTGTTGTAGTGTTTGGTTTTTCTCCTGTCATGGCATGAGCTCACAAATACCAATCTGAGCTCTTGAGGCTCTTTTCCTTCATTGACTTGTCTCCTTTTATGTGCAGAGTCAATAGGAAACCTTGTGAAGGCTTAAATAAATACCCACATTCAAACTGAAACCAAGCTGGCTTCCAACAGTCAAGGTTCCCATTATCTCATCTTGTTTCAGTCAAAACGCTTGTATGAAGCAATCCAATGGTATCAGAGTAAACATTGTTGCATACAAATTTATAACTACTCTGCCTTGCCCGCAACAGTTCTGTGCTTGAATAAGGAGCTTCCCTGCCTGGAATGGATCCTGTGCATTGGAGTACTGAGTAGGTGCCATTGCTCTCATGTAGGCAATTTTATCAGCTGTGGAAGCTACAGCAGAAAGGTGCTGAGAGATACCACTTATGTCCAACCTTGGCTGATATATGCCTGTGTTCAGAGAAAGAAAAGTTGAAGGGTATTTACTAGGGTGACAAACCCTAGCATGGGGAGCTACTGGAAGATGGTTCACAGGAGCATATTCATCTCATGATGAACAGTGCAAGTGGCAGAGTTTCTCTCTCTCAGGAGGGAGGGAGTGAGTTCATGAAGGAAATGTCTGTACCCTTCCTGAAGGAAATGTCTGTACCCTTCCTTTTTCTCTTATAGACACTTCGGGTTCTGTACCATTTCCTAATGGCTTTCCTTTGTGTAATCCCTTGTGTCAGAGGTCTGTGCAATCTTCTCTCACAACATGGAAGACTGGCACAGCTACATTCCTGCAACATTTAGTTTCTGGTAAGTGGAAAGCTGAAATGTGGAAGGCCTAGTCAACAGGAGGCTGCCTGAGGGATCTGCAGAGCATGGAGGCTGGTGCCAATGGATCTCTTGACAGTAGCTCCTAAAGAAAGTTTGTGCTCTGGGACTTATGCATTGGAGTCTCAATATATGCTGGAAGAAGACAGGATATGCTTGGTTCTTGCTGTATGTTTGGTGTTGGAAATTCTCCTGTGAAGCAGCTGTTGCCTTCTGCTCTCTAACCACTGGGCTTCTTTACTCTGTTGCAAAGGGAATGAAAGGTGCTACATATATTGGTAAGCCCTTGCTTAATTGTACTTTTCTTTCAGCTAAGCACCTGGACGCTTTTTCACAGGATTTCCATGCTTTGATTTCTCACCATTCCTCACACTTACAGGAGTGAGTTGTGTGTCTCAGATGTTCAGCTGGTCTTTGGCTCCTGTCACCTCCCTCTAATGCTACTCAGAAAATAGTCCTTTAAATGTCAGCTCCGGTTCCTCCGACTCAGTGTCAAATTAACTCAGCTTGAAAGATTTTGAGGTTTTTTGGCTTGTACACATTGCACCATGTCCCAAACCTGTGACACAGGCAAGTTTTCATTGCAGTGTTTGCTCACAGCAGGAGCATGTGAAAGGAGCGCGCTTTGAGAATGACTAAACATCAAAGTAGTTGTACATGAGCTGTCCTGAGAAGCGTAATGCTTATCCTGGAAGATGGAAGAAGTGTTTATGTTATGCTAATGCCCAGAGGTCTCAGTTCCTCTCTACCACAGTTAATAGAAACAGAGATGAGAAATCTGTCTTATGCAGATACAGATTTGTTGATCTCTTTCTGCCTAATTACAGTAAAGAGAAGTCAGGAGTATCTGTGATTGTCATTCCTGCCTGGCTGCACTCTATCACCTCTTACAGAACGGCATTTTTGCAACTCTAGGGAGAAAAGGCTTTTTTTTTTTTTCTTTACCCCTATGGGCTTGCCTAGGAAGATACCCATCTTTAATATGAAGCTTTGAAGCATTATTATGGTAATGTCAGGTAACTGCTCTTCAATGTAGATTGACAGCTAGCTATTAAATAAGGGTAGGGAAGAATGTGGCATCTGTGTAGTGAATGATGCATGTGGTTATTTTAAAATGTTTTTTTATAAGCAGAGACATGGCAATTGCAGGTTTTCTTTGCCTTTTTGATTTAACAGCATTTCAGAGTCTTTTGCCAAACCACAAGTAAAAGCAACATTCAGATCAAACTGCAGTCTCAAAATATTTTCCCCACCCTGATTCAAGCACAAAGGATTTCATTTCTAATCAATTGCAAAATGGGCTACTGGAAGGCAGTATCTTTTCCATGTGCCCATTTGAGCCTCTGAAACAAACAAAAATGTATTAGTTTCTAAAGTCACTCAGTTTTGAACAGTTTTCACTAAGGTTTAAATTAACTGGTACCTGACAACTGTAATGGATTCATTTTCAATAACAAGCTGAGCTCTGAATTGCTGCTAGTTGGCACCGGCAAGGATATCAGGATAAGCTCACAGAGCTCAGCACATGTGCTCCTTTTCACAGTCAAAATGACTTGTTCTGCCAATCCAAAGAAAATTGCCAGCAGCAGAAAATAACATTTTCCTCCATGTCCTGGGTTTTGGGGCTAGCATCTTTTTCCCATGCCTGGTTGATATGCTTCTTTTTTCTTTTTTCTTTTTTCTTTTTTCTTTTTTCTTTTTTCTTTTTTCTTTTTTCTTTTTTCTTTTTTCTTTTTTCTTTTTTCTTTTTTCTTTTTTCTTTTTTTTCTTTTTTCTTTTTTTTCTTTTTTCTTTTTTCTTTTCATGTAGCAAAGGGTATGGCAAGGAACAGGACTGGACCATGGAATAAGTGGCCACCTGCAGACAGAATATTAAAAACAAGATAGTGAGAGTTGTTAGTGACAGGCATTTCCTATGCTTCTCTCCTTTGATTCCAGAAGACTCCTGTGAAGAGCCAGCTACTGCTCACATATCACTTGCATAGCCTCGTGTAAATCTTCTAAGCAAAGGAATGTAAACTCTGTACGCGTTATTTGGCTAAGAAAATTGTGAACTCCTGAACCTTTTCCCCTTACAGTTTTAAGAGAGCTTGACCTAAATATAAATGTTGAAAGCTGCATTAACTTTTTCTTCTTTCAAGTTGAGGTCAAGGAAGGGAAAGCAAAAATATCAGACTGACTGCTTGTCCAGCCTGACAGGCTGGTGGGAATGCTCGTTGGTCTCCCACCCAGCTTGCTGGTTCCTTGGGGCAAAATATGAAGCGGGTCTAGCATGGTGTAACTTGCATTCCAACCAGAGAGCAATTGCTTACTAAAGTACTCCTGAAGTTGTTTGTGGAGTTTTCCTTGTTTGAAGCAACTTTAACAAAGCTTGCAAAGTCTCCTTTAAACTCTGTTAAGTCATACCATTTCAAGTTCCACTGCAGAACTAAATAGGTATAAAAGCAACTTCAAGGGACTCTCCCTTGATTTTTAGAGTGGGATTTGTTAGAGCATGGGAGGAGAATGAAATATCACTGCATGTGTTCACTGCTGAGCTGGTTGAAGAGAATGGCTCCTGAGAGATCTCAGGCCCACTGCAGACAAAACTTCTTTCCACAGGTTTCTTGGATTTTTTTTTGGCATTGTCTATGGATGTGGCACATTCAAACATTTACAGATCCAAAGACAAGGAGTGTGTTGAGAGATTTTAAAAACAGAGACGATCAGAGAATTGACTTTAGGGTTTTTTTTTCGCCTCTGGAAGAGAAGATAAATATGACCATTACTAAAAAGTCGTTATGAAGAAGACAGTGATCAATCTTTAGCTGTGTTCACTGAGAAGAGCAGAGATTGACTTTGTTAGCAACAAATTTAATTGACTTTGGCTGTTAGGGGAAGTAGTCATCTATTGAGAGATGCTTAAGCATTGCAACAGGCTACTTGCACAAGCAGTTAGCATTCTCCCTCATGAGAGAATTTAAGGAGCAAGTTAGATAAACCTCTGCTTGGAATGGCCCAGGAGTACTTGTTCCTTTTCCCTGAAACTTCCTAAGTTTTGTTTGGGTCTAGTATTTCTGTGGGCCTCAGCTTTAACCCTGTAACTTCTGAAAAGGAATCATCAATGTATGCCAATAGAAAACTGCCTGAATAAATATCATTAACACAACAGGGCATTTAAAAGACTTCCCATGAATCCTCCTCCTTGTATGGTGAAAATCGTATCAATGTGTACCGACAATGCTTAGAATACCTCTAAAGTTTATTGGAAAATAAAGCAACGATCTTAACCCTACTCTTTTTTTAATCTCTTAACCCTAACAGAGAATCTGTTCCTCTGCCTCAGATTGCAGGCATACCATGAAGCGCCAAGATTGGCATGAGCAGCGCACATTTTTATTTGAGGGGAACATAAATCCTAAGTATCTTGTTTGTGTATAATTATTCTTGCCCTGAGGTTGCAGCATCTTTTGCGCACAGCTGCATTGTGAACATTTTTCCAAGTTTATTTAGCACTGAGTGCAAGTACTTTACATGTCAGAGCTGGGAACGCTCCTGTTTCAGCTGACTCCACTCCTTTGGGGTGTTGTAGAGCGCTTAGGTGACTAAGCGAGAGGCGGTTGCACAAGCCTGGAGAGACAGGGAGCTTATTTAATCACATTAGAGAAAGAGAGAGTAGGCGCCTGGGAGCAGACAGGACTAATCTGCGAGGAGAAGCGAGAGTGAGCAAGTATGTCTTATGGAAAGGCTTGGGAGGTCAGTGGATTGGCAAAGTCAGTGCACCTTTACCAGAGGATTTCTGCGTACTTTCTCAGTTCACGTATGTCCGTACCTAAGAACCTGGCTAAGGGCCTCAACTCCTCTCAAGGCACAGCAGCTAAAAATGAGCTAAAACTGTGTTCCAACAGGACAGTTTGTTCCTTGTTTTCTTTTGCTCCTCACCCACCTCAATTTTAAAGAGATCAGCAAATGTATTGGTGGCAGTGGATTGTGATTTGATTAACCAGGTATCTAGGTGGTTTCCTGTCCTCTTTAAATTGCTTTTTCTTGTTAAATGGTGCAGAGGGCAAAGCGAGTCTGCTGTGTGGCAGGGATGCCACCTGGAAGCAGAGATCCCGGCGGTAGCATGGGGATCTTTGAGGCTCTCTAGCCTCAGTTTTACTTAGGATACAATGGGCAGGTTTAGGGTCTGGGATGTTACTCTACAGAATCAACGTGTACTGTCTGTGTTTTGTGGAAAGTGACACAGGGTAAAGATGCCTGGACCAGAGCACATCTAAAATGCCTGTATGTATGTTGTGGAATCATCTAGGCTGTCACATATTATGGCCCTTTCAGCTTCAATTTTTTTTTTTTTTAATATTTCCAGGAGTAATATTTTTGAAGTAAGTGATAAATTATTTTTAATTAAGTGCATAATATGGCCAGTCCAGGTGTACCCCTAGACCAGGTCACCATGTAGTGGTGTATGTCTACTGCAGGCAAAGATGGCCGGTACAGAATGCAGGAAAGTGAGGACAAGGAAGAAATTCCAATTGTATGCATGCATCCTTAGCAACACTTCTGGTTATGGTTTGTACTGCTCTTTGTTTTCACTCAGATGTGGGACATAACCTATAAATGAACTCAATCTTTCACTCTCTTTTCAGTGTAGAGCTTTGAGAGAATATCTTTTTTTTTTGTGTGCATAGCATGTGTCACTTCTTGACTTCCAACCTGCAGGCAGTCCAGGAATAGTGTAATTAATTTAGACTTTGGAAAAAAATTTGATCATCGTTTGATTTTATGAGGTGACTGACCTGTTGTGATGTCAGCATGCCATGAGACCAGCCACATGAGCAAGATACCATGTTCTAATATGGCTTTGGAAGTAGAGGGAGCGGTCAGACCTGTGTAGGAAACAACGTTGTTAGAGCAGGTATGAAATTGAGTCACACTGGGATTTCAAAGAGCTGAAATTCAGAATCTGAATTGTGGCTTATTTTGAAAAACAGCAGCTCCTTGTAAAATAGACATAGGCATGGCTATGACAGCAACAGGTACGTAACATGCAGCTCTTTAAAAGTCCCAACACGGTTTCCTGCAGATGGCATTATTGGAAAATGCATTCCTATTGCTTTTCTCCAAGGTGTCAGAAGGACCAAGGAGGTAATTGTATAAAGCAATTGTCATAAACATTCAAACTAGATGAATCTCCATGTCAGGTTTTATTGCAGCCTTGCAATTTGGGCTACGTTCTCTGAACTCTGCTAACCTTGGCAGATCTACAGGGAAAGCCTGCAAAATCCTTGAGTTCAAAGCAGGCAAAATATATGACACCTTTTGAAAGTTTGGCTTTGAGCGTTGAGTTTATTTGAATTTACGTTAACCAAAGCCAATGAAAAATGGCTTGCATGAGCTCCTGCAAGGTGAAATTCCAGCAGAGAGAATGAGAATAGACAACCTGTTTGCCAAACACAGTTATTTTTATTTGAGTTAAAAGGAGAAAGTTGATAGTGTTTGAGTACTTTTATATTTGATTTAAAGTGGGAATAAGGAAGATTGTATCCTAAGGATATTATGTAAAAAATATTATCCCTCTGTGAAGATACCCTAATCAACCTGGATTGTACCTATGAGGTCATAACACAAAAAAGTCTTCTTTCTGGGCCATTTCTTTTTCATTTTGCTAATACCTGGGAATACCAAGGAAGACAATAAAGCACCGAGACAGAAATCAAAATATGAACAGTCAGGATCTATACTCTTTACAAAACAAGTAGATTAGATAGAAATAAAATCTGGCTGAAATACATTGCAGTTTTCTGTGGTAGACTCAATCTGTGGACAACATCACGCTTAAATGAGGGGCTAAAGTTTTACTAGGTAGGAAATGAGCTTGAATAGCCAAGAGCCAGGGGTAAAAAAAGATTCTGTGGGTATGGAATTAAAGGTTGGATACCTGGGGGGTGAGAAGGATTCCTTTTAAAAATTAGTTTTAGTAAAAACTCTGTCAAGGAATGATAGATGAGGATAACTACTGCGATGCAACAAAGATGGCAAGACACTTGTGGAGATAACTAAGGAGGTTGCTATTTGAGGAGGTGCTTCACATAAACTTTTCAGGTATGACGTATCACTGAGCGTTATGTGCCATAAGAGTAAATCACTGGACTGCAGTGTCACCTGGAAGTGGTGGGAGGGGTTTAAGTGAGATTTTAAGGACGTGACAAAGGAGACAGGGCAGGGGGCTGTATGTATTTGTATATCTGGAAGCAGTTACTGAAGGAGAAGGTGGGGAAAGGGAGGAATAGCTGGAGTGCAGGTACTGGAGCATACCTGACTTGTGAAAGACAGTAGTAAACAGTGTGATGTTACTGTAAGCCTTTAATGAGGTAAATAAGGAGAGATAATGAGTTAAATAACCAGCCTAATAGAGCCAAAGATATTCTGGGGATGTCTGATTGCTGAGGAATTGTGGTGTATCTTCCAATGACCTCAAGAACTGGATTTGGTAGATACTGATCTTGCTTGTTAGAGGTCTGTCATTATGGGAGGCTTTGACTTCCTGGATTATATAGGGGAACAAATAGCTAAATTCAGACATTTCTGAATGCAATAACCAGCAGAGCTCCTTACCAGTCACTGAAACAGCAACAAGCAATACTTTTTTAGATTTGACACTAAGTTGTAGAATGAAGTAGAAAATAACCTTGCTTTGAGGGATTTCAATTCAATTAAAATGAAGGGTAAACAAGTGCAGATCTATAGCTTAGCTTTTCAGCTCCAGATGGATGGCATTTGATACATTTAGGAAACTAGCTAAAGCCTGAAGAGCTTAAGACGACTTGGTTGTAAAGCAAAGCTGGTCCTTCTTTGAATTGAAGGTGCAAAAATTGTCTGGAACAGGCATAACTTGTGAAGTGAAAAACATGGAAGAAAAGTTATCAGATATGACAGAATAAGGAGTAGAAAAAAGAACAGGTCAGCAAAGAAAGCCACATGTGAGAGGTCAGGAAATATATGGGTAAAATGAGAATTGGCATGGGACAAGCTGAGTTTGACTCTGCAAAAGAAATAGCAAAAGGTCCTTCAGCCACATAAAAGGGAAAAAAGAAAGTAGTTTGTCATGGCCCAATAATTTATCAGATACCTTGTTTCTGTTTCAGTTAGGATGCTGATTCTGAGTATTCAGGCATAGGAGGTTTTTAGTGGCTGTGAAAACCTGAAAACTGAAATGGCTTCAGCCAAAGTGGGAGAAACAGCTCAAGTCAAATATTGGAGAATGGCTGGATCATTGTCGTCTTGGTATCCGAAGGAACGGACACATATAATTGCCAGCTCAAGAACAGTATTTTCAATAGGACTTAACAGAGGAAGAAGGACCCTGTTCAGCTGCAGAATGTGAGTCTGTCTTTGATGAACGGGCAAGGACAGCCCTGTTGGAGTGCAGGCTATTTGTAGCAACTGTTCGGCTCTTTTAAAAGTAAGAACAGAACATACGGTAGCAGAAAAAGGAAAGAAAACACATGAAGCCAGATCAAGCGTGATCTAGGTGAACCTAGCCACTCTGATAAAAGCACGGGTGTTTCTAGTCATGGAAATGCAGTCCTCCTTGCTTAGCTCCTGGTGTGGTGTACTGTGTGAAACTGAGAGACACGTTGAGTAATGCAGTAAAATTGTGACTAATAGGTAAGCTAAAGGGCAGATTTAAGTGAAAAGAGACCTTTCCAACTGGAGGGAATTTTTATTGAAAGCTCTTCTTAATGATTGATTTTAGGACCAGTCTTCTCTGCTAATTTTACTAGAGATTTCTGTCTAGTAAATGGAAGTCTTCTAGTGAAACTAGCTGCAATAGAGTTGGGAAGTAATGGTAGAAGGACTAAATACCTGGAGAACACACGGCATAAAATGAGACACGCAGAGAGAAATAGCTTGCAGATTAGTTATAATAAGCAAAAGTGAATGCAAGGCCCTTGCTAAAAGAACTTTTTCTGTAACTGGGGAGGGGTCAGCAGTCTAGAGTAACTGAAGAGGAGGAAAATACTGCTACAATTGAACATCTCCAGTGCTGTATGTGTGTCAGTGGAACAGCCATCCAGGTCCTGGAATCTGGCAAGCAGGTTCTTTCAATATGCAAAGGTATAAATCCTTCTATGCTCTATTATACTGAGTTATCCAGTCTGAATCCTAGGGTGGGATACAGGCTGAGGGATTTCTTTAATGACAGGCATTTCTGATTTGTGTTCAAATGTGAATGCAGCCATTTGCATGCATTCCTCACCCCACTCCTTCTCATTTGTTGCTGATCCTGGGATTTAGAAGAGCACAGACCTGTCCAATGTTTCTTAATCCAAAATTTGGTATAGACTGTCATTGGCAGGCTGTATTTTTAAGAAGCCTGCTTTGAAATGTCGGATCTTATCCTAATTGAAATCCTCTTACCTGTTACGGGATTTGTCAGACCAATTCACTCAGAATGTTTTGGCATGAGAAAGATGTACCATTGTTGCCAATGGAGAGGAGTTCCTTGGGCTCCAGCTAGAGGCAGATAAAGATAAATCAGCTTTAGTGCTGTAGCCATTCCTCTTCCCTGCTATCCTCTCTTCTTCATAGGACATATTTTTCTTCCTTTTTCAGTAGTAGCTGTCAAGATAATATGTGAGACTGATAATATCTAGAGTTTATCTTTTCAGTGTTTCATCACATTTTGAGATACTGGAATAGAAACTCTTTCTACCTCTGTCTCTCTCACTGCTGGGCAGCACAGTCCCTCCCCATGGGCTAAAACAGTGCTTTATACTTGGAGATATACAACATCAGTTGCAAAGCTGCCGCATGCTGGGAATTAGCTTCCTTTTGCACCCCTTTTTCCTTGGATGTTGATGATGTGCAGTGTGGTAAATCTGTCCAAGGTCTGCAAAGATCTACCTCACTGCTGGTTTCCATTTTTCCTTTAGATAAACAATTGATTATGTTCACCACAAACATTCTGTGTTTGAGCAAGAGTGGTTTCTTCAACAGGAAGATGAGAGGGATCAAGCCTGGCTTGTGGTGCTGTATAACTTACTGCCATAGTAGGCCTATGATGGAAGGGGAGAATTCTGAGTTAGCTTCTGATCCTCATGTGCTTTAGGAGAGAAGGGACATTTTCTGCTTTGGCTGAGATGGCACCTGAAAGTGCCTGTCACTTTCTCTGTGTTTATTAGCAGGACTGCTTTTTCCCAGTCTGATCAGCTGCCGTTGCATGCCGAGCAGGTACAGCTGAGAGGAATGCAGAGGATTTCAGTTGTTTGAGAAGAGGTGGGTGGGGGCCTTCAGAGTCTGTGAATTCATTAAAATTCCACGCTGAGTTGCAGCGTAAATGCGTAGGCCTTAATATGCAGGGCTCCAACAGGTAAATACTCGAATCTAGGATACAAGACATAACAAGTTTTTACCTGCCCTTCATCCAAAAAGCTCACCAAGTGCTCTATACCCACCCAAAAGGCAGTGCTCACCGCTACCTGAATATAATGCAAGCTGATAGATGCAAGCACAGATTAGGGGCAGCAATTCACCTCTAGATGGGTATCTGCCACAAGAGTGTGCATTGTTTACACTTAAGAAAACTCAGAAGAAATCAGAAACTCTTTACGTTGCCGTTCTCTTTGAACACACGTTACTTTGCTGACAGCACCCATTTGTGCTGTGTGTTGTACAAACCACTCTCAGTACCTCAAGCTGCTTTCTTAAACCCCAAAAGTCACAAAGCCTCCACTGGGCAAGTAATCTCATGGATCAGAAGCAGAGACAAGAGGGGCCAGAAGCTGCCTGCAGGCGCCCTGCCTTTGCGCACTCCAGTTGAACCCTGTGAGGTAATTTGGCCCTTTTCGGGAGCAGTCTGCTCCGTGTGCCGCGATCCTCTCATACCGGAGCTGGTAACTTTGCTCAGAGCAATTTCACTGTAGACTTGACTCTGCAACCACCAAGCCCAGGGCAGTGCTTCCTGCAGCAGGCGTGGGATAAGGGAGACACGGTGCCCTCTGCCCTGTCTCATCATCCAGATGCAGCGCAGCAACTTGGAACTGAATTTGTTCTTCTTGCTTGCAAAGATGTGGATGTGCAAAGGTGGCTCCTGAACCCATGGTGGCACAAAAAAGGGACCAGGTACCTGCAGGAGTTGTGGCTCTCCCCTGTTCATCTGCAGCTGCGGTTCTTTGCAACTTGTGGGGTATCTGGAGGGCTTGTTCTTCTGTCAGCATTCCTCTTTTACGGTTACTTGCTCCTTTCAGTGGACAAATCAGCTGGGGGATGTGAAACCACATGGCTTTAGATCTCTTTCATTTATTTCTCTTTTTAAAAATAAAATGTTAGAAGAGAGCTGTGGTCACAGAAAAAAAGGTAATTTCTCTACTGTAACAAGGGAATGAAAACATCTGCATGAAGAGAAAACACTGAAAGTAGAGAACTGTGTTATTCTTTGAAGAGAATGTTGAGATTAAGGTTTAAAAAAACTTTTTTCTTTTTAAGGCATCCAGTTTTTACAGGTCTCAGTTACTTCAGGGATCAGACATTTAAAAGATATTTTCTTGATCTCACTCTTTTGCAGGACCTGAGTATTTTGAAAGACTTCCTGCACATACATGCCAGTTATTTGATCTAATCATTGTTTTAATAAAGCTATTATTTAACTAACCACGAGTTAATTTCTTTGGCCCTTTGGGAGCCAGCCACAAATAGTAGCAAGTTATTGTGTAACCTGGCTAAAGCTGAGCTCCTTGTCTTCCTTGCCAGCTCCCACCATTGACAAAACCACTTACTTACAAATGGATTTATTTTTTTCTTAATGGAGTCAGTCTATTATGAAAAAAAAAAATTTTGTGAGATCCTTAAAAGTTGTCTTCATGTAACCTTTTTCTAATCCCTTTTAATTTGTTTTTTTTTTTTTTCCTGCCCAAGGATGTAAGTAGATACTCTGTAAGGAGCAGAAGGGATTGTCTGAGATGTGCTGTGTGGAGCAATTGGCACAGAGAAACACTAACCATAACTGGAGTGTGGCTGGCCTCTACTTCAGTAAGATGATAATAGAAAGCTCACTCAAATTTATTCCTTCTTCTGGTAACCTGAAAATTGGGATAACTTTCAATGAATTTTCCAAGAGCGGAAAAAAGATTAATCAAAATGAAAGGGTGCTTTATTTAAACTATTCTGGAAAAATTCAGAATTTTGGTTCAGGAGCAGATAATTTTATTTTCACTGTGACATGAAGTGCTCCAAAACTTCCTTCTCTGTTACTAGTGAAACCTTGAAACCCGAAAGATGACGATGCAGATAAGCCAGTGAGAGAAGAGCAATATTTGCTGGGAATGGCTGTCTGAGACTATTAAGTTCCACAGTGACGTGTTAGTAAAATATACCTGGTGTACAAAAGCGGCTGTATTTCTAGCAAATACATTCCCCTGCACACAAGCATTAGCTCCAGTGTTTACTGCTCACTAAGTCAG
Organism: Dasyornis broadbenti; assembly: GCA_013397935.1. Taxonomy (NCBI): domain Eukaryota; kingdom Metazoa; phylum Chordata; class Aves; order Passeriformes; family Dasyornithidae; genus Dasyornis; species Dasyornis broadbenti. The sequence goes on from VZRN01001691.1 coordinate 194,143, forward strand.
AAAGATTGCAGGCTACAGCTTGATTTCATTGGGACATCACTGCTGTTGCTCCAATGACCTATTCTGGCTTGTATACTTAGTCTAAATGCAAAATAAACTAATCGTTTCTGAAAAGATGAGACAGCTGTTGTGTGTTCTGCGAGTGTGTAGTGTAACACAGGAAACTGTGGCTTTATTTTAAGGAGGACAAGGTGTGTAGAGTCACTAAGACCCCTTGTGAAACAGCCTTGCACTAGAGTACAAACAAACAAGTGCAAATGGATCAGCCTGGGAAAGCGAAGTGCTGGGCCAGGACTGTGGAAGGGGGCTTAGGGTGGGAGAAGGAGTTTGGAGGACAAGGATTTCAGATCAGCAGGCAACTGACTTCAGAGGCCTTCCTAGTCTGGTGTCATGGTCAAAAGAATTAAGGCAGCCTTTGAATATAAAAAACAGGTAGGAGCAGTAAACAGGGGCCTAAATCTTGTTTTTACCTGGGTGAGGAGAGCTTTACAGGTGCAGACCACAGGGAATGGGGTGTCTTCTACTGCAACTCATGTCCAAAAGAAAGTTGAAAACAGGACAGGGGCAGAGAAGACCAAGAAAAGACCTGTTGGGATGGGGAAGTGTGAAATACTAGGGAAAGATTTTTTTATATTTCTCTGTGTTTGAGGTCATTTGGTGATCAAAAATTTTCAGAACAGTGCTGAACCATTCATCTCCAGAGATGGCCAAATGAAGACCTGGAGATCAGCAGTTTCCCAGAGATATTTTGTAGTTGAATGAAGCATTTAAGCTTAGTCCAGTGACAATAAAGAAAAACTTCTCAATCTTTTGTACAACATGCCATTTGCAATCAATATTTTTGGCTCAAAAATATATCAGCTCTGTAGATTGAGCTAGTATATTCATTTAGGCTAGCTTTGTCAGGATGTACCTTTTGCAAAAGTAGTCTGGAAGTATTTTCAACTAACTTGCATGACAAGGCATTTACTGGCCTTGTAGCTGTCTCAGTCAGACCCTGGAGAACAGAGTTTTCTGTTACCATTTGTCAAAGCTAGGCAGACCTTCCTGGTTCTGTGCAGGAGATGAAGCTGATCAAGGAAATGCGAAAGAAGAGCAATGCTAGACAGCTTGTCCCAATACCACTGGGCTTTAGATAAACCATAAACATTCCCCGGAATGGCTTAGCAGTAGGCAAATTAACCAAACACAATTTAAAGGTGATAAAACTCTGTTGACATGAATACTGTTCAGGTAAACCACCTTGGACATATTTACAAACAGAAGCCAGGACCTATTTAACTTTATCCCAGGAGAATGAAGCTGTTCACACAGGAGGCTTTGCAAGTATAGAAAGTCTGATTCACCTACAGCCTCTCCTGTCTGACAGCTTGACAACAAACCTATGTTTTTTCAAACAAGTTGAGGAAGTTCTGCCTCCATGAAGGTTATTGTTGAGTCTCAGTTGGGAGAGAGATTTTAAAGCATCACTGCCTCTGCACACTGTTGTCTGGGGCCGGTACAGCTTATGTGCTGCAGGGATCTCTGCCGCTGGACGTGCTCTTCTTGGTGTCCCTGAAACTTTGGATTGAGAGGCAGAAAAAGAGGTTTTGGTAGACAGATATTCATTGTGAGAAGAAAGCCGCCAATCTCCTTGTAACTCTATTTGAGGGTCTTCCAAGGGCCGCTTGGGGGACTCGAATCCTTTTCAGGTTTTAGTATCGCTTTTAGGTACTGCTTCTTTGTTACAGAAGGACTGAGAACAAAGTAGGAATGAGGAGATGTCCTTTCTGGGTCCCTCAGCTCTAAGGAGAAGGCCCAGCAGAGTGACAATGTCTGTAAGTTTTCTTTCTTAACAGGGTAGATCTGCCACTGGGGTTTCCCACTGTGGTGGATCAATGTTATTCTGCTTTGCAGCAGTTTCAATGCACTGCTCTTATCTTCAAGCAAGGCTGCTTCTTCTGGGAGTGCATAGCTCCAATTCACACCAAGGAACTCCCAACACTGGGAAGTGCAGTTCAATTTTAGCAGTCTTTCTCTTGCAGGTAGCATGATGGATGGGGGAGAAATTAGAGTCCTCTTTTCTATTGTTTCCCTGTGTGAAGATCTAGAGTAGCTTCACCGCTGCTGGGGAATGAGTCTACAACTCACATCCAGGCTTATGGGTTCATCTCAGGATGATTTCCTCTGAAGATGACTCTTGTACTCAAAGGGCAGGACAATGAATACATAGACAGTAGCCCATACACATTGCTCTCTGCACCCATTGCTCCGATCTTACTATTATGAAACTCAGATAAACAACCAAGAATTCACCATACCTTAGGGTACTATGATAAATTAAAACTAACAAAGCATGATCTCCTTGATATACAGAAATTCCCAAGCTAATTATTCCTCAGGGACAGGAATGACTGATGGATGAAGTTTAAGGCTAAAAGGGCAAGCACATTTTAGGTAAAGAAGAAATTAATTTGTCTAGTTCAAGAGAGCTGGGTTGTTTTCTTCATTTGGTCCTCCTTACCTCTGCTTATCAGTTCATAATTTTTCGTGTTCTGAAGGAATACAAAACCAGCCCCTGGGAGGAGATAAATCTTTCAAAAAAAAGCTAGAAATTTAAGTGAATGGAGAATTTGCAAATGCATCTACCATAAAGAATAAAATATACTGATGCGCTGGAACAGATTGGGCTATGGGAGATATTCAGATGACTTTAGGAACAGGTATAGAGAAATACATCCAGGAAATTACGTTGCCATGGGGTACTGAAAGGCCTGTATGATTTCTGGGGGTCTTCTGAAGGTCTACTCCTTTCCAGCTAACAGCAGAGTCTCCCAGTGATCATCTCAGTGCCTGAAATCTTCACCTAAGGGAACAAGGTGGCCCTTTTTCGTTTAATCTTTACGTCTCCTGTCCTCATGGTAAAGCATTTTGTTGTTGCAGACTTTATTTCCTCATCTATACAATGGGGATTTTACAACACTTCCCCAAACAGGTTGGACTAGTGTCCTAGAATAGTGCCAGTGTCCCAGTTGTGCAGAGATTAGAGTCCTGCTCACAGTCTGTGACTGCTGGTGACCAAAATAGGGCCAGGGAAGGAGCTCTGGGCTGCTGATCTGTCATGCTGCTCTCCTCTTTACCTCTTCCTGGGCTTTGTTTGGGCTCACACCTCCCATCTAGGACCCATGGGGACAAGTCCCTGACTACCGTCCTGACTTCATTGCCTCTGCTTATCGCTCTCTCACTGAACTCAATCTTGGGCGTGATTCACAAGTATGTTGATACAGTCCGGTTTTGGAGCAGGCTTGCTGAAATCACTGATTTGGAGAAAAGCAATGAACAAAATTTTTAACTGCTTCCCTTATCACGCTGGTCAGTGATTACCAGAACAAATATTTTAAAGCAATTTTTATCTGTGAATGGCTAGCCACAAGTAATTCTGATAGTACTATATACTGGATTTCTCTTGCTGTCTCTCTAGTGTTGGCGGCATACTCAGTCTGGAAGTTTCTTGTGTACCCTATGTACAATACTAAACTTAGTGGAGAGACTGGAAATTGTTTGGCCTAACATCAGCTTTCAGTGAAAGCAATGCAGCCAGAGCTGTATAGCTGGCCATCTAAATCCCATGGCTTTGTTCATCTGCCCTAGTTGGCTAGTAAAGTTTTGGAGGATTTATGCTAAAACTCTCTTTTTCTCTCATTTCCCCCTTTGATTTGATACATTCTGAAACCTGAGATTCTGATACAAGAGACAATAGGCAAAATGTTTTAGCATGACATGATTAGATGCGCCTAAACATAGTAAAACATATATTCATATGTGGACAAATGTATAAAAATATGTTGCATGCATGTTGAAGGCATTTAAAATATATGTGCAATCCCACATAGTAATTATAGATTGCACATAAGCAAAGAGACACACGCACTTACCTATTTGCCTACCTGTCTGTTTATGAGCATCTGTGCAGGTTTACAGGTGAAGAAAAGAATATTAATATCAGCATGCATGTGAAGATACGAAGAGTGTCATGCCAAAATGTGCTCCATATTTATTAATTTTTATTATGTTCTATTTGGAAAACAGTAGCCACAATGCACATATTAGATACTCTGTATATAATCCCAATCTGCTGGTCTAACACTGGATCTGGGTTCATAGGTTTCTCACTCAATTCTGCTGCTTTGAAGAGACTTGTCTGGGTAATTCTCCATAATTCCTCTTTGGATTTCAAATACTAAAGTATGTGAGTGCTGATATCGTTTGCGTGTGTATGAGTGTCCTGAAGTTTTGGTCTTGCATATGGCATGGGGAAAAGGTGGGATCTGCAGATACGCAAAGGGTATGGGTCAGAATGCAGGAAGAAAGTGAGCTACCTGTCTCTCTTCTAACCTGAGCCAGGCTGCTGTGAGCACAAGAGGCTGTATATGCAGATCAAGGTTACCAAGGGACATAGACACCTCTGGCTTAATTTGTTTTCCTTATTAAACTGGCAGTGGAAGAAGTAAGTGATGTAAAACTCTCTAGATCAACTCAAAAGCACTGAAATATCATCCTTGCCCTAGAAAATTAAATTGGCTTTATGGTCAGACAATGCCCAGCAGTGTAATCCTGAGATGCAAGAGGATTTGGATTGTAAAGTACTCAAATTAAAGGAGTACTTATATTCTGGGAGTTTGATTCTTCCTACCACAAGTGGTGTTTGGTTCTGGGATTTTTGTTTGGACCTGCCTGTGCCTCTTGCAAAACCAAAACAAGCAAGCTGTCATTTTTACAAAAGCCCAGATGTATTTTTACTTTTTGCAAAGACCGACAAATATCAGTACTAAGGTATTAAAAAACATAGCTACTAAAATGTGTCACAATTCCTTCTGTTCATTTTCCCCCTCTTTCTACATTTGCCTGCATTTTTGTGCTGTTCAACTTGTTTGCTTGTAAAATCTTCCTTGGAGCCACACTCGTGCAGACAGACTAAAACATTTTTGACTCTGAATGAATCCCCTGAGGTAAAATTTACTCAGATAATATCTTGGTTACTACCTAACCTGTTTGGGTTATTTTTGAACACTATAAAGCGGTAGCACCAACAAAGAAAAGCTCTGCATGGTACATACCAGTAGCTGCTCACTTCAAGTGACTTAAGATCTCTGCTTTTGCACAAAACACCTACAACTTGTGACTCTCTGTAGATGTCAGAAATTAGAAACTGGAATGTTTCAGACGATCCCCATAACTGCCATCCAACATTTTGGTTCCTTTGTGTGAAAGCAACAAAACATTTAGATTTACCTGAACACAGACACAACAGTTAAAGAATGCCAAGTGTATGTAACAGCACAGATGTGAATGAACTGGACAAGCAGTGCTGAGTAATCACTCTATAACCAGCTGTGATTAGGCACAGGTCCCAAAGCAAAAGCCAGGCTCTGAACAGGCCTGACTTTTCTGGTTCAGATCAAAACCTCATGGCTCTTTGTTTCTATAAAGCATTGAAGCAAGTCCCCGGTTCTTCAATTTGGAAACAAATTCAGATTTGGATTCCAAACCTGTAGCTTAGCTTCATCTCTAATAAAGCTGATGTTCCACAGATTTGGATTTCCAGCCGTTTCTCCAGATGCCTGTTGTAAGACGGATGCTGTTCCAGTGGAGGCTGCCAACCTGGCAGCGCTGCTCCTTCTGCTGTGTATTGCACATGGGCTGAGAACAGCAGCTCTGCTGACCAGCTCTGCCAGCACTCCCTGTTGGGGAAAAAGGGGGTAAAGAGATAAGCAAGGATTTCTTTGCCTGATAGAGAGAATATATATTTTCACTCTCTGCTGCTGCAAACTTAGGAGAGATCATAAATCAAAAATTTATCTACTTAGGGAGTACAAGACAGATCCTAAAATGGTGGGAAAGTTTTTAAAGAGAAAGCAGGTTAAAAGAAAAGCTATTGGGCATGAGAAAAGACCACGAGGAGCAAGTCTGGACACATTAGTCAGAATGAATTGAATTATAGCTATGCAACTCTTAAAAAAAAAATAAATCTCTATTAAGCTCTACAGATCTATTCCCTAAGAGGAATTTCTGTTGTGCAGGAGATTTCAGGCTGTGTTAGGAAGACTATAAAACATAGTCTTGTCAGTCTCCTCTGTGGTGCTGGGGCCTTTACCCATCTGCTGGCAAACGAAGAACTCAAGGCCTGGGGAGCTCAAATGACTTGACAATGTTCATCTGCCGAGTCCTGCTGGGGCGGGAGGGGAGAGCCTGCTTCTCCTGCAGAACACTCTGAGAGCTCTGCACAGCTACCCTCCTCCTTGGGGCCAGCATGGACTCCTCAAACATCAAGCACGTTCTGTTGTGTATAGATGGTGACGTTTTCAAGGACAGCTGCTGTCTTGGCTGTGTGCTTGAGCACTGTTGGCAAGTTCAGGAGAAAATGGCTTGCTCCTGCAGCAAGAGAAGTGAGTGACAACTGGCTGCATGAGTAGTTGCATTCAATGACAGTGGCTGGCTTGGCCAGGTGTGAAGGCTTGTCAGCTGGGAAGAAGTTGGGCTTTCCTTTTTGGTGACTTTTAAAACAATCAGGTATTGATCCTATTCTTGATTCAAATAGTTTTTAACTTCCATTGATTTAAAGGCTGGAGATGCAACACAATGTATGTAAGGATTTAGAGTTGGTTTCAATTTCCTTTCTTTTTCATTGTATAAGGACTTTCTCAAATAAAATCATGGAACAATTTGCACACTAAGAAGCTGTTCCTCCAATAAGTTGCTGGTAAAGATAGGATAAACTGTATAGTTTTGTATATGAAAAGAAACTTCCAAGGACGAAGCTTGCTGAGAGAAATTCAGAGAAAATTCTAGCCCAGAGCATGTTTTAAAGCTGCTTTATCTATCAAAGCCTGCAAGCAGTAATCCTTCCTGGACCAATGCTCATGCTAGTTTTAAAGTCTTGGCTATATCTGTTCCCTGTCGAACGTAAATATTTTTTTTTTCTTCTTATAGAGAGGTTCTTTTACAAAGATTCTGTGCTTGTCTCCCCTCCAATTCTAAAGTTCCTTTTTATTTTTCTTCTTAGGAATCTAGATTAGAATGACCAGAACCTACTTTTAGTACTGGAATGTTCTTAAGATTATTTCAGGGATTCAGAGAACTGTCAGAGTTCAAATCATTCCACTTACTAACCTCTGTGTGAATTTAGGGAGTTAAATTTAGGTGCCCATCATAAAATATGGGGATCAGCACTAGCCAACAGGGTAATGACATCATTTTTTTCAGGCAGACTCAAGCTATCTGAGGCGTCACAGAAGGTTTTATTGAAGGTCTACAATGTGATCCACAGCAGAAAATTAATTAAAAAAAATTATTTCAGTTGATAAAGTACTTGGTGTAAACACTGAACTGTTGTAATTTAGTGAACAATTAAGCTCTAATTCTGTAAAGCAAGTAAGTATGGATGTGTTTTAAAAGACCTTAGTAAGTGCTTATATGCCTTGCTTGTGTCTGTTATTCAGTCAAGACCTCATGGTTGCTTTGTGTGTTGAAGCTGTGAATGCCCAATCCAGCAGATACCCTGACAATCTGTGCGTGTTCATGCCTTGCTTACTAATCAAAGTGGGCTGTTTTGTTTAAAGCTGAATTAAATTGTATCAGTTTGGTTTATGCTTTCAGGAGCAGTCTGAGGTACGTGCGGAGTGCATTGCAGACACTGACGTACCCCATGTTTTTCTTTTATTATTTCTGTCTACCTAGATAAATTCAGGGTAAACTTCTCCTCCCTCTTGAGGAACTTGGGCAGTTCCTCAGATTACTGCGCCTTGCTTTAGCTGGGTGTGCCTTTAGTTTTTAATTAACGCTGTTAAATAAACAAAACAACCAACAAACAAATCCCAGAGGGAAGTAAACCACAAGAACGATGTTGAAATACTCATAAGTGCTGAACTCTGAGTCTCAGGAGATGCAGTGTTACGGCCACGGCTCTGCCCTTGACTTGTCCTTTGGCTCTAAGTGAGGGGAGGTGTTTGTTCCTGAGCAAAGGGGGGAAAGTGATGTGAGCTACAGTGTAGGAAGCAGCAAGAGCTGCTCGATGTTGCTTCAGGTACAGATTGTGAGTGCCCTCCCAAAATCTGCAGGTTGGCATTGGCCTCTTTTCCTCAGTTTCTCATCTACTAAAAGGAAATACTGCTACAAGATTCCTGTAGGAAATACTTAGAAGCATCGATGCTCTTCATTTCTGTGTTTTTGGAGGAACAGAAAAGTGTCCTCCCCATCCTTCTCCCCTTGCCCCTCTGCTTGTCAGGTTAGGAGGCTGCACGGTGAGTAGGTCTCACATTGAAAACAGCCAAGGAGAGGTGACTCCTCAGGCTCCCATTTCTCTGTAGGTGGATCTGTGCCTCCCACCAGTCCCCCATGTCAAGAAAGAAGTTCCCTAGGCTGAACTTGTGGTGTCTTATGACCAGAGTGGGAATAAATCCTGCTGATAACTTGAGTTTTGGTTGTTATTAGGCACACTGAAATGCATCAGACCTGAGCGCTGCTGGGGCTTTGTGGCAAAATCCTGGAATAAAGCAGTAGGCTAAAGTTTCCAACTTAATTGCATTTAATTAATCTAGCTAAAAAACTTAAACACGTTGCTAGGATGGATTTTCCTTTGTTTAGCTTCTTTTGGTGTGGCTTAACAAATTTTAACCATCTAAAACTGACTCTTGGTTGGAGGGACCATAGGTGGTAGAGCACATATCCTTCGGTGGAATAATGAAGTGTTTACATTATGCGGTCCTATTGTGAGATCAATCAGGCTACAAGGCTGGATATATAAACAGAATCTGCAGGTGGTCCCTGCATCTCCTTGCCCAGAAGACATGCTTTAATCCTCAGGAAGTAGGCAGAGTAGAGGTTCCAGGAGGCAGCCAGCCCAAGCAAAATAAAAGAACAAAACCAGCCTGAACAATGCAGCACATGTCAAGTTCATAGTGCAATCACTGCAAATAGCAGCTGACGGGAAACTTCACGACAATTCACCCATCAGCTAAAATTGCCAGACTCGGGATCCTGGGATTAATGAGCATCTTACTCAGAGAGTACAAGCATGAAATGTCAGGCAGAAAGGGTGGGTAATGCATCTCATGTGGCCTCCAATTGATTTACTCCCTTTACTGGGCAACTTCTCTTGTGGGAAATCTCTTGCTCTGTGTTTTTGCATTTGCTCTGTTTTTCTGAGCTCCTTTAGCCCCTAAGTGTTTCTGCTCCTTGATGATGCAAGCAGAATGCTAATTTTTGAGTTACTTGGGCCCCAAGGTGGGAGGCAAATGGGAGAATTGACATCCGTATGTGTTAGTACCTTTGGTGAGGGGATTGTGCTAATAACAGTTCAGCACGTAAGCACTCAGGGGCTGTGAGCAAAAAAAGTACAGCTCAAGCTTGTTCAAAAAGATGTATAAATGAATGACCTCTGAAGAAGTTTCTAGCAATGTTCTTCTAGGGATCTTTGGGATGAAGGAAAGTTTTGCTGGAGTAAGGGCAGAAGGGTCTGACTCAGTAAAAAGAGGTAGAAGATGATTTTGGGAGCATGGAATAATGAAAGAAGTAAATTTCAGTTCAGAGGAAAAATAATAATACTAAAAAACCCTAAACCCACATAGTTGAGTTGGCTTAAATGTAGTTTGCTATAGGGTTGTTTTAATTAGACTTGTGAAGCAGGGAAATGCCAACTGAGATGTTCTGCAGCAAGAAAAAAATAGTTTTCAAGCTGAAACATGGCACATAATGGAACTGAGCTGTCCACACGGGTGCATTCTCTTCCTCTTTTTGAAGAGAGCACCTAAATCAGTTGAGTCAGAAACTAGTGAAGGGTAAAGCTCAAGATGTCTGGAACTCTCCTGGCTCACTAGATTCTTATGTGAAGTGTATTTAAGCCTTTGGAAAAGGCTTGCAACCTCATGAGCTCTTGTTTTTTCCCCCATTGCCCCAAGTGTTCACACATTTCCTGATTATGAAACAGCTGGTCATCCCTCAGGAGTGGGTGGGTGGTGGGAGATAGGGAAAGATCTATTTATATATATATATTTATTTA
>VZRN01001699.1:356-12416 GCA_013397935.1 Dasyornis broadbenti
GGAAGGAAGGAAGGAAGGAAGGAAGGAAGGAAGGAAGGAAGGATGGATTTTGGGTGTCTTCACTAGCCCTCCATTTCTCTTCCTTTGCAGTGACACAGGGAACTCCCTTATTCCATCTGCCTCCTCTAATATCACACATGAAACAAGGGGAAACTCATAAGAATTTGCAAAAAGCTTCATTTAAAAGCTTTTCTTTAAAACAAAGCTGATTGTGACCTTCTCTTTTTGTGTTTTCAGATTAAAAGCAACATTTCACTGAAGAGTAATTTTAACAAATCAAAGAAACACATTTAAACCAGGAGCTGTTGGAGCTGTTTCCTGTGGTCGTTATTCACACAGAACCTATCATCCAGGATGGAACTAATGAGATAAAGAAAAATATCCAGATCCATATTAAAAAAGGTTCATGCCAGATGAGGACACTTTTTCAACTTTATCAGTGCCAGTCCTTTGCTGTGAAAGGCCTCTCCTGCTTAACTTACATCTTACACTGTCTGATGAGCCATTTGACAAATTTCTGATGATCCATTCCCTCTTCCATTGCTTCTGGGATTGGAAAAAGAATAGGAAAATAATTTCCATTTCTTAATGAGGAAATTATAACTGTAAACAAAATTGGCCAGCTTAGAATGAAACTATGGAATAAAACCCATCTCTTTTTTATAGGGGGTTAGAGAAGCACTAATTCTGCTTTTCCCATCTCCTTAAATACTGGAATTTTTCAAAATGTTAGACATTATAAAGAATAACATGTACATAGATGGTGGCTTTCCTTCTACGCGTGAAAAACACCCAAAATAATGAGATCAGAAATGTTACAGAAATGGCAACAGTAACAGAACAACTTATTTCCCACTGTGAACTGGTAGGGCCCTTTAAAAACTTTTTTTAAATCTTGGCAGATTCAATTCGATCCCTCTCTCAAAAGCAGTGGGGGAAAAAAAAAATACACTGCTTAAAGCTTTCTGGTGATTTGTATGAGCAAGGAAAATGCAGAAATATTGTTGTTCAGAAATGTGTAGGCAGAAAAGTCATCCTGCTGCTAGCTGGAGAGTTGGATTTTCTGAGGGCTCAGAAATCCTGCTAAGCTTATTTCTGCTGAAGAAAGAATATTAAAACCAAAAGAAGGATCAGCAACTGTGCAGGAGAAAATACTGGTCCTCAGCAGCAGCAGAAAGCAAAGAACACACCAGTGAAGCACTGCAAGAAAATTTACAAGTAGGGAAAAACTTATCTGAGAGAGTCGTGCAAAATAAAAATTGAACAGAAGCTGCAGCAATTAGAAAACATTTTCAGCCATGGTTGCTCTGTAAATGCATTTTGTCAAGATCTATCCTGGAAATGAGTAGTCTGATCAAGGCGAGAATCCAAAAATCCCTAGGAATTCTCTGTTTGAAGAGGGAAGATGAAGCAGAAGGCACAGATCTCATAAAAACGAATTATTTTTTTAAGTGACTTGGCACCACTTTTAAGCATATTATAAATTGAAACCGCTTATATCTAAATAAGTCACTTGTTTCACTGGGCTGCACCGTCACTCCTGAGTGTGATGTGCGATGGGGCTTTTGGGCTTGGTGTGAGTTATTTTCTATTAAAAAAGGGCCAACCTGCTACATTTGAAAAAAGCAACAAACACACTGATGTTGGAAGGGACGGGTTCTCTTCCAGGGAAACGAATCCCGCGTGATGCTGGGATGTGGAAATGTAACAAAATCACACACTCAGATTATTGAGACTTCCACGCTCTCAGGTCTCTCTGTGGCCTGTGAATTCTGAATCGAGAAAACAATGTTTTCAGCTGATTCTCTCTTTAGGCACTTAAAATGAAGTTTAATCCTTTTTACTTCATTTTGCTTTGCATCAGTTTCATGGGAATGTGTGGAAGAATGAAACCTAGAGGAGGTTCTACAGGGAGTCCTTCAGAAGTTTTCTCCATTATGGGACAGGATGATTAAATACATTTTTTTTTTCTTTTAGGTTTTTTTTCCCCCCTTTTCTAACATTTAATAATACATAATATGTAATAAGTGTAGAATGCATTATATTACCTAGGTATATTAATTTTTAAACTGTCTATTCTCGCAAATGTAATTTAGAAATACCTTTATAAGTTTTCTTAATTCAATGTAAATTAGAAATGCAAACGATTGTGCCAAGGCTTACAGTTAATATAAATATTTCATGGAGTTCTCAATCAACCCTTTATTTTTTTAACCAGCGCAGAAAGGATTTTACATAACAACTGCCGTGACCTTCCGTTCCCCCACTGATCTGTAAACACCTGAAATAATCCATTTTCACACCATGAGCAGATGTTCCCTGAGTCTGTGCATGCAAAACCACTTGTCCCAGTGGCTGATTTAGAGGTGGGCGCGGTTGAAGGGCCTTCCCTGACAAGTGGCAGGAGAAACGCTGGCGTATTCCTGAATGAAACACCACCGGGCTGCTGTGCAACAACCAGAGGAAGTTTACTCTGGCCGCGTCGTTAGAACTCACACAAGCACTTGCGAGGCCGTGGCTCTGTTAAAAAAATGACACGGCGAAAACCGAGGCCGGTGGAAAGAGGGCGATCGGGGCAACGCAGAGAAAAAGCTGCCTGCATCAAATAGTGCGGGCCTTTGATACCAAACCCTCTGAACTGATTTTGATTGGGTGCTGAAACTGAAATCTGTGCCCTCTGAGGGGTTGGTTGTGGTGCCTGTGTTGGGGACCAGGGGCCAACTCAAGGATCCAACTCATGAAGGCTGTTCCAAGCCTCTCGGGTCCCTGCGAGGCCCTTTGGATGCAGCAGTCTATTTCTTGCAGTAATCTGAGGAAAAAGAAAAAAGCCCTGTGAACAGGGCAGTCACCAGAACAAAACCTCCTTCCCTGACAGGGGCTGCCTTTCATTCTCAGCCTGATGCCCTTTCTGGACAGCAGGGGCTTTATCATTCTCTAGGCCGTACAGGTAAAATCAAATTTTCCCTTCATTTTTGCTAATTTTACTGTGTCTGAGTAGCTGATGAAGTTACCTGTCCCTTTTCCATGATGGTCCTAACCAGAATCCTATTTTCCTGTTCAATGGATCCCATCAGATGCAGCAATGTATTGCCAATAACAATTGCTGCAAGACTTATTGCCTTTAAACATTTCAACCCTGGGCAGATCCAAAGGCCTCACCCGGAGCTGGGAATCATTTGTAGTGGATGCTGTAAAAATATAGGATAGGATTTCATAGAATCACAGAACCATCAAGGCTGGGAAGGCCCTTCCAGACCATCAAGTCCAAGCTGTGACCGATTCCAACTTTCCACTCAGCCCAGAGCACTGAGTGCCACGTCCAGGCCTTCCTTGGTCACTTCCAGGGGTGGCAATGTCACGGGATTTACTGAATTTCGGGATTTTCCTTTAAAGTTTCCTCTGGGCTGCCTTTCTAGACTGTTTCTCCAGTCAAATATAATATTCCTGTTTGAAAATGAAAGTAATTTTGATGGCAGGAATATTCCACCTGATAAACCTCAAAAGGGATTCCTCGACAGTGACTGTGCCTCCCTGTGACTGATCCCAGGCGCAGTTTTCACGCATTCTTCTATAACAAACAGAACTCTGAGGAGCACTTGAACATCCTGACACCTTCCTTCAGCTGACAATACAGCCAGAGAAGGGAAAATGTGCCTTGCAGCCCACATGATTTCCACAAAAGATATTTGAAAGGGCTTTGTTTGCTTCTGCATCTTATTATCCCCAAATCAGGTATATATAATTATGATTTTAAGCATCACAGAGAGCACAGATGAACTTTAATTTGCTGGCGGTTTCGGCAGTGAGACCCAGGGATAGGCAGTGCTCTGGGCAGTGCTCTGTCTGACCTGACAGGTTAGATTTAACCTGACAGATTTATTTGTCAGGAGAAGGCACCTCTAGGATCTCACCAGCTCTTACCCACTGCTGCAGCCCACGAAAGCCCTTGGCACTTACTATGGGTTGAAATAATCAGTTTTCCAGTACCAGTAAAATGGGCCAGGTCTTCCCCTCATGGCAAACAGAAGTTACCATTTAAATCCATCCCACGGAAGGCAAAGTCTAAGGTTCCAAAGATTTAAAATAATTAATGGGAGAAGCAGGAAACTATTCCCAAGTTTTAAATATTCAGGAACTGTGCTCTTGTTGTAGGAACAGAAAAAAGACAGGCTTCCCCACAGAGCAAACCAGAGCAGGTTTCCCTTGTGTATTTTAACATGCTGGCTTTCTTAACTGAGCTCTCGAAAGCAGTCTGAAACCTGGCAACATGAAAGTCTGCTCCAAACCATCCTGGTGTAGAACATTAGATAAATGGTTTAAAGAGCACACTAAAAAAAAATCTTCTCCCTGTGGCTGAGGATACATATCAGTAACTCTCAGCTTTAGCCTGCTCTTCTCAAGCCAGGGATAGTGCTAAAGAATTAAAATACTGCAGTGTTACAAATAACAGTCCCAGGACTACCTATCATTTTTATTTGCATTTCTTGCAGCCTTCTGGCATCTTATTATCCCCCATGGACACAAGGCCAGCAACCTTAATGAAATACCAGAAGATATATACAATTCTAACACTCGTAGTTTAATAAAAAAATGCTTTAAACTTCTCAGTGCAGAGCAGATTATTGGGTGTTTGTAAAGAATTCCGCTTGGGAGAGCAGCTGGTGCATCTGTGAACCCAGTGCCCTTGACTTTATGCGCTGCCTATTATTTTGGGAAGCAGTTCTGAGATACAAATAAAGAGCAGACACTTTTGTGGAACTACTACCAGGATTAATAATCATTAAGTGAGTCTCGGCAGTTATCCAAACATTTCACGCGAATTGCTCAAAATATTCCCCCCCGCCTTCTGTAAACACAGACGCGAAATCACGAATAATCGCGTTTGCTGGGTCATGCCCGTTTTGGTGTGTGCAGCTCACTCGGGGCAGCAGAGCCGGTTCCAGATGCTCTGCCTGGGCTTCTGAGGAGCCAGCTGGAGCGGGATGGGCATGGAGCGAAGGTGGACACTGCAGGAAGAAGCTGGGGAGGGGAACTTTGGGTGCAGGGGTCCTGGTTCCCTCAGCCTCTCACCGTGCCTTCGATCCAGCTCTGAGCTCTTCCTCGCCGTCTCAAAGCGCTCAGAACGGTCAGGGCTCACTCCAGCAGTGACTGCAAACTCACCAACCTCAGGTGTGGGAGTAGCAAAAGGCCCAGGCCCTAAAGAAGTTGGGAGGTAACAGACAGAGGAACGACAAGGGAAAATACGAGGACATGGAAATATTTCCCGATTAATCATGCCACAGTCGCTGGGCTCTGTGCATGCTGCACGGGGAGGTCTCGTGGAGGCTGCTCTTCGCTCCTCTGTTCGGCACTTTGTCTGCAGGCTGTGAGCAGATGCAGCACCCCCAGGGCCTCAGCAAACCCGCTACAGACCCTCTGCCTTTGGAGAGCCTGATGGAGCGCAAGAACTGCCTGTGAGCTGCTCGTGAGTTATTACAATTTTGCAGCTGAACATTTCCAAGAAGTGATTCTCTAACTTCATGGAAAAAAGATCTCATCCTTCTTAAATGAGCTCTTCCTTCATCATGACCGATTTCCCAAGCTCTGTTCCTGATGCCCTGGAAGTCACAGCCAGCACGTCACTGACACAGCTTCATTCTTTTGATGAAGTCTTTCAATAATCACCTTTGCCACTGGGAGCTTTTATTCCCCCTCACAGATACTCCATTCTTTCATTATTTTCTGGATTAGGACCAGATCCTTTGTCAGCCAGGGTTTTCCAGGATCTCATCTATAAACCCCTGAATTAGCAGACATGATTCCAAATGAGCTGTTTGATAGTATCTTTCTCCCAAGAGCATTTCCATACCCCTCCCTAATAAATTTCAAGATTCATTTTATGATATAGTCCTCTGTTAGCACAACAAAGTGAAATCCTACAGATTTTAACCCACATAGAGAAATTTAAATTATATTTTTCCTTTTATAACCTTTTGCATTGAAATATATATATATATTTTTTTTTTTTTTTTTTTTTGCAAGGGTAATGCACACGTTAGGCACTTGGCACTGAATTTAGAAAGGCCCTGGAAAAGGAAAGTGTCTTTTTATAAAACTTGCAACCACCTTTAGAAAAAAAAAAAAAAAAGAAAATCAAAAATGGATTTTTTGAAAATGAATTATATCTGGGAAAGGCTAAGAAGCTGATTTGTTATTCAGAATGAGTGACCTACTGCACCTCTTCACACTGAGCATGGAAAAAAAATATAATTGGGCTTCCTAACAACGGTATTTAGCATCAATATCCAGTTGGAGGCTTCATTACTGAAGCTCTGGGTAGAAGTGCCTGGGTAGCACTCTATTACCAGAATCCCCTTCTACACAAGGTTTTGAAGTTAACTGCAAAATAACAGAACAATTCAGTGCATAAAAAAAAATCTATTAAGGCTGCACAATTCTTGAATGAAGATGTGTTTACAAAGGCGCTCCTCGGAACAAGGAGCGCTTCCCTTTATTCCCAGCTCAGAAGGCAGGGTCGGTGCATTCCTGCCCTGTCTCCCTGCCCCTGACTCTGCAAACATCAGACGAGATTTTTCCTCTCGTGTCCTTGGCTCTGCAGTCGGCTCAGAACTCTGCCTTCAAAGCGCACCTGTGAGTCTCGGTGCTTGGAAGAACACGTAACTGCTGGCTTTGGTGTTTAGCCCCGCTCATAAAACACACAGCCTATAACCTATCCTGCAATTTAAATGCAAATAATATTTAAACAAGGCTAATCTGGAGAGCTTTTGTGTGTGGAGTGATATATGGGAAGGAGCTGTTTGAGGCGCAATAGTTTACTGCTCCGAAATCCTTTCCACATCAATCATCTCTCCACACGCATCAACAATTAAAATGGTTCACGGCTGCGGGGACTGTGACAAACTAACTTCGTCATTGAAATGCCCACGGTGGTACCTCTGAGCACAAGAAGCCGATAGGAAATGATAAAATGTTAATTATGAGTTGTAAGCAAAGTGAAGTGCCTCTATTCATCAGTGACCTGCTGATTATAAATAGAGCTTGTTTGTACAGCCGCCATACATCCAGCAAAACGTGCTCGTGGTGCAGCCTGTGCTTATTTAATGTTTCTGTGTAAATCAGCCATGGCCAGCTCTGCCTGTTGCCAGGGGAAACACATTTTTACTTTCCTTTCCCATCCGATCGCGAGGATATAATCGAGCAACTGTCCCTCCGCCCAGAGAAGAAATCAAAAAGTTAATCACGAGAGGAGGATTTTTCGTCCTTTCCCAGAAGAGGCTTGCAGTGGGTGTGTCATGATCAGCCATTCCTCTCCAGGCACTTCCTGCTCCTGTCCAGTCAAAAGGGACTGCTGACACTCATTTTTTCATCTTCCAGATGGCTCCTTAGCTTTGCAGAGTCAATTTAAATGGATGCTGACACAACCCAAAGAGGGTTGTTTTTTTTTGTTTTTTTTTTTTTTTCCCCCTGTCCTGCAATCAGGGTAGTGATTCTGAATCGTGGTTAAAATGATTCTCCACTTTCCTCTTCCTTGGCTGTAAACCAATTCTCATTATTTTAGAGTACGCTGTGACCGTGTTCTAAAAAATATGAGTCACTTGGATGGTCTATTTCATTTGAACTGGAGAAATGAACTGCAGAACTGTGACAGGAATTAGAGAGCTAGAAACATATTTTTCTTAGAATTTAGAGCTAGAATGGATTTCTTTTTTTTTTTAATAAAAAGCCAGACTTGATTGTAAACATGTTTATACCTTTTTTCTAGAAATGTGAACTCATTTGCTACATTTTTCTGGTGCATAATTCCACGTGCAGTTATATAAGCTGATCCTAAGTCTATATAACGAGGTGACCTTTTTTTAATCCCAAGCAACGTGTGAAGTAATATTCTATAACTTTGCCTTATTATTTCCTATTTTGAAACCTTTTTCTCCACTACTTTAAAAAAATTAAACTGGCCCTTGCCTCAATATAGCTCCTTGTTAAAAAAGACACTTTTCTGCCTGTAGTCACATCTACTTTCTTTTATTTTTCCCCTTTTTTTTGTTCTACAACTGCTTTCCCAGAAGCTAATCAATAGCTGGAATATTCCCACTTCCACGCTGCCAAATCCAAGAGCTGTGGGTTACCTGTGAAATCCGGAGTGAAATGATGACCCGAAATAGAGCAGCAGGAATTTTTCAGGCTTGTACCCTCGCATTTGTAACCAAGACAAGAGCAGTGGGAGTTTGGAGAAGAGCAGTGAATAAGCAAGAAAAGTCACTCTGCAACAAAGCACTGTGCCAGGCCGATATGAAAAGGAAAAGGGAGCTCAGAACAAAATGGAGAGAGCGTATTGCTTTGCTTCAGACTCAAACACGAAAAAAAGAAAAAAAAAGGCAAAAAACCACAGCAAACCTGAAAATGAAATGTATCTGGTGATTATAGGGATTTTTGAAAAATCATCGATTTTTTTTGAAGTTCAGTACTTTTATGTGGGAATATACTACAAAATCAAGCTACATTTTTAATGCTGCCGCGATGTTCAGCTCGAGTGTTTTGAGGTGACTGTTTCAAGGCCTCTGAGTTGTTTGGCTCTTGGATTCTTTGGAGAAGGAAGCCAAATTCCTTGGTGGATCCTTCTTCCTTCATTGCGGCCTCCTCCTTGTTAGGCTGACTTGCAAACCTGACAACAACAACTTGTTCGAGATATCCACACAATCCGTCATCAGCTCGGCTGTTCACAAACCTGCTGTTCTGAAATATGAAGGGAGAAGTAACTTCCACAAGTCCTCATCCCTACTTTTAGCATCAGCTGAGAAAAATCGGAGTTTCCTGATGTGGACTCAAATGCGGGAAGGTCGTGTGAAACCGCCAGGCTTTGCAAACAGACGGAATTTGATGACAGAAAGACGCTGGGATCCATCCAGTGCCGTGAATTGTTCGGTGCCCAGCCAACGCAGCTGGATAACAACGCACTGGGCTCAGACATGGAATCTGGTTTTGTTTAGGCCGGTAAGACAAACGCACCCGTTGAGAGAGGGCTCCTCACAACAAGCCCACAGCAAGAACTCCCTGGGCTTCTTGGAGTAGGAGGAAAAGCAGAAAAGGTGAGAGAACCTGGATCTCCTTGGAATCATGAATTGGACCCCGTGTCATCGTTGCTGGAACATTCAGTCTGGGGAAGAGCATTTTTGAGTACATTCCGCGAACCACCCTGCCTTTTGCTGATACAGAATTAGATTTGTTGCTGTTACAGGTGAGTTGGAAATGAAGGAACGGATGGTTTAAAGCACAATGAAAGCACAGCAGGCGTTTGGCTTGCTTGTTTCTGTGTTTGTTGAGGTGTTTTTAAGCATCTCTGAAATCAAAGAAGATCACGTGGATAAGATTCTCATGCAGAGGAGCATCTTTTTCTTTCTTTGTGTTTTTTGTTGCTGTTTGTTTTGGTTTGGTTTTTTGTTTGGTTGTTTTTTTTGTTGTTTGGTTTGGGTTTTTTGTTTGTTTTAGTTTGTTTGTTTTGTTTTGTTTTGTTTTTTTTGTTTTAAGCAGTGCTTGCTTATCTAAACCCACATGTAATGAGACTCCTGCAAAGACTTGGAAGAATTGTATTTTCCCCCGAGTAGCGTTTTATGACAGTCACAATATGTTGTTCCCACTGTTACGTTACGTTAACGATAAAGAAAACAAATTCAGAAGAAAACATTAAACAAAATCAATAAGCATATCAATTATTTACAGTCTAATGAGGGAGAATTCTCTTTGAACTGAGAAGGATCTATGGCATAAATGTAAAAATCAATATGCTGAAGCCATAAGGGAGAGCCGCTGTTTGCAGCCTGCTGAATATTTAGGAGCTCTCCAGAAGGAATGAATTCCGCAAGCTGAATCCCACAGGTGGTGGCCGTGATCCACGAGCAATCCTGGGATTCGTTCTTGCCATCACAAGGTTTGAACATGAAAGGATGTGTCTGCTCAGTACAGCCTGGGACAGGGGAAGCTGTCCTTGCTCATGGCAGGAGGCTGGAACTGGATGATCTTTAAGATCCCTTCCAACCCAACCCATTCGATGATTCTGTGAATTCTGACAAGAAGCAGTAACAGTAAATCCTTTCCGCCCTAACATGCTTTCTTCTTGAGCTGCCCTGTCCCAAAGGGCCCCACTATTATTTATAAGCCACCTTGAAATTGTCTTCAAAAGGATAGCAACATTTTTTTTTTTCCACTTGGGACAAATGTCTCTTGAAATATCTGCAGATTTCTTTATTCCATGATTTCATCTTCCTTCAAAGCCGACAAATAAACTTACTTGGGACTTTGCCACTACTGGCTTCCCCCATCATTTTTCTTCCCGAGCCATCGGCGTCTTAGGAACATCTGCTTTGGCACATTTCAACGATCTGGAACTGCAGAGGTGTTGATCATGAGAGAGATGTCCCTGACGCGATTCCAGCAAGCCAGGGGTGCCTTGGATTAGCGCAGTGTCGGAAAGGTGGAATTGCTGGAACATCAAATTGTGCTGCGGCGTCTCAAGCGCTGACCTGGTGGGGCCAGGGTAGCCCCAGCTCACTCCCAGAAAGCCACGGTGATGTTTCTGACCTAAGGAATTCTTCTGGCAGGACATCAGGTCACCAGAAGGAAGGAGAGATGCACAAAAGCTTTAAATAACTCTTACGTGGCTGCTTTTAAAAGCCTAATGTGACACCAGGGCATCACTGACTCATAAGCTCGGGTTTCCTGCACTTGGGAAATTATTTCTATAAGCTCTCTTTAAAAAAAACCAAAAAAAATTATTTTTTCATCCATTGCATCTGTAGTTGGGAGGGGTGGAAAAAAAGGTTCTCTTTTCACCTCTACCTTCCAGGAATTTTAAGTAATACTGAGAATTTATCCACAATTTACTGGGCAGTGAACATAACAACTGTTTCTCATGTTAAAATTAGATTCAAAAGAAAAGCAAGGAAGAAACAAACAAATCAGCAGTTTCATTTTAATTCTGTTATTTTTCAAAGTAACCTTTAAAAGGCGGAGCGCTCATGAAGAAAGGGTGGCACAGGTGTAATTGAGCCTTTCTACAACTTTGTCCCCCAGGATTAAGGATGGCAAATCAAATACATTTATATAAATAAAATAAATGGTTTATTTAGATTAATGATGATAATTACAGCGATTAGACCGCAGATCTTAATCAGAATTATTTACCGCACAGAATAGGCGGCTCTAACCGCTACTGCAGTGCTCTGTTTGTTGGAGCAATGACATCAAAGCTGGCAGAATCATTAATCAGTAGAGACTGATGTTGCTCACCCATCCCAATGGCCGTGGGCAAATCTCTTCAGCTCAGCCCTGAGGCGTCACCTTGAGGGGTGTCCCCACTCCAGGGAAGAATCTCCACACCCGAGCCAAGAAAGAGCTGAAGATGCCTCCTCTGAAAGCTGGGGCTGTTTTTTTTTTAAAGTATAAACTATTGGACTGTCAGTCAGGCTTCCCCAGGCTGTGCCAGCTCAGCAGCTCCAGAACACTTGTCAGCACTATAACTTCGTGGTTCCTCTGTGATTATTAAGTGATGAATGTGATGATTTGGACAGAAAAGTCAAAGTTTGCCAGGTAAAGTCACACAGAACGCTCTGCTGCAAGAGAGATTTCAGTTTTACAAAGGTGAACATTTATGTGCTGTCAGTGTTCAGAAACACACAGCTTTAAACTTGGCCAAAAATAGGGTTAAAATGTCTTTTGTAAAATTCCAGCCTGGATGAGTAAGGAATTTCCAGTTAATAGATGTGAAGAGACTCTTACCTAGTGCCAGGATCCCTTCCTGAAAAATCAGAACTATTTCACAAGCTCCATTATTCGTTAGGCAGCAGATAAAGTTAGAAAATGCGCTTTCTTCAGGTCGAAGCAGTTTCCCAGCCAGTTCTCAGTAACGTGATTTTGTTAGGTGAGGACATCTCGATTAGATTTACCAAGGAAGAAAACCAGGCAGGAATCGTGACACATAAAGGAGTCCAACAATTTTGGTAGAGCGGTTTGCTTGGGGTTTTTGAGGTTTGTTTGGTTTTGTCTCTCTCTTTTTTTTTTTTTTTT
>VZRN01001699.1:12441-23412 GCA_013397935.1 Dasyornis broadbenti
TTTTTGTCTCCCCCACCCCCAGCAGTCCCTAAATACAGCAGGTCAGTGCAATTTGAAAATCAGGCACATTCTCACCTTTCCTGCTAAACCCTCCGGATCCCGGTCCTGCACAACAGAGCCCTTGAGCTGCAGAGAAGGAGAATAATGTCCAGGCGTCTTCTCAAACGGTTTTGGGCGTGAAACCTCCGGTACTTCAGTCGTGTTTTGACTTGAGGGTTCTAAAACTCCACGTCTCAAGATTCCTTCTGTAAAGTCTCTTTGATTTTTTTCAGCATAACACGGATGATTTGAAGGAATTCCTAGGATGGTCTCGACAGTGAACTGCTCGTGCGTATTTGACACGGGCTTTGAAAAATAAATTAACCTTCTGTCAGTCTTGAAGAGGACATTTTTTAAAAACAAAACTTTGCTTTGGCAGTCAGTGAGCATAAAACGGCCCTTTTACGATTAAATTTAATACAAAGAGAGAAAAAAACCCACATTCCTCCTTTGGCAAACACTCAGTAAACGTGCAGACTGGGAGAGAACTCCACAGTGCTGGAATAGGTTTACCAGTAAAACCAAATATTTTGCCCCTCGACTCCTTTTGTTCCATCTACTCAGAAAACATTTAAACCAGAAAACCAAATAACTCTTTTTCTCCTCAGGATTTTTATTTTCTCCTCCCTACACTGAAATTCTTCAGATGGTTTGCAAATATTTCTCAAATATTCACCTGAGCTTTTTCCCGTGTATTTATTGAGAAATGCCTGGAGCTGAGCTCTACAGCTCCACTTTTCAGGAGAAAGAGATCCACGACAAATTAAATTTACTCTGACAAAGATTTCAAATATCAGTTTGCAGCAACTATCAACTACAGCTGAGGAGGATGGGTTGTTTGGGGTTTGTTTTTTTTTTTATAAATGACAGTATTTTTGAACATTTTCTGTAGCTTCTGCAATATATTTCTCAGTAAGTCTTCTCAGCTTCAGATATGCACAATCCTCCTTAGGCTTTTCGTAGGAATGATCACATTACTCGAAAACACGAACCGAAAAAGAGAGCCTGAACGTGCACTTAGTCTCGCAGAGAAAGGGAATTATAAGTAAATCCATTGGCTGCTTCCTTTTCCTTCTCCAGGTCATTCCTGCCCTCTTTTTTCCCCCGCCAAAGGTCTGCTCCAAAGCCTGGCCCAGTCAATAATTGTCTTGCCCCCGGTTTCGGTGGACAACGCTTCAGCAGCTCAGAGTGCTGCTGGTGCATTTACATTTTCTGAACTAAATTAGTTGCTCACAGCTAATTTATCGCAGCCGTGAAAACCCAGCCACTTTCCAATTCTTGGCTTTTATGGATCAGCTAGCGCTTGGGATTGAGGAGATAAAAGCTGCTAAGGAATCAATCGGCTGAACAAGGAGAACGTACGGGAAAAAACATTAGGAAAGCTCGATGATGTACTGCATTAACATGAAACATCAATAAGAACAGGGAAGCAAAGCACAGGCAATTTTCTTTCATACACAAGGAAGAGGGTAAATAGAACCCAGAGGCATGAGAGATCTGGGTTAGGTCCCTTAACTCTGCAAACAAATGAGTGAGGCAACTCTCACACATTTTGGCTAAGCCTTCTGGTTTTTTTTCCCCCTAAGGAAACAAAACTTATGCATTAAAAAGTTTCAGAGTTTCTTTTACGTATTCTACGTACTTTTTCTATTGTCTACATCGCTGTGTTATGAATCTTTACGTGTTGCCCATCCACCATCTTGTTCATGCTCAATGCTTTCAATTTATGGCAAGACAAGCTCTTCTCCGTCCCTTAATTAGCAGTAATGAGGTAATGGCCATGGCCATCTGCTCTGATTAAGGGAATCAGTGACAAGAGCTGCTTGTGCCCACCTCGTGTTTGCTCTGCATTGTAAGAGCCCTTCTCAGACAGAGCTCCACCTCTCCTGGCTGAAAATCCACTACAAAAGTCTTCCTTTTCTAAAAACTTTGTTTCTGTCTCCCTTAGGGGTCTACAAAATGTTGAACACTTGTTTTCTTTGTCTTACTTTCCACTATCCCAGGTTGCTCCAGGCCCTGTCCAACTCGGCCTTGGACACTTCCAGGGATCCAGGGGCAGCCACAGCTTCTCTGGGCAGCCTCTACTTTTCTTTCAGTGTCCTCATCATAAAAGATTTCCATTTTGAATCCCGTGTAAATCAATCCCTCGTCTTTTGGTTTAAAATCATTGTCCCTTGTCCTGCCACTCCAGGCTCTGGTAAAAAGTCTTTCACCACCTTTCTGAAAGCCCCTTTGCACATCAAAAGGCTCCAATAAAATCCTGCCAGAGCCTTTTCTTCTCCAAGCTAAAGAACCTCAACTCCCACAGACTTCCTAAAAATGAAAAAGGTGTTCTTGCCCTCTGACCTCTGTAGCTGACAAAGGTATCTCTGACACTTCCATTTCTTCCTTTAATTAATATCCACAATACAAATGCTTTTTATAGATTTGAAAGAAGAACACACACAAATGAATTTCATAAAAGCATATTTACTTCATTAACTATAGACAACCTGAAAGGAAACCAGGATTCTTCTCAGTTCCAGCTCCAAACCCAGCGGAAATTTGGAGAAGCTTGTTAAAAAAAGAGGTGTCTATGCTCACGCAGAGAACACGCAAAACTGTAGTAAAATGTCAATTGTTGTTTCTGAGTTCTACATTTATTTGATTTCACGGTTTCAAAATTACTTTCAAAATACTCGTACTCATGTCATTTTTTCAAAATCAACCACGGAAATGGACTTAAATATAGAATGTGGCAACCTATACTGTTCAAGTTATTAACAAACCAAAGTTTCTAAAAGTTCCTAGACTTTAATAACAGCTTCTTGTCTGAGAAATGTTTGTTATTGAAACACTTCCCATGCAAATCACTGGAACATCAGGCAAAGCAGATGCCAGGCTGAACTTTTAACAAGCTGTGTAGAAACCCTGATCTATGGCGGACTGTATAATGAAACAAATGTTAGATGTTAATTCAGGTCACCAATAAAAGCTACTTGATAAAATTTAATGCCAAAGTTGAATTTTAAGGTGCTCTTAGGATGATTAAGGCCTGGAAGAACATATGAGACTGTTAGATGGCCCTTAAAAATAACATCGTCACGTGGAAATTACTGAAATTGCTCCATCTCCTCCTCCTTTAGTGCAAACCAGGCAGTTCTTGTTCCTGCTTCTAACCCGATGCTTTATCTCGGCTGAGGTCTCAAATATTTTCATTGCTGAAGAGTTTGCTCTCGTCCTAGATGAGATTTTTCTCTAGGAAGGCAGCCATAAAAAGCAGGGTCAAATGTCATAAATAACTCAAAGCAGAAGAGTGCAATAAAAACTTCTCTGTTTTCATACCCGTGTTAGCCACCTTCTCTCCTGTGGCGCTACGAGGACAGAGAGTTTCCTTTTCCCTTATTAAACAGGATGTATTTTGGGCTGCATTCGTCCTTAGGAGCCCATTTGAAAATTGTTATCATTCACATTACAAAAACGGGCATTAAGGCACTGGCACTTCGTCTCCTTGATAAATACTTTTTTTTTTTTTTTTTTTAAATAGTAGACATTGAACCCATTAAATGTACCAGATGATGAAGACTCAATTATATGTCTCTGGCAGCAATTAAACTGGTGGCTATATTTTTGTATACTTGGCGTTTGTCAGGTCAGTATTCCAAGGGGTCTTCATTTAAGGAAACCCCGGTTCTCCGGTACGACACAGAACCATCGAATCATTAAGATTGGCAAAGACCTCTAAGATCATCAAGTCCAACCTTACCAGCATCAAGACCCCCAGTCTTCAGGTGGTTGCAGAAAGTAGCAAAGCCAAGAGGGTGATAACAGGTTTCCTTTCCCCCAAAATATTTTATCTTCAAAAGAGGAAAAGAGTTCCCGAACGGGTGATGATCAATTTAACATGCCAGTTGTTAAATAATTCTTAACATGCTCTCTGAAATTCAGGCAGAAGTAACACTCCCTTGTGGACGTGGGGAAAGCCAATCTGAAGTCAAATAAACCCCGATGCGTAAGTGAGAGAAATAAGTTTCTGATTCCACTTGGCTACAAGGCAAATGGTAACCTCAGAACAAGGTTTGGATAAATTAATTAAAATAAACATCTTTAATATCCATCAGGTAGTTGTCTGCTGACTTTGCTCTAGTCTACTCTTGGCAAAACCTGGAGTAATTAAGATGAAATATAAGTATCACTCCCTCCTTTATTTGACAGGGCAGTTAGGGCACTATGTTGTTCAGACGAGATGAAAGCCAGAAATGAGACATTCAGTAAAAAGCAGAAGCAGGAATCAGGTCATGGGGTGGAATTGCTGCAAGTTTGAAATGGGCTTAGGCTTAGGCTGAATGTCAGAACCTCCCTGTAAAACTGAGATCCAAGTCTTCCTCCTGCAGCTGCAACTCAGCCTGCTGCACACCTAAATAAATACATCACCCACATTTTGTACCACAGATTTCTCTGGGGGCTTATACTCGGGTTCCTGTGTCTGCCAGCCCTGACCTAAATTCCTCTGCAAACTGGGCACAGGGAAGAGCTGTGCCCATCATCTACAGAAGCAGAGAGCGGCTTGGGTTGGAAGGGGCCTTAAAGATCGTCCAGTTCCAACAGCTTCCACTCGAGAGCAAGATCTGTTTGCAGCCCTCAGAGCAATGCTCAAGGCGTGTCCAGCTCACGGTCACCACCGCTTTCCCTGGAGACACGTTCCATGATGGGTTTCACACTTTTCTGTAAAAAGCATCTGTCTAGAAGCCCTTGACAGCTGGATCCTTTGAAACTCAGGTGCTCCTTCCCCGTCAGAAAAACCATGGGGTCACCAAGCTGTCGAGTGGCCTGTGAAGAGAGAAACCCTGTGCCACCAGGAGTGGGAGAAGGACGGGAGGGAAAAGGGAGCCCAGTTGTGGCTCAGGGATCACTGCAGGCAGGACAAAGGGCTCTGGGCTCCCGAGTCTGGCTCCCTAATCTGACTGCCTGCCATTCCGGAACCTGGAAAGGCTTCCAGGCCTACAGCTGCCCCCAGAGAATTTGCGAACACCCCTGGGTCCCTGGAAGAGTCCAAGGCCAGGTTGGACAGGGCTTGGAGCAGCCTGGGGTGGTGCAAGGTGTCCCTGCCCGTGGCAGGAGGGGAGGGTTAGATGTTATTTAAGGTCCCTTCCAACCCAAACCCTCCTGTGATTCTATGATTTAAACATGGGCAGAAATGGAGCATTATGGGCCCAACTGCAAAATTGCAGAAGTGATTCACATTTTAGGAGAGCTCAAACCCCCTCAGAAATTCACGAGAAAACCCATGTGCAGACATGACAGCGTTATTTTCTGCAGTGTGGTGGCCCACCATAGAAATAAATCTGTGAATACAAACAATGAGATGCTGCAAGGCCTTGAAACAAAAACTTCCATTCTTTAGAACAAAATGTAATTTCAAGCAGTGGATGATGCCTTTTTTTTTTTTATTTTTTTCCAAGTGTTTGACAGAAATTATTTTCCAGTGTACATATGAAATTGTTTCAATTGGTAAGAGAAGGATTTAATAAGAACTTACAGGCTGGGTGCACTTCACATGATGTTTTAGCCATGAAGTGTTCTCTGTGATATTTTTATACTCCAATATATGAGCCCAACTAGTTTATTTGACAATGAGTTTCTTTAGGATTTTATAAAGAAATAAGTGCTTGTTTGCTTTCATAACAAATGACAGTCATTATGAATTTATCCACAGACGCTGACAACGTTCCTTCAAGACAGTCATATGTGACTTTTAAAACTAAGGAAAAGCGTCAAGAATTTGTCGATCCAAGATTAAAGCATTATCTGGAGTTCAGGAGAACAGAGCTTCACAGGAGCTGATTCTCTCAGAGATTTGGGAGGCTTTTTGATTTGTACTGCAAGGATTCTCATTAGGAGGCCAGACAGTCAGCTCTGTGACAGACACCGTGCCGGAGAATCGGGGAATACTCACAGAGTTTTCTGTCAGTCATAAATTTATAAATACCTTATGGGTTTGCTGGTTAAAATGCAGAAATTAGAGATGCAGAGTGTTATGAATTTATATGTTCTGAAAGGTGAAACAATCCCGGTACCAAAGTCTTCTGAAACTTCACTCGTATGCCAGGAACGATTTGTTTTTGCAGATTAGATATCTAAATGTGTAAAATTGAAATGCTGATCTAGGCAAGGGTGGATCTAAATGGAATGCACCTAGTAAGAAGAGCTTTCAAAGATCTCCACTGTTGTGTAATCCACACTGTCTGGATGGATATTTACACAATAAAAGAAATTTCCTTTAATTATTTACCTTTCCTGGAGCTGAGCAGTATTTGCTCAGGGTTAAACTATTTCAAGTTGATGTTTTGGAGCACAAGTCTGACGAGGAGCGGCTGAGGGAGCTGGGAAAGGGCTCCGGCTGGAGCAAAGGAGGCTCAGGGGGAACCTTGTGGCTCTGCACAGCTCCTGACAGGAGGGGGCAGCCGGGGGCGGTCGGGCTGTGCTGCCAGGGAACAGGGACAGGAGGAGAGGGAACGGCCTCAGGCTGGGCCAGGGCAGGCTCAGCTTGGATATTGGGAAAATTTCTTCACAGAAAGGATGCTCAGGAATTGGAACTCACTGCCAGGGCAGGGGTGAAGTCATTGTCCTTGGAAGTGTTCACCAAAACGTGTGGCTGTGGCCCTGGTTTGGTGTTGGTGGCACTGCACTGATGTTTGGATCGATGATTCAGTGAATCCCTGATTCTCTGCCTAAACTCTGTTTTCATGCCGGATGAACATCCTGACTGTCACAGGAACCCGAAACCATCCCATCCAAACAATGTCTGCACACCCTTTCTGGGACTCCATGGGAACTTGGAGGGATCAGCCCCAGGAAATGCGGTGTCTCGTGGTTTAGATGTCGCAAGCACGACCCTGGCAGAATGTGCAGGTGAGGTCCCAGTCTGGAGGATCTCTGGAGTTGTGGTTCTGAGTGGAGAATTCATCAGAGGAGTGGGAGGCAGAGCCCTGTGAGCACCAACAGCTTTGAGCCATTCCCACACATCCTGGCACGGGATACCAGGAGGATCAGCACTTCCATCTCCGATTCTGCCTCCGTCCCTGTCAAATGTCATGGCACTGATGGCTGCCCAATGCTCCAATCTGTCTAGATCCCTCTGCAAGGCCGTGCTGCCCATCAAAATATTACCTGGTAAAAATTTCTGCTCCGTCCTTGGCGTTTCAAAGCGCTGCAGTAACAATTGGGATGAGAAATGCACTTTCTTTTGCGTTACTCGACGTCGGAATGTCATTGGAAGGTGAAATTAGGAGTAAGAAACATTAACACTAAAAAACTCCAAAGCATTTTCATCGCCGACTTCCTGATATGAATGTGTTTGTTTTGCATCTGGTAGCTGAGCAAATAAATAAAGCAGTACTACACAGCTAATTGAATACAGTGTTTTGTTACAGGCAAAAGCATTTTTATAAACAAATATCAACTCTGATCCGTTGAAGACAATCAGGCATGAGAAGAGCCTTCGGCTGAGGAAACTCTGGAGTGGGCTCAGAGCCCTGCAGGTGCTTTGAGTGCCGGGGTTTTTTGATAATTTGTTTGAATACTTTCCAAAAGTGCTTTGAAAATCCCAATAAATCAAGCCTGTGACGCGCTTCGCCGGTACACGACTGTCAGCTTTCATGACAGGTTCACAGAACACTGGAAAGATCAAAAAGGCCTAATTCTGCTAAATAAGATTTTTTCATAAATTAAAGGTATTGTCTTATTAGAATATATTTCACCTGATTTACCAAAAACCAAATACTACGTGGGACATGAATTTTCTTAAAATTGAGATCAATGACATCT
Organism: Dasyornis broadbenti; assembly: GCA_013397935.1. NCBI lineage: Eukaryota > Metazoa > Chordata > Aves > Passeriformes > Dasyornithidae > Dasyornis > Dasyornis broadbenti. The sequence goes on from VZRN01001699.1 coordinate 20,287, forward strand.
TCTTGAGGTCTTTGCTAAAGCCTGATCTTTTCATTTTTCAAAGGTATTTGAAGTAACTCATTCGTTAAGAAGCTCAAACTCCCAGCACTCTCAGTCAGGTAATTTTACTATTTTTCTTAGTGTTTGTTATAAAAGAATGAAAAATATAAGTTATTTCCCAGCTCTGCATCTCCCTTTGAGTCCTTCTTTGTCTTTTCTCTCCCTAAAGCCACCGAATAGTTTACCTGGGTTTGTGTGATGACTCCTCTGTCTTCAAAGCAAAAAATATTTTAAATATTTGTCCTTTGTCAAATAAGAAGTGAGTTGGTCTTCAGAGGGCTGCCTCTGGGAACAGCTTTTGGCATCTGCAAATGGGTGATTTTTCTCATTAAAATAAAAAATTAAAATTTCCCATTAAAATAAAAGTCTGTAGCGTAACACTTTGGAGAACCAAGACAAAATACGGTTTCTATTGCAAGAGTTTTGGGAAATTTTGAAACTGCTTGTGAAATGCAAAGTAAATCTAGCAAGAAACCTGGAGATGACTACAATAAACCCGAACCAGTTTGAATAAAAGCAGCATCTAATAAGATTCTTTACGTAGAAGGCAGCTTTCTTATTTATAACTTGAGCAGAAAAACCAGTACAATTATTTAATTAGGCAGAGTGTTAAAAGTCCTTAAAAGAACAGCTGCTTTAAACTGCTGAAATTCTCACTTGAAACCGATGAATTTGATTAGTGAAAATTGTAAATTTGGGGGGAAAAAAAACAAAACAACAAAACAGAAAAGAGGCTGTTATAGAAAATACCCAAATAATCTTCATAAAACCTTTTGTAAGGCTAGGACACAGGAGAATTATTTATTAGAATTCAGCAGAAGTCTAAGCACATGAAAAAATTTAATTATTATGCCTGAGTCAGCCTTCTGAAAGGTGGAATACTGCAGATATTTACATTCATAGTAACGGAGTAGGTGGCCAGGGAAAAACTGATACAGCACCGGGATAGCACAGAACCAAACACAGACGATTTTAAAACGGTTATAAAACACCGACAAGAATGAAAACAGAAATATCAGGGTGAATATTGTCTTCTCTCCTTCCTACATAAATCTGAATGAGTTGCCGGCCATTCTGAGCTAATCCCAGGAGTATTTATGTTGGGATAGGCCAGTCAAAAAGATGTGTTCATGCAAAAAACAGGAGAATTCCTTATACTTTGGAGAATTATGCCACTAAGACAATGGCAGCCAGATAATTATTTCCTTTTATCTTGAATTTATTCCCATTTAAATGTTCACAGAATTTGAAAACAGACTGATGCTTATGTTCAGACAGCATCTGTTTATATGATCGTGTATTTAAAGACAAAAATAAATTAAAAAAAAAAAAAAATCAAGCCTTGTATGAATACATTGGACAGTGAAGCTAACTCTTAATTTAGTAAGAAATGTCAAGAACTCATTTCTAGCCCAAGCCAAAACAGCAATAGACACATTAAAACCATAAGGGTGTTTAAATCTCTGAAACATTGGCAGAATTTGTAAAGACTCGATGGCAAACTCCTAAGGGAATGCAGGAAGCGATCACAGAGGTAATTCAGAACATCTCACAAGAACGTCATGAACGAGGCCGGCTTCTCAATATTTGTGCTCTGAAAAAGGAATCCACCGCAGCACTGACATCTTATTCCCCTGCGATGTAACTTATTACTAAGTTCCCACTCTGAAACACGGAACAGCTTTAATTCTGCAGCCAGGCCGGGGAAATACTGCTCAATTTTGTGAGTTCAGCGATTGGGCTGGACAATAACGTGCATTTTTTGGTGCTGCACGAGCGTCGGGTAACCCACAGGCCTTGGAGTTCAGTGTCTGAGCTGGAACACCAACAGCACCTACGGCAGAAGCAATGGCTCAGACTGGTTAGCTCACAGCCAAGGTGGTGGGAGGTGTTTACACCAAATATTTGCCAGGTTTTTCACAGAGTCACGGATTCAGATCCTCCCAACCCTTTCTCTGAGAAGCAGGTACTGGGCTGGATTTTATTTAAAAGTTGTAGCAACTCCTGCCAATGTTGAAGCCTGAGGAAATGTATTTCTTGCAGTTTTCTAGAAATTAATCTTCACTACGGAGCCCAGTGTTAGTAACCTTGTATGTATTTATATAAATATTTGTTGAGTCAGGCTCACTTAAGCTATTTCCTCATGTATTTCTCTCATAAATCCTCATTTGCCCTTGCATACTGTAGGAGAATAAAGATGAAGTGAAAATGTACTTTGTCCTCGGAGCGTTCAGACAGTTTTCTGCAAGGGTTATGAATAATTCTCTGATATTCACATTACGTTGAATTTAACTAAATTTATTCCAGGCATGGAAAGTTTATGTCGCCGTTTCTCAAACTTAACGTGAAAATACTTCATAATTATTAGAAATCTGGTAACACTTTAGCAGCAATCTTCTTATTTTATTTGCTGTAGGGAATGCTTTTGTTCTCTGAGCAGAGATTCCGTTCCCTTCCGAAGGAAGCATTTAGTAAAGTCAGTTTCTGTAAAAAATGCTGCCCCAACTGGACTTTGAGCTGTTATGGGTGCTGTTGACATATTCCTTTTTGCTGTTATTTCCCTGTATAAAGGGGACAAAAACGCCATTCTCGGCTTTGTACTTTTAAAGGTTGAGAATTTTAATAATTCCAGAGACTACGATCAATAAACTCAGGTAAAGTTCTCTTGGAATAAAATCTCAGCTTCTCACCAGGATTACTTTTTGAGGGGAAAAAAAAAAAAATTAAAAAAATTAGCAAAACCTTTCTGCAATTCTGTTTGGGTGTTGTGAGTCCATAAAACCATAGTAAGGGCAGGGTCCCTCGCTGTGTCAGGTCAAAGGCTTTGAATTGCTTTAGTTTTGCTGCTGAGATGTGCCAAGGCAGGGATTCTGGTGGGACCTCCAATTGCAATAGGCTCAAGGGAAAAACATCCAAAGAGACTGAAGGGAAAACTTAAGAAAAAGAGAAAGAAGAGAAGAGGAAGAGAAGAGGAAGAGAAGAGAAGAGGAAGAGAAGAGAAGAGAAGAGAAGAGAAGAGAAGAGAAGAGAAGAGAAGAGAAGAGAAGAGAAGAGAAGAGAAGAGAAGAGAAGAGAAGAGAAGAGAAG
>VZRN01001699.1:23663-35135 GCA_013397935.1 Dasyornis broadbenti
AAAGAAAAGAAAAGAAAAGAAAAGTAAAGAAAAGAAAAGAAAAGAAAAGAAAAGAAAAGAAAAGAAAAGAAAAGAAAAGAAAAGAAAAGAAAAGAAAAGAAAAATGAAAAGTATTTCTTTTACTATTCTCTGGGAAAAAAGAATAGGCTCCAGCATATCAAATAATGCTTTTCCCATGGAGTTAGGACAGCTGAAGGTGCCATCTTGCTTCCATCTCGTTTTTTAAAATTTTGACCCAACACCATTTTCTCTCTTTTGTCTTTCTTCCCCTTTTTTCCCTTTTTTCTTTCTTCTTGAGCTATCTTGTGGTATATATAGCGTAATTTTAAAGAACTGTCAGGTTTCTTGAATAAACAGGCACAGCGACAGTGAAAAATAATAAAAAAACCTGTGAGAAATCTGATGAATTTTGTATTCTGTGCAAAACAAGCTCCAATTTTATCCTGTTTTTCATCAGATTCATATCTAGACACCACGAAGAAGGAAAGAGCACTCAGGAAGAGCGTTTCTGCTCAGCTGCGGAGAAAATTTAAAAATACACTTTTTTTATTTATATGAAACTAAAGAAGCTGTCAGACTAAATACATTTTTATTCATGTGAATATAGAAAGGTTACAGTGAGTGATGAATACATTAAATACACATTACATTGCTCACAGAAGAGGAAACAGAACTCAGAAGTTTAACATGATATTTCAAGTTGAGGCTTTTGCTTTACTTGCTTGTTTATGAGCTTTTCCCCAAATCCCCTCTCCTCTGCACAGCTCCCAGTGCAATTAATTAAAAGAATGCAAATTCCAGCAAACCAAAAACCCTCCAGTAACCTAAACAGGGAGTAGAATAAATTAATCTATTCCTCTGAATTTCTTTTAAACTTTTTTTTTTCTTCAAAATTTAAAGGTTGGGGACATGTGGACAAGTGCTGAAAATACTTCGTACCTGTGAAATATAAAGCAGTCGTTTGTAGGAAAGGCTGAGACAAATTTCAGCAGGTCAAAGACAGACAAATTGGAAGTTCTCAACTGGCTTTTTATTCCTGACAGGAGAAATATCTCTTTAATCTCCCCTCTTATATAGTGGATAACTAATTAGATGGTAATAATTAAGCAGAGCTGCAAAACAAGCAGTTTATAAATCCTAATACTGCATATTCTTTTTCTAAATTTTCCCTCACTCCTTGCAGTTATTAGGAGTTTTGATTAATTCAACATGAACAGGGAGCAGGATTTCAGTATTTCTTGTGCACATGTGGCAGGTAGTAAAATAAACGCTAAAAAAAAAAAATTACCAAGAAATGGAGCACCTGACATAATAAACCACGGGTTTTCTCAGAGCCACAACAAGATCGAATAATTGTAGTCTGTTCCGCATTTTTTATTTTTATGGGAGACAAGAAAACTGAATTTATGGTTAATTCTGTTCAGTCGTTTTTTCTTTATTTCTTAAAAACCTGGGTTGCAAACGCTGGGGGAGTGACCAGGCCTGGAATTCGCAGCGCAGGGCTGCCCTGCTCAACACGCACGGCGTGCGCTCCCCGCAGGGTCACTGGTGCTGCCAGCACGTTCTTCATTTCTGTCTTTATGCTGGCGACATCCAAAGAGGACAGGTGTATCAAACAGCTCCCGATGGCTTGGATAAATCTGCCTCGACTCTGGAAAGACATTTCCGAGGTGTTAGGTGCGGAGCGTCTGCTAACATTCGCTGCTTAAACCAGAATTGATTTGATCTGGCCCGCTGCCTGCTAAATAGCAGCGCCTCGTTTACGGCACCGCCGGCTGGAAAGAGAAAATTGCCTCCTCGCTGAATAATTCTGGCGTTATGTTTGACCCTGAAACTTGTTCTGAGGCCACGTTGTTAAGTCTTCATATTTACACATCAGGAATTTAGCGAGGTTGAGGACATTGCTAGTTCAGCAGGATCCATGGCTCTTGATTTATGGCCCACCACGGCGAGGCTGGAATGCCATAAGTCATTGTTTGCAGGCTTCCCCGAGCGGTTTGTTGTGCACACGGGAGCTGTACAGCGTCCAACACCTCCAACTTGCTAGAAAGCACCTGCAAGAGAGGATCTGAGGAGTATGTGGCTGGCTGGCAAAAGGATTCCGAGGGAATTGTTCCTCTCAGAAGTCAGCTGGTTTAGAAAGAGGAGGTAGTTGGTGCCATCTAAATACCTAAAGCAGACTCTTTACAGACCCTTGGATAATTTCTTGGTGAGTGAATTTGTGTGAAAGTCCCATTTTTCCTGTGAATTCTCCAGAACTCTCTATTCTTTTCTAGAATATGACTTTAGTTATTTCGAGGAGCTGCTTACTTAATAGTTTATTTAATTCTTTCCAAGGTCTTTCACTCGTGCTGATAGGAATTGCTAAACCACTTGAGCTATTACCTGAGAAAGCATTTCTTTTATCTGACTTTGATCTCAGAATTTGACCTGAACTTCCTTTAGTTTTGTGAGTTTAGGAAATAAGTTGAAGAACGATCAGCTGCTTTTGGCCTTGAAATTCAGGAGGGATGAAGATGGATGGTGGTCCTGTCTTTATTGATCCCATAACGGCAAGGGAGATAAATTCTATGGTGTTGAACTTACCAACAGGCAAACTTTAGAAGATAAGAATTTAGTGTTACCTCAGTAACAGTGTAATTAAATACAAATATTTGTTTGACAGGTGCAAGACCAAAACTGCCCATAATCTCTCTTTTTTTAAGTTTTTTTAATACTGTTTTAGCAGTGCTCTGTATCCTGTTGCCTTTCTCAGGGCCATGTGCTTCTCTCCAAGCACAACCTTTCAGGCTCGGGTCTGTCAGACTCGGGGTTTGCTCCACGTGGCTCATCAGCGCCTTCTTTAGCTCTTTCCTTTCCAGTTGTTGTCATTCTGCAGCATTCCAGGTTTCAATCAGTTTTCCATAGAAAAACAAAGCTTTCCTGAGGACAATCCTTCCTACGCTGTAGACATTTTGGTTCCAAGAGGAGTGATTCTGGTATATACAGAAATATAAATACATAAAGATGTATGTTTGTGCATGTGTATATATAAAAAATTTCCTAGTTGGAATTCCCTCAAACAAAGCAGCTTTAGAAAATGAGCCCTACTGTGCTACAGATTTTATTGCTGTTTAGGATAATTTCCAGACTGGTAACAGGCCCAGCCTCTGACCACAAGGTGCTCTACCCTCTTTCAGGGCACCGTCTCCTGCTGACGTGGTTGTACCGTGCGTGGAAGGGCCTCCAACAGATCCCCGCCTTTGCAAAGTGGGTCAAGCATCCAAGTGGAAGAGCACAGCCCTTGGATACCCTGGAGATGTTGTATTGGGTGATTGCTCTGAAAGTGCTTCCAATTACAAAGACTGCTTCCCCCAGAGGCAGAGAGACTTTGATGTTCGTGAGTTATCTCGGAACAGTTGGAGATACAACAAAATCCTATCAGGAACCAGCATCAACGCATGGCATTGACACATCCGGTCTCAAGACAACATTTAACAGGAACCAGATAAGCCCCAGGCTCCTTCTTCCTTAATTAAACTTAATTAGGTTGTCTTTCTGAAGTTTGTTCACTCAGGAGTGATTGAAGCCGTTGGAATAGCGAGTGGGATTTTCACTGAGGGGTTTTTGGAAGAACTGCCCTTACAGCAGGTGGGCAAAGCTCTTTCCAGATCCACTCGTTCCCACAAGGACTTTACGTGGATGGAGGGGCCTTTGGGGATGTCTTACACTCCCACATTTCTTTGTGAACCTGGACAAGGCAAAACCAATTGTCTCACTTGAAAATCAACTCTCGTAGAATTTGCTTCCATCCCAGCATGTCTGCGGCTGACAGAAGCGTGTTCTGATGAACTTTTACAGCTGAAGTGATAATTTCTGATGCTCGAGCCACACTCATGCATATTCAAAAAGGGGTTCGTTTTTGCACCTCCTGATTGCCATCTCTCAATAAACATCAGTCTGTTTCCATTATCAGTTCACAATACCTTTCCTTGATGTTAAAAGTCTTTTATTTGCCTAAATGGAAATGAGAATGCAATTATGGATATTTATAACCATGCATAATACAGATTTTAGCAGACAGTCGTGGGGATGTATGGATGAATTTTGCATTCTGCCAGTCCATATTAAGGCTTGCTAAAATTGATGGCCTTCTACCCACACATATTTGTCTAGTAAAATGATAATTCCATCTCTGGACATTTTAGAAAACAATCGCTGTGATTATCAAAAGATAAATGATTTACACAGTAGCCATCAGTACTGACTGCATAGCATTTATCTGATTAAACAATTTTAAAGTAACTTGTTTATTGTTTTCCTCTTTCTAATTTTACTCACTTAAACTAAGGGCAACATTAGGAAAGTACTTTCTGTAGGTTTCGTCTGACTCTGAGAATAATTCCATTTTGTAACACAGTCAATGCGCATGTCAGGTTTGGTTGTTTGCAGCTTTCAGGGCAGGGATCGAAACACCCACAACTAAAAGCAGAAATAGGAAAATTGTGCACATTTGAGAAAATGCTTTTCTAAGTGTTTCACAAGTAACTGCCGGATTGTAAACGACAAAAGATGAACTGCATGATATAATGATAAGTAATTTGTATTGCCTTTTTTTTTTTTTTTTTTGTAATATGTTTAAGAAAAGAAACAGGAAAAACAAACAGGATTTGATCCTTTTCCAGCATAAAAATGATGAGCTTATTTTCTACCCTGCAAAATACATTTGGAGTGGCTCTAATATTTTTTACCTGAAGTTTTTGGTACAGATCTGGACTGGATAAAGCAATAAAAGAAGGAGTTGATTACAGATAACCTCTGGGATTTTGTTACCAATTTTTCCTTTGGACTCAGTGATCTTTTCCTGGATTTTTTTTTTCTTTCACTTTACTTTTGAAAGATTCTTTGACAACTTCCCCTTTTGATGACTAAGTACAAACTCTGTGCAATTTGCTAACTACTGCTATATAGAAAGATATTTTCCTTTTCTTTTTCTGTCTGTTTTGAGCATCTTGCTTGGTCAGAAGTACAAATAAAATTATGTGTATGTCAAAGAAGATCTGGTAGGGAACATGCTCTCAGCAATTAATAGCAGCGATGTTAAACAGAGAAATGGAACAATCTGCTCAAGGTGCCGTTTCTAGAAGGTACTTTGGTCCATGAAATGTTATAGGTGAAATAATTAAAGGGAGAATGGTCTGTACGTTATTATCCTGTAGCAAAAATCAGTGCCTGGGAACTATCGGATGAGTAATCCTTTCGATTGTAAGGAGAGAAAACAACTTCGCCTTCTCACTTCCCTCGGTGGGAGGTGCTCATTGTCAGTCATAACCTAACTAATTCGCCTATACAGCAATTAATAACCTGTGACTATATAGCAATTAATAACCTTCAAGCTGTAAGGTTCACATTTGCTCTGTATTCAGGTCCTAGGGTCACATTTTATCCAAACTTAGTAGTTTTCTAGCTACGTTTGCAACAGTTGTCTGTGTCCACAGCTACCACCAAATTCCCAAATTCAGATTAACATCTTTCATGGAACTGTAATACACGGTCTCTTCAGTAGGGTAAATTTAACTGCAGCTTCAATACTGAAAAATAAAACTAAAATATCTGTAACTATAGTTACTGCTCATTCCCACAACTCTTCTCTCCTCCCTGCCTCCTTTAGGTTTCAACTCTCCCTCCTGCCTGGAGCCTCATCATTTCATGTTATCTATCTGAACGATGAAATACCAGAAGTAATTTCACACACTGTTTCCTTGCACTCGTTCTCATTATTGTTTTGACTAGAAAACACTGGTGGAGTTTCCAAGTGGGGATCTTCTTTCAGAAACTTGCTGGGGTTTCACCTGCTCCTGAGATAACAGATAAGGCCTTTTGATTTGTGAGTGATTCTTCGCTCATACTACAGAGGGTTATGATACTTCAGCTTATTTTTCAGAAAGGTGAACATTGTGTCGGTGGATGATGCCCATAGGGGAACCAAGGAGTGATTGGATGACACACAATCCACCTTTTCAAGTGGAGCAAAACCGTCCTTGCCCGCAGACTGTCCAAGCCTGAAACTGGCACTGCAAGAGTGGGTCCAGCTCTTGGGCTCCCTGCATGAGTGGCATCGACACACTGGAGAGAGTCTGGCAAAGGTCCACAAATGTTTCGGATTTGAAGCATCTGTCATGCCAGAAGAGGCTGGGAAAGCTGGGCCACGCAGCCTGGAGAAGAAAATTCTCAGGGGGATCCTATCCCTGGGTTTAAGATGGGAGGGCAGTGGCACAGAAGTAGCCAAACTTTCTTCTGCGAGGTTCCCGGTGGCAAGACAAGACACAATCAGCACAAGCTGAAACACAGAAAATTCCGCTGCAACACAAGGAAAATTTTGGAGTTGAGTTTTCTTTTATTATTATTTTTTAATTTGTGAGAGCATTTGAACACGGAAACAGGTTATCCAGAAAGGTTGTGGAATCAGTGGGAGGGTTGGTCCAGATCCTGTCCAGAGGTTCTTTCAAGCTCAGCCCTTCTAAGGTTCTGAAACACAAATGATGTTTTTCGGCATTAAGTGAACTCACTGTTTAAAATACTTCAAAATGTTTATGAAATTTTCTCTATAAAGCAGCTTATGAAATGCATGAAGATATGCAAAGATGTTAAAATAAGCAAACCAAAGGTTCTGAGATTCTTTTTGCTTGCACTTTGCTGGGAAGTCCTTTATGCTGTTCCCTTCTGATATAAAGCCAATCCAATTACTGCAACTCCCCCCCACAACTTACACCCCTAAAAGGGACTTTTGGAGCCACTGTTTCAATCTGGCAGCTCAAATGTCATGGGGTTTTAATTTAAATACAGGGAATCATAAAGACTACACCAAGCTGAAGGTGAATGCAGTTTTCCACAGCTACATGGCCTCTCACGGAAAATTCCTTGCCCATGGCAGGGGGTGGAACAGGCTGATATTTAAGGTCCTTTCCAGCCCAAACCATTCTGAGATTCTCTGATTCTCACAGAGTTAAGGCTAATCCATACTTTCAGGGTGCCCACCTTTTATTCCTTTTCAGAACCGGTGTTTCACTTCCTGCATTGTCATTCAGCTTCCATCCTTTCAAAGGTCTCTGGCTGAACTCATCCCACAGAAGTTCAAATCATTTTATCGCCATGGGTTGCTGTGTCGCATTGATTTGCATTAGGAAATGTTTACAAGAACTGTAACAGCCCCTCAAGTTCTTACTGTATCAGGAGTTTTCAAAATGAAGTGTTGCTCAGTGCCAGCTGAGATGGACATATGTACGTGTTATACTTTTATACATATATGTGTGTTGATATTATTTATTCAAGATGGATACGCTCTTAGCTCAAGCCTTTAATTTCAATTTCACATAGATTTTGGCAGGATACCAAAGTTATTTGAACTCAACAGAAGACTTACATTGACTATGATGGATAATCGTTCAAAATGCAAAAGATTCATAGATTCATCCCAAAGAGCCCAATAATCCATAATCCTTAGTGTTTTAATGGCATTTAACTGTGCTATTCTTTGTGTTTTCTTTTCACGCCTTCCACAATGCAAGAGTTTGGTATCAAGCCAATGATTTTGTACACATTTTCCTCATCTCCACAGGTGGGCAAGGTAAGAACTGGTTCAAAGCTTGAACTGGCACTACAGGTTCTCTTTTGGAAATCTGGTGTTTAAGCTGGAATTGATTTCCAACACATCTGGGAAATTGATGATGATGGTGATGATGATGAGGAGGAGGATTTCAGATCATCTTCGAAATGACAAAACCGCACAGACGGGTTCCCTTCAGACCAGTGCAGTATAACAGGAAATGCCAGATACTCATCCGGTTGAGTTCCAAGCCTCAATTATTTGAGGAAGGTTAGACCTGACAATTTTGTCCTGTTTTCCTTGGATTTGTATTTTTACCTCTTTCCACTTGATTTCTGTTTCTATTTTGGCTCACAATGTGGATAACCCATGCTATTGGTTGTATATCTATCTGAGAAAGACACAGAAATGAGTTTTCTGTGTATTTTCTTTAGTCTTAATTTTCAGACCAGACTTTATCAGTGCACTTTATGCATCTGATTAGTTATAGGGAAATAGGGGATAAGGAAAGATGAACATGAGTTTGGAACGGAGACCTGGGCTTAAATTGTGTTGGAACCAGGGGAATGATGAGAGGCTTTGTGACACCTCCTAAGGAGAACAGCTTATCTCACTGAATATTGCTCTGCGATTTGCTTGCGACAGAACCTGCAGATCTGCCTCTCTGGATTCAGATATACGCAAATTAAGTGGAAAAGAAATAGGAAACGAAATGGGAAAATGAGAAATCTGCTGATAAACAGATGCTGTGTTGGGTGGTTTTTACCCTGTCTTTTAAAATCAGCTTGCAGTTAGACTTAGTAAACAGCATATGTTTGTTGATATAATAGTAGGAGTAGTCCACATTTCTAAGATTTCTCTGTGGCATAGTTATTGATTAACTTGCAGAAAGCTGAAGGCTTTTCAGCTTTTAAGATTTGATGCAATGTTATTTGTTTGTATATATATGGTAAGAAAGCTGGAAAACCCCAGAATTTTACTACCTTACGAAGAAAGAAAAAGAAAACAAAACAAAAAAAAAAAAAAAAAGCAAAAGAAAAAAGAAAAGAAAAAGAGCAGAAAAAGTGAATGCTGGTTGTTAATATCATAAATATGTCAAGATCCTGCTTTTATTAAAAGCTCAGCCAAGGGGAAATTTCTATCAGTCATGTATATTACTATGATGCCTTAGAGGAAACTGGAGGGGTAGGAAGCAAATGTCACGCTGTTGCAAAAGGGTGGGAGAGAAACAATCGATCTGTCAATCTTAAATCAGTTACTTCGATGCTGATCACAGGAAAGGGGATTGAAATAACGGAATGCAACCGATGAAAATATTAATGAATAGTTTCATCACGAGTGTCAGTCTCGCGGTTTTGTGTAACACAGGTTTTACCCAGAACAATATATAATCGTACTTGAGGTGTGTTAGTTTGTGCACACCTTAGCTTTATGCTTTAGATGGTAAATTGGTTTCTTTAATTTGTTTAGATATCAAAATGGTCTCACTGCCCACAGGAAAGTGTAAAGGGAGGAGGTACAGCCCAAAACCTGTTGAGGGGTGGCTTCATGGTGGAGAGAGTGGGACCCTTCCCTGCTGACACCTCATCCAAGGGATCAGCGCTAAGCACAAACTGCAGGGAGCGGAGGGACAGGTCAGGGAAGTTGTCTGGGAAGTGCCAGTGCTGAGCTCGAAACCATCATGGTAACTTTGCAGAAAGTGCCACACGAGGGCAAAAAAAATCAGAGATCTGAGCATGGGATCACGGAATCCTGGAATCATTAATGTCGGAAAAGACCTGCCAGGTCAATTCCAACCTTTGACCAAATCCCCCCACACCCACCAAACCATAACGCAAAGTGCCACGTCTACATGGTTTTGGACACCTCCAGGGATGGGACTCCAGCACTGCTCTGGGCAGCCCCAGCCAAGGCCTGGCCGCCCTTTCCATGGAGAAATTCCTGCTGCTGTCCACCCTGAGCCTGCCCTGGCCCAGCCTGAGGCCGTTCCCTCTCCTCCTGTCCCTGTTCCCTGGGAGCAGAGCCCGACCCCCCCGGCTGCCCCCTCCTGTCAGGAGCTGTGCAGAGCCACAAGGTTCCCCCTGAGCCTCCTCTGCTCCAGCCTGAGCCCTTTCCCAGCTCCCTCAGCCGCTCCTGGGGCTCCAGCCCCTTCCCAAGCTCCATTCCCTGGACACGCTCCAGCCCCTCAGTGCAGAATTCCTGAAGATTGTGCCATAATTGCTCAGAAACCAAAGCTCTGTCATTTAGTTTACAGGTGGTTATGCAGGCTCTACTTCATGTTCTATAAATATGACCCATAAAATCGGAGTATACAAACCGTTTCTGAACTTCAGATTATTTGAAATGTAGAGGAAAATGACAGAAAAAATTAATTGGATGAATACTGAAAGAAGCTCTATCAAGTCTCTGCCAGAGATTAACTACTACAAGGAAGAAATAAGGAACCAATCCACGGGAGTGAAAGTTTTCCATCTCTCCAGGCTAATAAGCCACTTTTCTTAATAAAGCACATTTTCTGCAGGCTTTACTTAGTCTCACTCTTGTGTGAGTGTCACAAATGACATTAAATTTGATGACTATAATGTTAAAAGCTCAACAAAATGTGGAATAGCACGTCCATGGGAAATGTCAGGTGCAGATGTGATCCTCATCCACTATCAGGGAAAAAACCTTCAATACAAGAGTTTAGAAGCTTTTATTTTATTAAACAATCAAAATCCCATTTTTACTCATAGGTTAAAAACCCCCCAACAATTAAAACAAGCCTATCAATTTTAAGAATAAACTTTTTTTTTAATTATTGAAACTCTTGGGTACTTTTCCTCTTTTATAAAACAGAACTGTCAAAAGATCTATTTTTTTCCCAGATATATGTGATGTTTTTAAAATGTGGATTTTCAGCTGTTTTTTTTGCCTTTTCTGGATACCGGTAATAACATCTTTGCTTTTGGCTTGACTGTGTGCTTAAATATTATTTAATTACTATTAAATTAAGTTATGTTCATATATTAGGTATTCTGAGAATTTATAGGAATTTTAGATAGAAATTCTTATTACATAAAATTCTAATTTTCCGTAATTTTCATAAAAACAAAAACAAGTTTGCAGAAATTAAGGTAGAGTCATTGTAGATAAATGTAATGACTCCCAGAATTTAAATATCCATTTGCCTATCTATATACATAAATAGGGTGTTTGGGCTCCATTTGGGTTTTGTTCTTTTGTTTTGGTATTTTTCAGAAAATAACTTTGCATTTGCCCATGCTATTTCCAATGTTCTAGCCACAAAAACTTGGGATCATTTGAGAAAGATTTATTATTTCCTGTGTTCTTCTTCTTGGCAAACACGAAAATTATAATTATTTTTTCTCATGGCCAGAAAGTTTTATGTCTCTTAACAAAAATAATATAAATAAAGGATTTTTTCTTATCTCTGTGCCACTTTTAGTTTAACTAGCCAAGATGTGATACGACAGAAGATTCAAGCTCCAACTTTATGACTGATAGACTTGTTTTCTGGAAAAAAAAATAGTTTTGCCATAAAATTTCCTCCAAAAGCGTTCACTGTTCCTGTAAAAACTCAGCATTCAGAGGTTAAAATTAAATAGTCCTAAAGTGGTTTACACAAGTGCAAAAAAGTTTTTGGTGATGCATTTTATATATATCTTTACAAAAAACCTGAGAATTACAGCAGTTTAACTTTAAGAATTCACAGCTTAAAGAAAGAAGCATTGGATTCTTTTGGATCGTTTTATTTCAATGAGTATCTTAGTTTTGTAATTCTAAAGCAAATTGAGAAGAATAAGAAGTGAAAACAGTACAACCCCCAAAAAAGCTCTTTGCTTTAATATAATTTTTATTTTAATGTAAGCTGTGGCTGCCCCTGG
>VZRN01001707.1:0-12585 GCA_013397935.1 Dasyornis broadbenti
AAATTCCCAACCTCCAACATTTTATTTTCTTTATATTTTGATTTGAGAAGTTAACCTATTATGCAAACCCAGGAATCACATAACAAAGGTCTGTTTCTTCAGTCTTATCAAGGTAACATTGGATAATCACAGGGCAAAGCCTAAAATCCAACCTGCAAATAACTATTACCTGAAAATGAGCTAACAGGAATTGCTTATTTAAGTTTGGAATTTCAAGTGTGTAAAACCTAGAGCACTTCACTAAATTCCTCCCTAGGTAAAAAGACCAAGTAGGTTCACTGAAGTGAGCAGGAATTATATGCAGCTGAGAAACCAAAGGTTTTCTATAGCTTTCCTGTGAAGGCCTACCTTACAGTAAAATCAGTGGAAAAAAAAAAGTTTCAAATTCAGATTTGCAAGGGCAGCCCCATAAAGCTGGCAGAATGGCTTATGGCAAGCCCTGGTATAACACATTCTTTTTGTCTTTAAGTGCATAAAATGTATATCAACATGTCCTCTGACAGGCTTAATTTGCTTGTTTTGGTTTATTTAGGATTTATATACTTTTCAGACTACTGAAAGTAGTGTTTAATTAGATCTTACACCTTCTCTGCTTTTACACACACAAGTACTTGACTATTGAAAGACAGGTCTTACCTTGCATCCATAATTTAACAACAGCTATCGTCAAAATAATGTTTTCAGATGTTTTATTTTCACATTTATCTTCAGCCAGAAATATTGCCTGGCATGGTATTAAAGAAAAAAAAAATTATTCTGCTGATACATGACAGCAGTCACAGCAAACAGAAGTCACAGACTTTGAGAACATCATTATAAGCTGATCATATTTTAAAAATATTTAACAAAAAGCTACTGAGTTTGCTTTAGCAACTGAACCTGAACTCAGCGAGGAAGTGACTGAACAGAATCAGACATTCTCATTAAGCAAAATTAGCCAAGTGCAATTTGCCTGGCTGGTTCTCTCTATGTATTAGCATTTATATTGTCAGTGATGAGCTTAATCAGGTTTTTCGAACAAAAAGGAAAAATCTCCTTAAAACCCATTAACCAATCAGGTTTATTAGTAACAGTTTGCACTTCCATTGTAAAAAGGCAGTTAAGAAACTGAATAAAATTGTCTGCTCAGAAGTGTATTTGAGTAGCTACCAGCCATCTTTTCTCATAACAGGAACATGACCTCACATATGTGCTGTCTGATTGCTGACAGATTTACTGGAGACAAAAGGAGACATTTCATTAAAGAGCAAATGACAGGAGGCTACAAAGAGCTGCCACAGGGCCTCGTTGG
Source organism: Dasyornis broadbenti (assembly GCA_013397935.1). Lineage (NCBI taxonomy): Eukaryota > Metazoa > Chordata > Aves > Passeriformes > Dasyornithidae > Dasyornis > Dasyornis broadbenti. Next base: position 1,292 of record VZRN01001707.1, read on the forward strand.
AAGGGACAAGTTTGCCCTCTGATTACAAAGATTGTATCACAAGGTCTTTTCCCTCCTTCCACAACAAATGCATCTCAAAGAGCTGTCCGGCCCAAAAAACAGAAAAAGAAATGTGGTGGCATCTAAGGAGATAAGCACCAGCAACAATGCTGATGTGACAAATAAAAGGCAGAAACAACCCCAGAGAGCTGGGCGGCACTTACCTGGAACAACAGCAGCAGAACTGAAGGTGAGAGGCAGCAAGAGGGCCCAGATGCTATGGAAAGGAACACTGGTGAAAAAAAAAAAGGATTCCACACAAATAGCTTGTTTTACAAAATTCAATGGCAATGAATTTATATTACTTGGCAATGCCACTGTCACAGATGGACACAAAGTATACCCTAATACATGTTGAGAGCTTTGAAATTTGTTATAAGAACAGCATTGCTGCAGCCCTTCCCACGTGCACTGCACACCTACAAGGGATTAGAAGAAAGGCAACTTAATGACAATCACCCCAGAATTACAGTTTGTAACCCGAATTATACTCTTAAGGCAGACAACTGCTTTATCTGAGCAGCATAAAATGAGGCTTTGACCCTCTGTTGTTAGTTCTTTTTTCCATGGGTCCATGGCTATCTGCTCTCTTTACAGCACATCTCTATAGTGACCAATTGCTGAACTGATACTCAACATATTTCCCTTTTCACCTGCCATACTTCAGATTTGGAAACTTAGAACGTTATTTAAACAATATTCCAAAAACTTACCTTCAGGCTGCAGTAAGATAACAGGGTGGATACTTCATCACACTAACTTCCCCAGCTTTTGAAAGAACAAATAAATACAGCATTTACAGATGAAAGAAAATTTATCACGGCTCAGTAACAATTACTTGAGAAGCCAACATATAAGGGACCAGGAAGAAATAAATTCCCAGTATCTCAGAGAAGTTCCAGACTCCTCCCTTCAGGCAAGCATTTCATTTCTCCAGCAGCCTTTTGACTGTTTATTGTGCCGCAGTTGTATTAAGAGCATTTTGCCTCAAGTGCAGTCCCTTCCTTGAGAGTAACAACCAGGACAGGTTTTACTGGAGGATAAAGCACTGTGTTCCCCAGAGGAGACAGTGGAGCCCATTTTTAAATTAGTCACTATGGCAATGAATCATCCTCCCAAGACAAAGACTAAAAACATTAAAAGGGGAATACTCTAGGTAGAAGTAATGCAGAAAAAAATTTAAAATCTCAGCTGGTTCAAGTTTTACACATGCAAATAAACATCCTGAGAGGGGAAACAAGAATGAGATGGGAAGTACTGAGCAGGAAGATAAGGTGCAACTATCTTCCTGGAAGCTGGAAGATATTAAACTGTGCTTTCTGCTAAATTGCAGCTGCCAGTTATTGACAAAGTTGTCAATTACCCAGGGTTATTTAGTGTGATTATACCTGAAGAAATGAGAATTTAGAAACACCTGGGATTAAAAGGAGAGACAGGAATGCGCTGCAGATGATAAATGGAGTGGATTGAAAGAAAAAAAAGCAAAAAGGCCAGTTTCAGAGGGTATAATTAAATATCCCTAATGAGCAGATTACACTACTACAATGAAACCTACTTTCAAAGTTGGATTTTAGAAAATAAATGTTAATGAGTGGATGAAAGACTAAGACCCTTCTACACCATAAGATTGGCATAGAATTTATTCAGATAACTTCTACTTTGCTGATGTTTAAGTAACTTAATTATACTTTAAAATTGCACTGACTGCCTAGATCTGCAAGCAGGAAGATATTAAATCACCACTAGACACATTTTACTGAAATTAGTCAGACCAAAAATTAGGGAAAGAGAACAGTGTATGATTTCAATAGTTATCATGTAGCTTAATGCACATGGATAAAGCAAGTACCAACAAGTAAAAGTTATGCAGCAACTGGCAGCACAGTGTTTTTAAACTTGTCCAGGAATAAGAATTTATTTTAAGCAGGAATTTGTAAAGTGTTTTGAAATTCTTGGAAGAAGCTTGTTACAATATCACAAAGCTCTGCTCTATTAAAACCACACTCTGCTGGAGTAAGGGGTATTTGCTACCACAATTTTTTCAATAGAATGAAATACATTTCACTGTGTTCATGAAGAGACACTTATCAGGTTAGGATTTCAATGCAAGGTTTGTAGGAGCTAGGGCTAAATCAGTTTTGGCATTGCCTTGTTTGGTCACACAAGTTGCTTAACTCTTCTCTACCTCTCTTTTGATATGCAATGCATCAGCAGTTCCTGCCTCCCATGCATTTCACCAGCTTACATAAATCCATAACCAAGATACTAGGGATACAATTGGAAGACAGCACAAAAAGCATTGACATAAGAGGCTGTCAGATATTAGATATGATTCTGTGATTCTGTATGGCAACACCCCAGTGTTACTTATACTACCATTCTAAAATAATTTTGTTTACTCATATTAAATAAATTGTTTATTCCCAGCATGTAAAGGCTTTATTTACCACACTATTAGAATTCAAGTTACTTTCACTGATTAAGAAGAGCAGATGCAGAATACCAGCTGAAGATGCTTAGGAAAGATGAAGAAGCCAAGGCAGAAGCCAGCAAAGACTAGGCAGAATATGTTGACAAGACAGAGAGGGTACTGAAAAACTAAATTGCCTATTGTAAATAATCATCACTGAAGATCAGTGTACTTCAGAAACTGTATCGGTCCACACAGCTCCTCCCTCCCTCTGTGTCTGAAGTCATGGGAAAGTGTAACGTATTATTTTAAGAGTATATAAGCTTTCAAAGAAAACTTTATGGTTGCTGTTGTAGCATCCAATGCCGAATGTAATTTATAAATACAGAATTCCTCAGTCTTTTTATTGCTGTTTTCTACTCATGATAATAGGAAGTTTAGGAAACAATAAAAAACCCCCAACAACAAACCACTAACACTTCCTTTTGGTTTGCTTTGCCTTAATTTTTCTGCAAGACATGGTACCCCTCTTCTGGGCAAGAACAGGTCTAACAGCAGGGAGGGGTGAACCAAAACTGATGGAACAGTACAATGAAACCAGCCTGTGCAGACTGAAAAGGTAAGTAAGGAAAGAGGATTGAAGCAATGTACAACTGCCCAAAAGCCTGAGAAAATAAGGGGCCCAGGTGCAAACCATTAAACAAAACAGCATTCAGAATTTAGAATTATTTCTCTAAACAAGAAAGTAACATTTTTCATAATATCTTTAAAATGAGTCACTTAGAGAACTGGTGTTTATCAAGATGACAGCTCCTTCAAACTCCAAAAGCAACTGTTGCAATATTTAGGATAACAGGAAACTGAAAGAATTCCCTAAAGCAAAGGATTTTTGCCTATGAAAAAGCTGAATTATGAGAAATGAAGCCTGTACTGCACCAATCTGCTAATGCATCTGCATAAACGCTTAAGCGTTCATAACATTGTTTTCCAGGAAAATGTATGACAAACCTTAAGCAAACTTTCAGAATAGTCTATCTTTTTTCCTTTAGGCATTACTTTCTTTTTAACATGACAACCGTAGGACAAATACAGGACAATTTCAGACATCAGCAGTGATGCAGATGAAAAAGCAAACTCCTACCAGAACCATGTGTGGTATCACACACATTTTTGGGAAAAGCCAGTTGAATCTTACCCTGACCTCTGAAGCATGATAAGAGGAGTAGTTCAGCCTTCTCATCAGCCCTGAAACTGAAGTATAGTTGCCCATTTTGTTTCAGACTACTTCTGTTCTACAAATGATTCTGCTCAGTTCTTACAGGTTGGAATACTGCTCATCTTTAGACCAAGGAAAGATTGTAAAAAAAGGCTGTTTAAGAGTAGTATTCTATTAAGAGACTTCTAGGAAACAACTTTTTTCTTTGTTAAAAATATAAACACAAAACAAAGTTTGATGATATTTTTGCCCCTTTTATTAAAAACAGTAATTACAGGTGACATACAATTAGCAAAGATATATATGATATCTCTACTTTTAAGGAAACTATTTACAAACTATTACAAAGTAACCCCAGGTGTGCAGTCACTGGGTTCTGTACTGGTTTTTTCATACTGAAAACTTCTGGTTTTCTTTCAGTTGTTCATGTGATTCTACTTTTAGCTTGTCTGTGTGATCAACAACAGCACATTGGCTTCAAACACCTTCATTTTAGATATCCATAAGTGCCCTCAGTGCAAAGCTGCACACAGTACCTGCTGTAAGATATTAGAGAGAACAGTCTCCTTTATGTCTCTGCCATCCAGACTTGTCCTTTTGTACCACTTTTCACATGAAAGGCTGTCACTTCAAGCCTTTCACTTTGTTATCCAATGTTTGCTTCACTAAGAAAAAAGTTTTCTAAACCATTTGTTTAGGGACCAGGAAAGAGGACAAATCTTACCCACAGGAAACTCTCCAGAGCAGAAGAAAGTCTGTAGCGACAGAAGCAGATACAGAGCCTCAGCAAAGACAAATTCTAACCAAACCTACAGAACAATTTAAACTATACAGCAGCTACATTAACAAGGGGGGATGAAGCATCTTTCTTTAGTCATTACCCACATTCTCAACAGCACTATATTAAGTAAGAAAGAATATCAGTCCATACACCAAGGTGCATTGTCCCATTTCCTGCTCTTGTTTTAGATCAGCTGGAAACTTCTTTTTTCAGTTTTTCTAAAATCTCATCTGGTGTCGCTGATACCAAAATCTTCACCACTTTGTCACGTGATTTACCCCCCTGGTTTAGACGAACACAGAAAAATCCCATCTTTCAGTGAATCACCCTTTAAGGTAAGAAAACAGTGCTATTTATAAAATGTAGATAAACAAATTAAGCAGTTTGCCCATGATTCAGGAAAAACAAGACTCAAATCTTTTCATCTCTACCTTTTGACAGCACAGTGCTCAATTCCTTGGTCATCTTACCATTACCACCACTCTTTAAAAGACTTCTACAACTACTCCATTAAACCAACAGATGAAAATAAAAAGTAACATTTTTCATTGTGCTCTTATGCTTATAAACTATAAATGGAAATGGCTGGAAAGACTGACTTCAAATACAATGAATTAATAAAACAAATTATTTATTCAGCACAATGAATAAAACAAAGAATTTCAGCTCACCAAAGTCAAGACATGTAAATTCTAATACAGAGAAACTCCTGAGGCCCAGCTATAACCCAAGTGCTTACATATACTCTTGCTTATGTGTAACAGTTAAATGCCAAAAACTTTTGACTAAATAAAGAAGTTGTTTTAAAAAAAGGTGAAAAGTTATTAATGAAATGCACATTCTCTCCAAAACACAAATTTTGGGAACTCATTTTACATGAAAACAAAAGAAACTTCAAAGAACACAGAAAACATGAACTACAGAGATTTGCAAAACATTACCATGATAACTCTTCTGATTAAAAGATCTCAAGATCAGCCATAGTTCTTCCTACACTAAGTTGAGTTAAAGCAATGAATCATTACTTTAACTCAACTAAACTTTTTAAAGTATCTTTCAGACTGAACTTGGAGAGTAGCTCCCTGTACTCAATGTGTAAGTTTCAAAACCTCGAATTTCAATTGCAGTGGGGCAAAACTGACAGGAAAAAAAGGAAGTACCTTCTCTAAAATAACGTCACTCTTCTTCACTTCTAGCACTTTAGAGAGGTAGCGACACAGCTCTGCATTTGCCTCCCCTTCCGATGGAGGTGCAGCAATTGCTACACCTACTGCCTCAGCCGTCACATCTATAACAAATAGTTGGAGGATTTTATGCTCAAAATACTCAAAACACCTAATTACTGTTTCCTAAAAATGAATATTTATGCATTCAAAAGCATTTTAATTTAAAACCAAATAAATGTATAGATTAGCAGGTGATAACGTTTTCACATTTCATAAATTCCCTTAACTGTCGGCCAGTACAATCAAACATAAACTCCTGACACTACAAGCAGTGAAGCCTTCATGCCGCTCTAGAGTGCAGGCATGAGTTACCAGCCTTCTCACAATGGGGGCACCGTTCTGAGCTCCTCTAAACTGCCCACTCTGGTGCAGGTGTTGTCCTGTTTGGCACCCCATAACACGACACAAATCGGGTTACCCCCTCCAAAAGCCGGTCATTAAATCAGTTCGCTCGGAGAGTTACACTGCCAGTAACTTCCTCGTGCTACCAACGGAGCCTGGACACTGCCACAGACCCGTTAAGTCTCATACACACGCGGGGTGCGAAGGCAGTTCCAACGCGTGCAGGTGCGAGCCCAGGGCTGTAGAGAGGAACACTTTTTATTAGATCGAACTTTTATGACACTAATAAAACCGCACAGACTCTTGAAACACAAACAGCCTGCACTGAACCACAGATACCAAACTGAAGGGTTTAGGATCAGGATTTACGCCGTGCTCACCGCGCCGCCCAGTGCTGCCCACGGGGAACGCTAACGAGCTACTGCCGGAGAGACGGACTACTCGCTTTCGTTTCCCGGCGGGATTTTGTGCGTTCCCTCCCTGTTCCGCAGGGTGCAGCGATGCAGCGCCCGGTGGCCCGGCCCCACAGACCCACCTGTGACGCCGCTGCAGCGGGCGCCGGGCTTGGCGCGCACCGCCACCCTCACGGAGCCGCCGCCCGCCGCCACCACTGGTCCCGCGGCGGCAACCAGCTTCGCGGGGCCCTTGGCGGCTGCTTTTCCCTGAAACAGAGGAACAGGCGCGGTCAGCGCGAGAACCACTCGCCCGTGCCCCCTTTCCCTCTCCTGGCCCTGCCCGCACCTTCCCGGGCATGACCCCGCCGCGTCGCACCGGCGCCGCCCGAATCCGCAGAAACCCGGCGAGGCCGCGCATGGCTTCAGCAGCTCTTCCGGCAGCCGCACTGAGCCCACCCCGAGGCGCCTGCGCGCTCCGCAGAGCCCGGCCGGGCCTGGCGTTGTGTCCGCAGCGGCTGCTTCGGGACAGCTTCGCCCCGTGCTGCTCCCGCACGGGCCAGACTGGTCCCCCATCCCTGCCTCGGAATAGCTCCGCTCCCGGCGGCGGGAGAGCGCTGGCGGAGTGTGCACAGAGCTGCGGGTTTGACAGACACTTGTTCTACACGCGGCCTTTGGACACCCCAAAACCTGCGTGACCTTCCCGCTTTACAGACAGGAAAAGAGGAAATTTTGCTATTTTTTCTCCTGCGTTCTCAAGTTATTACTTCAGTATAACTTGGGAGAGGGTACAGGCCTTTGTACATGAAGACATTCTATTACTACATAGTACATACTGCAAGACACTGGATACTATATACATACAGCAATTGCATCCAATTATTGTGTGCAATCTGTAAAGCTTGTTGTGCATAAATAATCCTTAGGTTTATACTAATGTGAATAGAATATGTGATGAAAAAATAACATCATTACAAGTCTTGTATTCTCATTTTCACATTATACATTTTGTATAGGCACATATGTATATACAGTGGCTATTTGCATAACCAGTTCTATATTCCAAAACAGCTCTTCAGAATTAAGAGAGATTCTGGAAGATCTGTTGCTGAATTTGACTTTGTGTTTCTTCAGTGCAGCTGCAGATGTTCTCTGCAATGCTAAGTCAAATAATTCTCCATGGCTCTTGGAAAAAGTCAAGATGATGGCAATATGAGTCCAGCTTTGCTGATGTACTTAAAAAAAATACAGTAGCAATCCATGTCCATAGGGTCAATCCAAGGTCATTTTGGAAAGAAGTGCAAGATGGGACTACAGCAGCAGCATTACTGTCTTTTTAGGACAGACTGGAGAAAACATACACAAGTAGTTCGTAACAACTATGGATCTTCCAGTTCAAAAAATGAATTTTACTACATGAGAAACAAAGGGGTGAAAACGCAAAGTAATTGATCACAAGGTATTATTTAAAACAAACTTTTCAATATACAGAGTACTTATTCCACTTGACATTTTGTTTAGAGGAAAATCTAAATTACAATCTACCAATAACAATGCAGAAAAAAAAAAGCTTTTCTGGTACCCCTTAAACAACTAAGTTTTGTTTTTATACATTGATGTAATTTCACAGAATTTTTTAACTGCTGCCAATAGTGAGCTGAAGTCCACTGGACACCAACAGATTCCAGATCACCATGTGAAACTAAGTATAAAATATTATTTCTGGTATCTGTCCATCTTCTATTGATGTACCATTGTTGTTACCTGGTGAACTATAAAAGACAAAGCATGTTTTGCTAGCAGTAGGAGATTCATGGATCACTTTCTTCAAACCTTTCGTTCCATAGTGGGAATCAGGACCCTGAAAAACATCACAAGAGATTAGCAACTGAATGGAAGTGGGCAAGACCCAAAAATGCCTGATTTTCAAACACTACTGACTTGGGTTATTTCAGTAGTATAAAATTTCTGTACCCACATGATATAAATTATATACAAAATCACAGACAACAGAAACAAGGGCCCCATGTCTAAATAACAAAAAATATGACAGCAGATGTGAACCAGCTGATTTTATCCAACTAGTAATGAATACTTTCTAGTACTTCTCATCACACAGGTTGCCTATATTCTCACTTAGTTCCCTACCTCAGCTGCTTTTAATGTGCAATATTTTTTTCCAACCCACTCAACTCTGATTTCTGTATAGGGAATTATATTTAGAAGAACATTAAAAACTTTTTGAGAAATAAATTTTTCCACAACACTAAGGGGAGACTTTCCCGTAACAAGTAATTCTTGCCTATTATTTCAGCACTAGTATATAAAAAGTGATAAAAAAAAGCTTTCTGTTTTCTTGACTTTACCTAATGGTTAGAATATCCTTGATAAAAGAAGTCAAGCTTAAAATTTAATAGAGAGCTGTCAGATTACATATTCTAGATAATGCTTTTTTCCCCACACAGAGCCAGTAACTTCCATTAGAACTCATTCTAACTCCTACATCAAGCAAAAAAGTGGGAAGGCACAAAGGATCCAGTTATAAATTCCATGCTGTGGCACAGAAGAGATGTAACAGTCTTACAAGTTACAGTGGAGTTTTAACTACATCCTTCTTTAGCTCTAAACTTAAAATAAATCCAAGATCTAGAAGACACTTTCCTATCAGAAGACTGATAAAAAAACAACTCTTGCATCAAAGTAACACTTTCTTCTGTACTGTTAGACATTCTTACTTTCAATGTTGCACAAGCTGTGTAGCAAACCGTGGGCAGAATCTCTATGGGCTCTTTGAACATAACTCTGAAGGTACTGGCTGTTCCATCACAGCTAAATCCAGTGTCATTCTGTCCTAGCGTCTGATTCTTCTCATAATCAATTATCTGCACAAAACCATGAAAAATAGTATTTTTATGTTTACAAGCACGAGAAAGGTTCTGATTGTATGCACATGAGAAGATTACGTGCAAACACTTGCCTACTCCATCCAGTCTAAGTGCAAGGACAGTGCAATCTCAGCTGGAAAGCAAGGTGTGATTTCCTGATAGAACTGGAGCTGACGCAGCAGCTTGGAATGATGGCTCACGAGTTTTACACAGGCTGTGGGCACTGCTCCAGCCAGGTTACAGTCTTTGCTTGAGAGATGAAGAATAGCTCTTAGACCTTCAGCTTCTGACCTTCATATACAACATACAATCCTGTGCTTAGATGTGCTGAGCTCTGTACACCTACACAGCCCACACGAGGGAAGCTCATTCACTGGCTGTGGCTAGTTTAGAAAACAAGTTTTTACAGATAATGTAAGCAGTCAATGACACCTTCATGAAAGAAAACAAGAATTTGTGCTGGTATGTTTTATACAATTTATTTCTAATATTGATTCAGTATAAAAATTACGCCTCAAACTACACAATATTTATTTTGCCTTCAATTTCAGTGGCAAATAAGAATCACTAGTTCCAGTGTAGTAACAGCAGATACCTCACTTCCCATTTCAGATTGCAATCCTGATCCATGCTGCCCAACTCCTCTTGCAGACATAGGATATCAGAGCTTTAGAGTAGAGCACTTCTCATGATTACTGCACTAAGAAGAATCCTATCAATTTCAATAGGTTATTATTAAATTGCCATATAATTTTTAGTATTACCCAAATGAGATGAAGCTTTATGATGGGCAAAATGTACTCTAATTTTTTCCTGGCCACCATCAATAGAAATATTAACAATTACAATGCTGAAGTCCTAAGCCCTTTCCACATAAAAGATGTATTTGCAGTATATATTATCACTACTTTACCACAAGTTTTAAATGTTTAACTCTCTGAAGCTCTGCTAGAACTCATGCAGAGCCAAGAAGAAAGCTGGAGGCAGAAGACTTAAATAACTGTCTGAAAAGATTGTGACAAGAAAGTTTCAGATGCATCAGTTACTTCATCAGGGTTACTTCCAGGATAAAGAGAACCTACATAAGATGGATGGCCTTAATAGGAACCATAAAATTTTATTTCATCTTTCAGTTTGAATCAGAAGGATCTTTTTCAAGTGAATCTTCTGATCATTCACACTTAATATGCATTGGTTTACTTTGAAAAAATCTAAATTCTTTTCAGATTAAATAAATCCAGCAAACATCCCGAGGGAACATATCAAATGCTTGCATCTGCTAACAGGAATTCAGTTGAGAGGTTCAGAAAGAGTTTATGTGGAGTAAAAATTCCCAAGTATGTTTGGTATAGCTGCTAGGTTTCCAAGACCAACTCTTTTGTTTAAATGTCCTGTCCAGTGCACTATGCTACTCATTTACATGGATGTATAGTTTGAGAAAACCAAACTGAAGGTACTTTAAATCGAGGAATTTGCAAGTGAGCTTTTAAATGGAGGAATGTGGAAAAGCCAAATTCCTTCAAAACCTCATTCCAGATAGATTCTGTTTGGAACACCATTAAGAGGAAAGGCACAACATTTTTTCCTTAGGAGATAGATACAAAATCCCTATCCTTAGGTACAGAATAGTCAGATAATAATAATAATCAAATAGGAAGCAGAAGACAAATTGCCATTTCAACAGAATGTCCACCAATGAACTGAAACAGCAATTCCAGTACATGCTAGAAGTCTATGAAAGATAGGGACAATAGCATTTCTGCCCCTATATGAAGTCACAGACTATTTATTTCACAAAATTTCCCATGCACCTAATAAATCAATGTGACATGATAGTACCAGCTTATGAAATACACAGCACAGGGTAAAATTGTGCCAGTCATGGAATATTAATACCTTGTTATAAAGCCTAGAATCACGACAAAACTAACCTCAATAAGGAAAAGAATTAACCTCAATAAGGAAAAGAATTAAAATTGACTGAAATTCCACACTTAAAAAGG
>VZRN01001707.1:30985-89353 GCA_013397935.1 Dasyornis broadbenti
AGCTCGGGCCCCGCCGCTGCTGCGTGCGGCTCCCCCGGGCCGGTGGTGCTGCCGAGGGCGCGGAGCAGCGCGGGCGCTACCGCCCGGCCCCGCGGGGCAGCGCCCGCTCCGTGCTGGGACCCGCGACCTCCCCCCGGATCCCTGCCCGGGCATTCGCCAACAAAATCCAATTCTGTTTCAAAGCGAGCGTAAGAACTCACCAGCCCTGGAGAGGTCCCGAGCCGCAGGTTTCCCACAGGCACCCCTCAGCCTGCGCGAGGAACTGAAAATGACCGCGTGCCCTCGCTCTGCCAAAAAACAGGATCCCAGGATAAACCGCAGGTCTAGAAAAAGAAAGTCTTTCCTCATGGCAAAACCCACTTCACTTAAAGATCTGTGTGGTATTTTGTGATCCCACAGCCCAGGGTATTTTGCAGCTTTACTGCACAAATATTTACTTCTTATTTTTAGGGCTTTGCTACATCTGCTCCTTCCTTATTTTCCTCCTTCTGGCCCATAACTAAATTTTTTGTTTCTTATTGCTAGAGTAATGTCGAATAATACATGGTGACTTACTTGATTAACTGCCAATATTTATTTCAAATTGATAGACTGCAGTGAAAAGTCTCTGCAATATTAACAGCTGTAATGGTATGAAGAAATTCATCACTGGGAAAACAGACTATCAAAAGATTCAAAGCATAAAATAAATCAACAAGCTAGTACTGCTCATCCTGACTCAGAAAGTATATGTGTATATTTTTTGAAATATTTGGTCTTGCAAATTCTTCGCAATGATTTTCAGTCAAGTTTTGCTAAGGCTGATATTGTCATAATATAATTTATGTGTACACGACTTGTTTTCTTGACACAGAGTGGTACTATGTACAAAATGATGTACCAAATATTTTTAGCCTATGCTTCTGGACTTTACTTAATTTTCCCCTTCATTTTTTTCTCTTGCACAAGGACAGAAGTGAAGCCTGAGGAGGAGAATCTTGCCATAAAGAGAGCTAAATATAATTTACACACTTAGAAACAATTTTAAACTGATTTTTCTAGTTTGCATTTTCTTGGGGAAGGAGACAAATTTGCTTTGTGCCTAGGATTTTTTGTACTTTACATGACTCCCACTTGACATGCAGTAACATTATGGCTCCATCTCCAGGGAAAAGATCCTTTTGCCTGAGCCCACCTGCACTGATCACTGAACCTGCTCAAGTGATCCTGCCTTGTAGGACTGGAGAGCCCTCTGTTATCATTTCCATAAATGAACATTAAATCCAGATCCATCAGAGGTGCCCCACACTGCTAGTTCCATTCCATGGGAATGATGTGTTTTATTTTTGAATATGTAATTTCCCGAGAAGATAATTTATTGCTGAGGTTAGACAAAATGTCCCCAATGATCCTTTTTGGCCTTGAAATCTCTGTGGGTTTGATCTTCATCTTTCATTGGCCTTTAATTTTCCCATAGTTTCTGTTTATTTTTGCAGATACCAGTATGAAAACTGATTTTAGTCAGACAAATCTAGATTTCTGGATATGTTGTTTATCTAGCTATTTTCGTATTTTCTTTTTTTAGTTGATCACATATGAAAAGAGACGCACATCAATTCTGCAAAACTATAGGATGAATACTATGGCATTATGCCACAAACTTTAAAATCTGTATTTTAAAGTATTAAAAGTTACATTATGAGTATGTGCGTTTGAGGACAGCTGGCTAAAGAAGCAAAATTCTGTCTGTTTCTCTGTCTTTGTTTTAAATTCTTATTTTTTTCTTTTTCTTTTTTTTTTTTTTTTTTAACATGTTATAGTTCCTGGGTAATTGTTGCAGCTGGATTGCTGGTTCTGGTTCTTATTGCTCTGTCAGCTCGTGTTCTTGTCAAGAGAAAACCACCAAAAGACCCTCTGTTTTATGGTATGTCCTGGTAAATCTGAATGTCCTGTCTCACAACAGTGACTGGCTCACTTACAGGTTTGCTCTAGGCTGCCATGGCTCATGCACTTTGCCTTGCTCACCTGAAAAAAGGGCAAGTCACATTTCCCTCTCTGCCTCCTTATCATCATCCTTTCTCATTTCGAAGTAATGACCACATCAAGGCTGTAAACTTCATGTGACCAAGATTTTTGAACTGCTACATAGTCCTTTCTGCAGATACTGACATGGAGGCTGTGCTTACAGCTCTACAGAATTTCACATTCCTCAGAAAAGCTTCCTGTGAGCTGTGTTGACCAACTACTAAGTAAAAAATACTGAGCTATGTGGGAAAGTAATATTGTGTGTTAAATATCTGTGACCTCAAAGCTGACACATCCAGTTCAATAGATCTCTGCCTGATAGACTGAATTAATTGGACTGTGAAGCAATTGTGTGTGATTCCAAGTATTTATTAATAATTTTTTTTCCTTTCTTATTACAGTTTATGCTGTATTTGCCTTTACTAGTGTAGTGAATCTAATAATTGGACTGGAACAGGATGGAATTATTGATGGATTCATGACTCATTACTTGAGAGAGGTAAATAGTTGTTTGGCTTACAAATGTAAATAAAATCTTCACTAAAAATAACTTGGTGTAGTATTTGTCACAGAAAATTAGCCATTTACACATTCAAAAGAGTCTTCTGGAAATTTGTAGTTGACCTGCTTTGTTATTGTTATGGATAAAACCTTCACTGACTTTCAATCTACTGACTCATTTGGGAAAAATAATGTAGCTTTCAAGCTCCATTGTTATTTCACTTAACTTCAGTAACACTGTTCTGTGTTAACTTCTGTGGGAATTGAATGGACTGCGCATGATTGCAGAAAACCATAGATAGCACTCAGGAGTGGATGAGTACTGCAACACCAAAATGTGTTACCAAGACGAAAATAAAATCACTCCTTTATTTTTGCCTAATCACTTTACTAAAAGAAATTAAAGTAGAGTTAAAAAATGATGAGGCCAGATACCTAGTCAGCAGAATCTGTTGGCTGCTGAATATCAACATCCACCAAAAATAGCTCAGTAAGAGTCACTGAAGTCAGTGAAAAGATTCCGTGTTAAATGTGAAATGAGTCGGACCTGACAAGGTTATATATTGACATCCATATATTCAGTACTGCTGTAGATCTCTAGGTTGCTAAATATATCTGTATTTGTTCTATGCTAAGTCTATCTTTATTTTGCAGTTTGTATCACCAAAATATGCAAAAGTCATATTTCTGTAATATGGCAGAGTAATGCTGACAGTCACACACAGGAGTTTCCCCTTCCGTCTTGCACCCTTTATTGCAAATCTAGAACGCATTCAGTTATACCTGATCCTGCCTAGGTCACGTCTCTGCTTGGAGATGTGCATTGTCAGTCAAAAGCTGTACCACTGGCTTGAAAGAATGCCGGTTACTTTTCTGAACTTGTTTCTTGCCGTTCTTTATCAATTGTTATTCTTGCTGTAAGCTGTATCTTTTCCAAAACGAACATTCCCCAGGGTGAGCCGTATCTGAACACAGCGTATGGCCACGTGATCTGCTACTGGGATGGCTCCGCTCACTACCTGATGTACCTGCTGATGGTGGCAGCTATTGCGTGGGAGTGAGTCACTTGAATTTGTGTGCTGTTTACTTTGCTCCCATTCTCTCATAGTCTACAAAGGCTTTTCTTTTCTGTGCAGTATTTAGATTTTTCTTTTGGGGTGGTTTCATGTTGTAGGCCAAAACAATGCTATTAAAATTTCATTACTTTCAGGGGTTCCAAGTTGCCCCTTCTCTCAGCAAACTAAGCCCAGCAAATGCCTGTCTTCACCTTGGAGCAGAGTGTAGCGCATATACACGGCTTTGTGTTAGCTAAAAGCTGACGAGCATTAAAAACGTGTGAAAAAACCCCTGTTTTTCAAATAAAAAATTTATGATAGAAATAATGTATTGCTTAGCCACCATGATGATCCCTGTTAGAGAGCGTCATGAAGTTTAAGAGAAAATGGTTGTTTCTAGAGATTCTTATGCTTCTTGCTGTTGAATAAAGTGTTTGAGAGAGTAAGTACTTAAATTCCAGAGGCAAATGTACCTGCTGGTAATAGCATTAACAGTATGAAATCAATTATTAATTCTTTAATAGTCTTGCACAACCTGTGATGTGCAAGCTCATGCAGTCAGCCTTCAGAGGAGTGACATATAACTGCAAATAACTGAGTATGCCCAAAGCCTATACTGTTGATGTGATAACCGTCTCCCACATAAATGTAGGATTTCTCCATGACCTCTCTGAGAGGCAACAAGCCACAGTTGACTTGTGGTACAGATTTTAGAAACTTCTGCTTACTAAAATGCAATCACAGCAAAGAGTATAATATTTAGGCAGGGAATTTTTAGAAACAGTTCAATAATTTTGTTTTCTTTTTTAAACAGACAAAGCTATAGAACCATTGGTCTCTACTGGCTGGGTTCCATTATCATGAGCATCATTGTCTTTATGCCTGGAAATATTGTGGGTAAGGAAGTAATTTATATGACCAGCTTTATACTGTGAAACATTTTCTAAATTCATCATTATGCTATCTATATTTTAGTGCAGTGTTGGTTTATTTCTGTAATAATATGAAAGAGGAATTTTAGGAATATCGGTAAAGAGACACAAGATATTCTAAAATTTAAATATGAGGAAGAGAAGATGGACACTTGGGGAAAAAACCCTTTTAAATTTACTTTGCTTTCAAGGTGATAAAAGAAAGTATTGTGTTTTGTTATATCTATAAGGTGTTCATCTAAACTAGGTTCAAGTAATTAGACAATACTGTCTCTTCGTATCATAAAAATATAAATCTTACTTTGCATAAGATTTCCAATTTGCTTGGAAGTTTGACTTTCTAGCAGTTTACAAGAGGCATGCAAATCACCTTCAAAAGTAAAATCTGGAAGTTATTCTGTTTTCAAACTAAATTTAACGTTTCTAGATTTCTAACGTAAATCTGTGCATAGCTGTGCTGTTGGAGGTGAGGATTGCAATAAAAATATTTACATCATTGTTACTGGCAGGTGATCCACTATGGGTGAAACCTTTCTCAAGAAAAGATTTCCTTTTATCTTAAACTGTTGCAAAGCTGACAAATGCTCAACTGAGAAAAATGTTGATGTGTCCAAATCCTGTAGTCAGCTTTAGGGAAGCTTGCTCTGGTCCCACTTTTTATGAAAGAGGAGAAATATTCATGGTGCAGGCTGAGGCCAGCCCAGCTCCCTCCTTTGAAGATATACTCACCACAGAGAAAACAACAGATATAGTGTGGCTGTCTCTTTATCTTTCCTCTTGAAAAAGCCTCTTAAGAGCATGCCTGCCACCTTCCTTTCTGACACGGAGAGTCACCAATGTCAAAGACACACATTTTTCTGATTTACCTGAGGTTGAGGAGAGCTCTCTGAATGTTTTGTCCTCAGTACAGGCTTGTAGGAGAAATTTGGAAAACAAATGCAATATCTGATCGAGAAAAATGGATACATTCTCCACCCTCATTTTTAAAAGAACGAGGTCTCTATTTGAAGCAGATTCCATTGAGAGATTTCAAAGCTGTCCCATCCTATAGGATAACCCAATGCAGAGTAACAGAGGTAGCTTCCCATCTTCTCAAAAAGTTCCTAATTCTGAAATGGCTTCCTGTCTCATAGGCTCTCTTTTACCTGTGTCTCTCCTTCTATTGAGCATGTGATTTTCAAGAAGATTTGTGTGTTAACAGTGATTTCTACTGTTTTATGTTTGTTGACATTACCATAGTTGCTTCAAGTTTGATGTTACATAGGTTACTTCTTAATTCTCCTGCAACACAGCTTACAAATCCTCATAAATCTTGTAATAATTTTTTAACAGGCAAATATGGAACAAAAGTGTGTCCTGCTATTTTCCTAAGTATACCATACATCTGCCTCCCCATATGGGCTGGGTTCAGAATTTATAACCAACCTTCAGCAACTCATGACACTCCAGTCAAGGTAATTTTATTGGGTTTCAGTGCTGGCTACTGTTAGGGAAGCTGAAATACTCTGGCTGTTTCTGGTGGGTTTTATAGGTCCCCTGGTGAGCATGGAATGTGCTGTGCCTTTTCAGTCTTATGACACTTGCTGTCAGGCTGTGAAGACACTGCAAAAATATCTATACTGCAGGACTACTTCATTATGGTGGAATAAGAAAAAAAGCAAAAGAATCTCATGTTTAAAGAAAAGAACACATTCAAAGGTGTAATTGTTTTTCTACCCTCTATCTATTCAGCTTCTGACTGTTTCAGTTTCTTAGCTGATGAAAATACTGGCATTTACCAGCTTCATAAAGCACCACAAAATCCTGTAGAAACACTGCAGGAAAGTATTCTTCTGCATATAAATTACAGATTTAATGTAATTTAATAATTTTTTGTATATGCTTTCTGTAATATTAGATTTTACAGGTGAGACACTGCACTAAAGTTGATATGGAAATTCTTTACTCATTTCTTATAAAAAAAGCTGTAAAAATGTTTACTTGAAACTTGTTTTGCCTTTGAAGTTACTAGTTGGGTTGTCATAAGATTAACTGAGCAATTCAAACAATGCATTAATAGTTTATGCACTGTTTTATATTAAAAAAAAATCCCCTGCAGTACATAGCACAGAACAAATCTTTTAACTCTTAGTTGCTGTAAGCAAGCCAGTTTATTGCTGCAGCACTTCAAATCAGTTGTAAGCATTATAATAAATATATATTTTTGCATCACAAGAACACCTGAGTCTCAGTCAGGTTGATTCTGTAACTGAAAACATGGACAGAGATGAAGGATTAGTTCCTGCTCAGAGCCAGTAGGCAGCCAGAGAGTGAGTGGCAGAGCCTGTGGCACAGAGTGACAGCAGGTGATGCAGCACAGACCTTCCCAGAGATCTGTGAAAGACATCCATCCATCCATCCATCCATCCATCCATCCATCCATCCATCCATCCATCCATCCATCCAGCCACGATTCTTCAGCAGGAAAGAGGTATAGACAGATGTTCATATCTTCTCAGGGTTGAAGAACAGCTACAGAATCACAACTTTTAGGGAAAATCCCTATGAAAGGCAAATTGGGGGATTCTTCAGGTGCCAAACCTTCTACTCTCCTGCATAGGCTTATAGGAAACCACATGTCCCAGCCCAAGGCCATTTGAGCTGATTTATTTGAAGGAGTCACTAATTCTGGCCAGCAGCACACTCTTTAGAGTCATCAAGTGTAGTTAAAGGTAGTGATGGTGATTTTTGTGAGAGCAGCCTTTGTGTGGAGCATGGATGAAGGTTTCAGTTTGTTTTCCTAGTATTAAGAATACCACAGAAATAGACATTGTAGAAAATATGTGATGGACTGATAACTTGCTGAAATACAGCCACATCTCCTGGACTTATCAGGAGCTAAACTGCTTACCCAGGTGATATTTTAATTTATTATATATTTCAGAGAAACTTAGATTTAATATTCTATTTCAAAAATAGAGTACATGAAAAACTGGTGATCTGGAAATTTAACATTACACTTCTTCGTGAATCCTTTCTCGTAAACCTAAACTTCCTTGCCTAGAAAGTTCTAGAAAAAGCCTTGATTCCTTTCACTGGGACCTCATAGCCCACTCAAGTTATTTGTTTTTCAGAAGATGTATTTAATCTTCACACGTAAATTGTGCTCCATATCTGAGCATGCCTTTAAATCTTAAAGTGGCTACTCATGAATTTTTCATACAACTCAGTTCCAAATTAAGAATTGTTCCTAGGAAATAATTGTGTTTAATGCTACTAATCATTGTAAGTCCTGAACATATCAGTAGATCATTTGGCATTAGCTGTAAAATTTAACTTTTTCTAGCTACCATTATTCAGAGTTGGCATTAGAAGATTTAGGAAGAAAATGTAACAACGGTTTTAAACATGATATTATTAGTATATGGGAAAATACTTACATGAAAGCAACAGAAGCAAGGTGTATTCTGTTGGCCAAGGTATACATTGCTATAACATTATTACAAAGCAGTTAATTTCAAAAAAAAAAAAAATCACTATGGGGGCAGAGGAGAGGTATTCAGGTTTTGGGTATTTTCTAATAGAGGTGGGTGCATGGTAGTGGAATGGAGCTATGCTCTAATTTGGAATCAAACCAATCTGTGCTTCAGTCTTTAGAAAGCCCAATAGATTGATCTACAAATACATCAGCTCAGAAAAGTTTAATATAATTTAAAATTTTTAAACAGAATTAATACATAAATTCAGATTTGCATATGAATTCTGCAGGGACTGACTTTTACAGACAGCACACAAGATTATTCTGATTCCTTAAAACTGATGATGTAAGAAGCCTCCCAAAAGTTATGGAAAATAGCTTTTTCCTGGAAGTGAGAGAAATTGCAAAGTGTGTCTACTCACTTCCTTGCTGCACAAAAAAATCCTCTGGGGTTGCAGAGATCTGTGCAGAGTTCAACATTGTTTGCAGTATATGGGAAATCCGTGGCAGGCCAGCTCTGCTTGGCCAATGTTCTTAACATTTCATTCAATTTAGCATAGAGTGATGGGGCTTTGCTGGGTAAAAGAAATGTAAGGAAAAAATACTCTGTAGCTGAGGCCTATCAGCAAAGTGCATCCTGTCTTACAAATTCTTCCTTCAGCTTTTTTTTTTCTTTTTTAAGTTTTGCATTTTCATTTTGTTTGCATGTATGCATAAAGAAAAAAAGGGTATGTTTTCTGGATCATGGAAATTTCACAAACTAGTACCGCACCAAAGGTTGCTTCCACTTATATTGGCTTTGTCTCAAAACCCTATAAACACAAAGTTCTATTGTAACTTTGTGATTACATTAAATATGCACATCCATTTCGTATTTGAAGAGGAATATTGAAATCTTTTAAAAGAGGAGTGAGATATATATATATAAATATAAAAGCTTCACACATGTCAAAAAGGGAAAATATTTATCAGCTTTCCATTATCCTAGGTAGTATACAATTGAAAATTATTTGTAACTCAGCCATGAGAGACCTTTTTCTTTTATATAAATCAATATTTGAATATAGGCGTTCGTTGCAGGTAATATTAAAAATACTCCTACACTAATACTGTGAATACTGTGAAGTGACACCATACTGCCAAAACCTGTTACTTGTGTTTGAAAAGCAAAGGTGTCACCTTCTTTTTCTGGAAAAGATTCTTTAAAAGAAAATCAGAAAAAAAAATTTATGAAAGGGATGGCCTATATGTTTATATGTTTGCAATAGCCTTATTTTTGTTAACCTGTAATTCAGATCTTGTAGTTCTTACTCAGAAATTGTGCTTGCAAGATTGGTTCTCCTGTTTCAATAACTCCATTGTGAGTATCTTCATCCTGTGTGCTTTTAACTGTGCCCCTGCATCCTAATTTTTGTTTTGCACTTTGGAGATTCCACCAGTGTATAACGGGAAGGAAATCAGGTTTTTCTTTTGCTGTTTGCATGCCAACAAATGGCCAATAAAAAGGAAGAGGAAATGAGTAACACATATCCATAGGGAAGTTTTCCCTCTGAACTACAGAAAGATACTCTGATGTGTTTATAATTTTGTCTGTGACTACAGAGTGCAGAAATTGTAGCTCAAATAATTTCCATTGGTCTTGCTGGTTTTGCTGTGTAGGCAAAGAGATGCCTTTGATTCCCCCAAGCCACCTTCCCTGTTAGATATCGAAATGTCCTTTCCTCCTGCAGAGTGTGAATCCCTCACCTCTTTCCCTGCAGCAGTGGGGGGATTCCTGTGCCGAGGAAAGGAGGTACAAAATCAGAGCCAGATGCTGGAGGTGCCTCACTGCCCATCTGAGGAATTCACAGTGTTCAGGAATAGAAAAAGGAAAGAAGGTGTTTCCACATACTTGATATACACACATTTCATTCTCTATTTCTGCATTGCATACAAAGAGACAGTATTTGCTCACTGAACTCAGCAGAGGACTCTAACAGCCACGGAAAAGCTTTTATTTTATGCCAGTGATAGTCCATTAAGTTTAATAGTGCCACAAGCTGCTGAAAACCAGCATTCAATAATGAGATGGACCCAGTCCTTTTACAAAGCATACTAGATTCAACTTCAAATGTTTGAGACAAACCTACATGTCCAAGGCTTTTCTACATAGGGACATTCAGGAAAACAAATTATTTCCAATTACAAAAAGACAATTTTGAAGAAGTTATGCTGCTTTATAACCTTAGGTGATTGCAGAGTTTAGAGTAGTGTTAATATGATTTAGGTTGCTCTGAAATGACATTAATCTGTATTGAAATGGCTTCAGTTGGATCTGTCCGTTTCTAGAGTTTATTCAGATTAATTGACCTCTCTACCTATCCTATAAAGTCTGAAGTCACCTTTTTAGGTGGAAATCTTTCTGTCTCTGAAATTAGTGGATAGATGTGATATTTCATGATTTTCACCACTCCACCCTCCATGCAGTGACTAATCAGTAGTTCAATACACAGCACATGGAACCAGGATTTACCTACTAACACATTCTGTGTTGCAGGTGGTTCAGGAAGTCCAGAAGAAAGGACTCTTAAGACGACCAATAGATTTAATGTTAGCTGCATACCTCATTCTAGCCACGGGGTTTTGCATATTTAGGGGTATGGTAAGTTGAACATATTTTAATAATTTAATCTAATTTTTAGTCAAACCTTTAAATTGGAGTCTGTATGAAAAACCAAGTATGTTGTGGTCAGAGGAAATCCTGTAACATTTGGGGTTTAAATAGGCCTTAGATATAAAAGGATAAATTATTTATGATAATGCATGGTGCTTTGCTTCTCTATTTTGTACTGTGTTCAGCATGTTTTTCAAAAGGAGGTGCACAATCACCAGGGTAAATAGCATCCCAAGTGGAAATCAACATAACCTAAAACTGTTTTCATTGGTCTGTTGTTACATTTATGACCAAGAATATGGAGGCAAAGCAACTAAAGGAATTCTGTATTCATGTTTTTCTAAGCAGAAACGCATGTTTAAAATTATATACAAAACCAAGTTAGCTTACACTGCATGAGACAGAGGAGAACATTTCCACCTGAAAGGAAAAAAAATTATCCACATTACCTGAACAACACACATTGTTTCTTCTTACCAAGAGACAATTTTTTAAAATGGTTGCTCTCTAAGTATAGTTGATTGACTTAAAATTTCTGAGGGAAGAAAGTAGTACAAAAGTAAATCCTGTAGTATGTAAATCTATTCTCTTGTCAGCTCTAATGCAATTTCTCTCTTAAGCAGAATGAAACTTGTGTATCATTCAGTGAACACAGCTCAAATGTTTAGGCATTTCAGACAACTGCCTGCTTGCTTGATTTGTAGATTTGATCCTTTCTAGAATAATTCAAGTAGGAGGTGATGATAAATACCCAAGCAACACTTTATTTACCCAGTGCAGATTGTCCTTTTGCAGTTGTGCTGTTCACATTTCTCTCTCATCTCCTGTTTCTCTGAAAACTTGCCTCAGAAACATTTTTTTCTTGTAATTTCTCAGACTGCTTTATTTGTTACAGATCATGTTACTTCAGAGCACCGATACAGGTTAAATCAGCTGTTTTACCTGTAATTTCACTGTGGAAAATGTTGTTCTCCTGGTTTAACTTGGTTCTGCAGTCCCACTTCATTTCTCAGAGGAATTTTTTTGTTGTTGATTTTGAGATTGTGGTAATTTCCTAGTATATTTCCTTAATCAAACAGAAACTGCTTACTGGCCTTGCTTATACATACAAAGATCAACCCAAAATATCTGTATAAGCTGCAGGAACCATAATTCTGTGAAAAAGCTCATAAAACCTAACCTATTACTGTCCACTCAGTCCTGCTTCTTGGATGCCCATGTTGGAAGAGAACAGGGAGGAATATTGACTTTTGCAAAGTTTTGCATTGCTCCCTCAGAGTCACATGACAAATGCACATGAAATCAAGTTGTGCAAAACTTACTGTTCAGCCCTGTTCCTCAGGGCATTAAAGATGCCACAAACAGGCTCACTGGCAGCTGCTCATATGGATTGCTAGCTCAATTTCGAGCAGGACTTTTGGTAGTAGTTTTAAGGGTTACCATGAAAAGGAACTACTTTTGCAATCTCTCCATATTTATTTGGAACTTGTTCTTTCTATAGGAATGTAAAATCCAATAATCTCTCCTTTGCTACTCTCAGAAATTATTACTTTAAGTAACATCCTTCTCATGCATTGCTCTCCACAGCTACCATGTCCCAGTGCAGATCTTTTCTTGGATTACATCTTAGCTTGCTATCCTAAAATTGGGTACTTATCCTGAAGTTTCCACTCTTAGAGCAGTTTTCCATTGGCAAGTTCATTTGGTGGGATCAAAGGCTGTTCATCAGAGTAAATCAATAGCAATTATACTTTTACTACAGCACAGCCAATGGACCAAATTCTCTTCCAGTCAAGATCGTCAAAGCAGGCTGCCAGTATTTCCTCACAAACCCGCTGAGCAGGAGCTGAGAGGAAGCTGCATTTCACCTTTAATTGATCACATGGATCATCTTTGCAAGCTCCAGGGTGGCTGTGATACAGACCATGAGTGCACCTTTAGGGTTGATATCAGATTGGTTAGCTTCAGAACAAGTTGTTCACTGGAAGTTTTAAAATTTCTTCTCAGATTGCCCTGGACTGCCCTGCTGAACTCTGCCGGCTGTACATTCAACTGCACGAGCCCTACATAAAAGATCCTGCTGCCTATCCCAAGCTTCAGGTAAAGCATTTGCCACAGAGCCTAAAGTATTACGTTAAAAGGCCAAAGTAGACTTTCAGTCTGGAATTATGGAGCAAGAAAGGGTGTAATAGGATTAGATTCTTTAAGTTCACTTAAGAATCACTTCATTCACTTCATTCTTTAAGTTAAATTACACTTCTGTCCCCAATGACACACTCTTGAAAGAGGGCACTTCATACGAAAAGCACTGCAGATGAGGGAATGTTGTGCTTTATAGGGCTGTAGCATTTGAGGTTGGCATTCTTTTGCAAGCCTGGCTGCTGCTTGGGGACAGGGCCCAAAGCAGTCAGCGGACACACGGATAAGGAAATGAGCAGAAACCAAGTCTCTGCTGGATGAGTTCTTTCTGGGAAAGGGAGGGCATGACTGTGTCTCACAGCTCCCGGGAGTGCAGGGGAGCTTGAGAAAGGGACTCTTGTGTGGATAAGAAGTTAAGTCAAGCCATGGTTTTTGGCATGGTCCCAAGATAATAAGGGGCAGGAATACATGTCCTGGGATGAAGTGGATATGGATGGGGCAAGGAAACAGCAGCCACCAATATTAGGAGAGGCCTTATGGAAACTGGATCCAGTCAATAGTATCCAGGCGTGACAAAAAAGCCTGGGAATCATTGCTGCAGGGAGCGTAGTTTTGAGTAGTCTCAACTCCTCAATAAGCAGCCAACTGACTTTTAAATGCATCTCCCTCACACTGCAAAGCAACTAATACTTGTGTTTGAAATGCAGATGCTGGCTTACATGTTCTACTCAGTGCCATACTATGTGATTGCTCTGTATGGCCTGCTGGTGCCTGGCTGTTCCTGGATGCCGGATTTAACCCTTATACATGCTGGAGGACTAGCTCAGGTATTTCTTTGCAAAATGTTCCCTTTAAAATTACATAGTAAGTAGAGTATGGAATCCATAAGGGACCCTGGGTTTGATCTTCCCATGCAGGTTTTGTGCTGATGTAACTCAGATCACCTTTTGTATCTGTTAAAAACCCTTAAGGGAGTAAAGAATCAAATCTATTATGTGTCTCTAATGATCACATTTTTGCTTTAGCAGACTCCTCTCCTTCTATACAATATTTTTACTGGGCTAATTTAAACCTTATTGAGCACCATGCACTCTTTAGCTGGGATCATGAAGGAAGCCCATCTTAAAGCTGTGACACTCAATCGTAAAAAAAAAAAAAAAAACCCACAAAAAACCAATCAAACAAAACCCAAACACAACAAAACAGCACAATACATTGTTTCCATAATACGTGTTGACCAAACAGGTAGTTTGAAAAATATAAATGGAAAAAGTATCTACTTATCACACAAAATGTACAGTATCAATGGATGATGTTGATAAAACTCTGAGAACCTCCTGGGCCACAAACCATGGTAACACTCAGACATGCTGGTGTTGCCAAAGGCAGACCAATGATCATATTTCCTTTACGCTTTCTGTTCTGGTTCTCTTAAATAAACTATTCTAGTTAATTACTAAATGGTGCTGATGATTATGAGAACACTGACCAAAACAAAACAATTCAACAGGAACTAGTAAATGACTTCTGACAGACAAATGACCATGAAACAGATGAGACACAGGGACAATTGGTTTGTTCTGTACACGGGAAATGAAATGTGTGTGTTCAGAGCATCCAGACAATGCAGAAAATGAACACATAATCCTGCCACAATAACAACAACGTAGGGACACAGCAATAAATACCACTATGAGACAAATACAAACCAACAGTTTGTTCCTCAGGTCTGGGATAATCATGGATACAAACTACAATCCACTTCAATTGCCCAATAAGGATGGTGGAATGACAACTGCTGTTTGGAAGCAGTTACCACAGAGAATACAACTTCTTTTTTCTTCTCTCAGTTTATAGAGAATCTTGAACTATCAAGTGATATCAAAACAATCTGCCAAAATTAATAAGGAAGTTTATATGCTCAAAAGGTATCATAACTACTATACAACTGCGTTTGGCCTAAATCTAATGGAAAAAAAAAAAAAAAGGAGAAAGAAGCACAAGCTAGCTAAGTAGGAAAGGGGGTGTTGGGAACTCTCCTCTATTGACAGATTACTCAGGTTTCATGAACTGCCCAGACAAACAGGAAAGAAACCACTCCTTCAAAGACTTTTCTAACACAAGGAAAAGTAAATCACAAGTCAGAGTGTGCTGACTATCTCAACCTTGCAAACTTACCAGAAAGCTCAGCCTCCTGGTCTGGAGGTGATTTTTTTTGTTGTTGTTGATTTAGGGGTTTCTTTCCCCCCTTTTAAAAGTTTCCTATAACAAATACTCACTTTTTAATGGCCTTTTGTACCTTTTAGATGTGTGAATGCTACACTTTGCTGCTGAAGTCCAAAATCCCTCTGTTTTTTGTGGTTCAGGCTCAAGATGTCCATTTACAAATTAGACTAACATTCAAAATTTCCCATTTCACTATTTAAAACTCATCCTGGCACCAGCAAAAACTGTGGGCTGACAGAAACTGATTAAGAGAACTGTATGTTGCTGTGCACTCTCCACATTTTATCTTGCTTCACAAAACATTTCTTGGCATTTGGGAGGGTTTTTTTGGTAATTTTTACTACAATGCATTGTAGGATGAACTTCAGTCATCCCACAAGTGAACATTGACTTAATTGATTTGAATTGGTAAGCTCTGAGCAACCTGGGATGTAAAATGCATGTGACAATGAATTGAGGATTCTTTTTAGATTATTTGGGGGTTTTGTCATTTTGAGGCATAAAACACATTTTACAGGTTTATCTACTGTTATCTTAAGTAAAAATACTAACTGATAATTAAAATATATGTAGTTACTGAAACAGATTTTGCTTCCTCTCACACACAAAGGTCCAGTAGAGGTAAGTATTTGATGGTGGAAGCAGTGGGAACTGCTCCCTGGGAATGAACACTGCTCCTACAGATGGAGAACACAGATTGTAATTGTTTTTATTTCTATCATTATGATGTACTTTTTACAAAAACAAGTCACAAAATACCATGTGATGCATCTAAACTAAGAACCTCTAAAGTGCCTACTGGCCTTTCACACAGACACACATTTATTGTTTTTCAGAATTACATGTAACTCTCAGCTTGAATGACTCCATTACTAACATTCAGACTCCAAAACCAGTCATGACCCAATAGTTATTAGACTTTCTGAAGCTTCAGGAGGAGCTCTTTAGATTTCTTGTGACTGAAGTACCAGGAGCTTTGATTACACAAAAGAGTTGGAACAGCCTCTGACCTTGATGAAATAGGTATTTCCCTAGGCAAGTGAGCCATGTAAGAAGGCACGAAGAGCCACAGCCTTGCTAGCCAAAAATCATTCTGTCTCACCAGTGCTCTGCAGCCCATTTCTCTGTTTTCTGAAATGTAGAAAATTTTCCTCTGCTTCCTCTTAGTGTTTTCCATAACCCTGCCATTTTTGGTGGCTACTTTCTGCAGTGGTTCTTGTCTACCAGAGACTCTAAACCCAAGAAATGTATTTTTCTAGGTTACTCTCTCTCCACTCTATTTGATGGCTTTGCTCAGGCTCATGAGACCAGGTCCAAACCTTTCCAAAGTTACAGTCTTTGCCTGATTCTAGTCAGTCTTAGAGAGAAGGCACAGAGTGAAGAAGGACTCAGACTTTTTCTGGGTCCTTCTCTGTCCTTAGCTGCAGGCCTTTCTTGACTGCAGAGTAAGAAATATTTGAAATATTGCCTGTGGTTAGGCAACAAGGCCAAAAAATACTGTAAAGAGTCCAAATCCAAACTACTTCATACAGACAAGCAGGTTAATGAGAAGCAAGCATCCACAAACTGCAGCTGTCAAGCTGGGCAGTACCACATCCAGCACCAGGCAGCTTGCAACTGCTTGGGAACGCCCAAGGAACAGAGCGGCCAAGGCTTTAGGGGTAACAAAGGCTGGATGTTAGCTATGTAAGGCTACCTTAGAAGGTTACCTACAGCATCTCATTTGTTTGATTTCTCAGCCAAGGTTCAGGGGTTTGTTGGAGCCTCAAAATTCTCCACTTGGAGAGGGCTCAGTACCAGAAAGCACCAAGGAATGGCTTATTCGCTGAGAGACCCCAATCACGGTGAGGTAACACCACAGACTCGAGATCTCTCTCACTGAGCATCAGCCTGCTGCACAGAGGCACAGAGCTCTGCAGGGGCTGACAGCTCAGGAGTAGGGATTTGATGCGAGTCTGCCTGATACTTGAAGGAAGAGCAGGACTGGGCTACGCGTGAGTGAGATCTGCTTTTAAGACATAACCCCTGCCCCAAGTAAGAATAAAAAAGATGGGAAAGGAAAAAAAATGTAGCAGCAGAAAACAGTCATGGAAAAGAAACACATGAGATTAAAGCCATAAAACAATTTTTACGGAGGCAAATCAAATTAAATAAAAAAAAAAAAAAGTGACTTTACAGACCTAAATATCCTCTCTGGTAATGAAAGGAAGAAGCCATATGTTACAGTGAAAAACAAGTCTAATAAACAGTAACTTCATTATATGGTGCATCATTCAGTAGTAAAAATCTTTATAGGCTACAGACAGGACATCATGTTACTGCTTTTTGGTTTTATAACAATTTAAGCTCACTAATGTGCCACAACTTTTGTAAGAGACAAGACCACACAGTAAGGCTTAGATACTCAGGCATCTTGGAGGCTCTGGGAGTTCTGGGTCTCCCAAAAGCATCCCCTTACAGCTCCTTCTGACAAGGTTTACTATGAATTATGAGGAATTTACAATCAACTTACTCTGATGCACAGCTGGCCACTTTCGCAGGCAGGCAGGCCTCACAAACCTCCACAGAGAAGTAGCAGCTTAGCAGCTTGTTCAGCCCAGACAAGGCTCTAAAATGTTATTAAGAGGCTCTCAGTGTCTAGGTGAACATCAGACAGCCCAAACCTCCTGGTTTGCCAGGCTGCAGCCTACTTGTGGCTGTCTGTCCATCTGTCTGAAGTCTGCTGCCCTGTGCAACGAAAGAGCTTTGCTGCTGAACTGCTCTAGCTGCCTCGGCTGAGAAGGCTCCTATGCCTGGAGAAGTAGCAGGGATGTGAGCAAGCCCACCAGGTGCCAAAGGCAGGTCCTGCCTGAGGCAGGTGAGAACAAATGAGCTGCAAGAGACAAGAGTACATTACCAGGCCGATATAAAGAGGCTGCTGACAGTGTGCCCCTGAATATCTGTTTGCAGTGTAACAGCTATTTACAGAAACATACTAAGTGGCACTCTGCTGAAGTGTGTTTGTATTTGATTTCGTTGATTACTTTGTTTCCTAGCTTAGGTTTACTCAATGAGCTCTCCGAATTCATTTGAGGTGGTTGGAAACACCTGAAAACCAATTTCCTTCTCTGTTTTGATGAATGGTCTCAGCCTAACCTTTTGCTAGGGCTGTGTATTGAAACACCTGCACTTCATTTCCTTTTCTGCTTTTCTTGACCAGAACTGTGTTCTATGCGAGGCCAAAAGAACTCCTGCTGAAGCCAGAATAGAGGATGTTATTCGGCCATAGTGCAATTCTCTGTGTTCCTAAAACCCTGGTGTTCCAGTGCTCTCCTTGTGATCAAATTGATGTTTATCTTCTCCGATCTCCTCTGCTGCTAACTAACTAAATAATAATTTAAAAATTGGACACACAATAGTTAATGTGAATGAGCTGTGGCTTGAAATAGCAGGTAACAGATGGAAACAAAAGACACCAACTATCCTGACACTTCTATATTTAAATGTTAGTTTATGCTAAAAATATGCTTCAGGTCAGCAAGCCTGTCTGTGCCTATAACCTTCACTGTATGCTCAACCTATATTCCAGAACAGCCCCAATGAAAACCCAAATATTGCAGACATTTTCTGAAATCATCAGGAGTTCTGGGGTCAGAATCTGGAACACTCTGGGTTTAAGATTAAAAAATACAAACCCAAACCAGAACTAACATAGGTTCTGAGATTTTACTTTCTAACTTTATTCATGGTTGAGTGTCTGCCTGCTCCCATGGATGCCTAACTCCCAACAAACCTTGAAGGCAGATGGATGAGAGCTGTCACCCCTGACTGGGCTCTGCAGGGATGTCCCTTCAGTGGCCACTTGTCTGGGGAAGGATCATGGACCCTCTTGCACAAATTATGACTGAGAAACCCAAGGTGGAATCCTGTACCTGATGGAATGATCACTGTCACCATGTGCATAAAACAAACCTCTTCTCATGCCACTGATGGTTCCAGTTATGCCTCATACACCAAGATATTGATTTTAGTTTAGACTGCATTTTTATACCACTGTGCAAAAGTATGATGGATAATTCTGGAATGAGAATAAAAGCTGGCTTAGAAAATGTCACTGGAGATGCAGACTTGCATGCAGATTATGCCATCTTTCAAAAATATACATTAACTTTACCTTTTTTTAATATGTGTTATATACACACCACAGGCTCAATTTTCCCATATTGGTGCTTCTCTTCATGCTCGAACTCCTTACATCTACAGAGTCCCTGAAGAAGCAAAAGAGTTTTTCCTGATATTGAACATAATGTATGGGATTCTTCCCCAGCTGTTCGCTTATAGGTGTGTCAACAAGCCAGAGTTTTTTATGAAACCAAAACAAGAAGAAAAAACAGAATAGCAGAACTGTTTCCAGCTCCTGTCCTTGGCTGTGTATATAATTGGGTTGGGATGTAACTGAACTGCTCAAATGGAATCCAAATGAAGCATGTAAGATGTGTAAAATTGAACAGCTGTGTAAAATTGCATGGTCTCTTTTGTTTATCCTACTCAAAAAGGGAAAATAAAGACAACTGCCTTTAGCACCACTTCTCAACATTGTGACTTTGCATGGCAGTGGACTGCCAGTTCCCACATCTATTTTTAAGTAAGCTGCTTTGACAATTTTAGAAATACTGCATGAAGTTAAATAATAATAATGATGTCAGTGTTCAGCCTCCGCACGTTGAAGAATAGAGGTGCTAGCAGTCCCTGCAACAGAGCTACTGCAGAACATGAAAGTTAGCATTGTGAAGTATGAAAAATTACCATACATAACTCCGTCACATGCACATGTTTTATTTGTCAAAAAGTATGTTTTGTGGGTCAGCCTTGTTAAAAATCCCAAGAAATCTTTTAAGAAGCAATCAACTCTTATGGTAAGACTCCATATATGATAAGCAAATCATATAGTTTTGTTAATTCTTTTAAGGATTCACTTCTGCAAGGACTGCTCACCTGCTTGAAGCCCAGCAGGTGCTCACCAGCACTTGTGAGCTGGGCACAGAGGGCTCAGGACCATGAGCCACTGGGCTCACGCCGTATGAGCGTTTGCAGAGAGGAGGGGTTCTGGCTGTATCTCTGCAGCTACTTTTGCTAATGCTGCTGGCTCAGAAACAAGCAGCAGCAAACACAGCAACCTTGGTTTGGGCAGCTTGTGTTTCTGTTTGCAATTACAGCTATTTCTATGCCTTCTATGTGTATTTATATTAAAAGCAGTACACCTAGTGCCTTTCTCGCAGATGAAACTTGCTGATACATTTTAATTGGAAACACTTTATTTGGGGATGTTGACTTCTTGGTGTTTTGATTGAAATAATTTTAATTTTATTTTTAAGCCTAATCAGTAACAAGAAAGCAGTTCATGCGCCTGTGTGTTGCACCCTGCATGAGGGAACCTTCAGAGCACTGAGAAATTCAGGCTGCAACACTTTCCTGCTAAATGCTGCCATGCAGCTCCCAGCAGCAATCAGAGGAGAAGCCCCAGGTTTTACACCTCCAACCAAAGGGGCAGGTCCAAAAGAGCCACAGCACACCTCAGGCAATGCTTGTGGGCACCCAGCATCCCTGGTGTGGGCTCCTTAGGCATTGGGATAGCTCCATCCCAGTGCCTCTTCCCAGGGAAACAAATGCAGCGCTGTCGGGCTGCCACAGGACATGCTGGCTCACAAACAGGTATTTGAGCCTCTGATGTTACTTCTGATGCCTTTAAAGAAACTTTGAATACATTCAAGGTGAATTTAATGACCTCCTGTTATCCAGAAAAGGCAAAGTACAGAAAAAATAAAGATCTCACCTGCACTTGTATCTATTATGGTCAACTCATATTAACAGAATGTTTTGCTTTAATACTTGACTTACATTAATACCTCACATTATTACACGTATGAAGCCAAATATGACGCTAACTTAGCTGCTTACAACCTCAAACCTTACTCCCAATACACATTCCAATAAATTTATTCTGTAAAAACAATACATTTTTTTTGTTTCCTTTTTGTTTTGTTTTGGTGTTTTTTTGTTTTTTTCCTTGTGTTTAGGTTTTTTTTTGGTGGTTTTTTTTTTTTTTTTTTAGTTTTTTACAGTAAACTCATCAACTACAAACCTTGAATACGCAAAAGATGTTCCAAGGACAAGCATAACAAGGATTGATAAAACCAGACTAAATATGTTTTCACAATAAAAGCTGGCATAAAAATAAATAAAAATCTCTATTATCACAATAGCAACAATAATGTACACAGAGTAATGGATTTGGAATGCTTACTTACTAGTCTAGTTCTATTTCCAAAAGGAAAAAAAAAGCCAGAATGACAGCATCCTTTTTTAAGCCTTTCATTATTTAAAATTGATGTTTTGTTTTGGTTTCCCATAGGGCTGTATATCACAGTAAGCTTAAAAATGGAAAACATCCAAATGAATGATTTCAAATTGTGTTGGCATTGGAAAAATCCTTGTATTAATCTAAAGAAACACAAAAAGACTTTCACTAACTCCACATATAAGAACTAAGTCAGATAGTGTACATTACATCATGGTTTGGAGAAGTATTAAGAGTATAACTAGCTAGGTACTTCTAATAAGAAAGGTATTTTATTACATTATTGAACTTGGTGGTGATCTCAACTGAAGAAGAATTTTTCTTTTATGTTGTAAACTGATCAAAAATCAAGAGAGTATGGATATAGGAAAATTTAAATTATGTTTGTATGTGGAAGATATTGTAGCATTCTATGGAGGGGACTAATTTCTAAGATTTAGTTGTGTTTAAAAAATGCTGATTTAGAATGATACAATTTGGAGTTATGCCTTTTCTGTCTAGAAAAGGAATCTAAAACATGTTCAAGTATGCGATATCTTCATAAACCTCAGCCACTGGTAAAGGGCAACTTCATGCAACCAAATAATATGAAAATCAAAAAGTAACCCTTAGAAAAAAGGGTAAAAATGTCAGTTCTGCAAACACAACAGATAGGAATGTGAATAATGTGCATACAAACTGGGATGCTGTTGATGGTACTAATGAATAGATGTGGTGACTCATATCAAATCCAAGAATATTAGACAACCAAACATGTAACCTTCTTGTGTTTTCCCTTAATATTCAGCAGTCATTAGGTTGGTTAAGTCTGAAAGAGAAAGACAAAAAATTCACATTTAATGTAAGAAATAACATGCAGCATCAAACTTGATACAATTGATGTCATATTTCTACACTTCAGAGTCATAGGTACAAGTAACCACCTGGTCTGTTCAAACAGATTTTTTTCTAGAGAAAACTGCTTTGTTACATCAACTAAATATATCAGTACAAAATATTAAAGAACACACTTAAAAAGTAAACATTTAGGGCTGTATTCAGTAAGTAGCTCCAGTGATGTATCTGGATGGGTTTTTTCCCCTAATCACTCCATTACAAATCTTGTAGCACACTTCAGGCACAACCAAATTTTGATTTTTTCACTGTACTAAATCACTGATGGGCTTCATGCAGCAGCTCAGGCACTGCTGCATTCCTGATTGTCCAGCCACAAGAACACCCTCTTGTTCAGATACACAAACACTTAACAAGCATGAGCAAAGATAAACATTTTCATCACTAAGGGATCCAAATGCTGCTTCTGAAAAGGAAAGCTCGGCTCCAGTTCCCTGTAACGTGATGACAGAAAAGGAAGGAACTCCCATTTCCACGGCTAAGTCGAGGTCAGCTCTTGCTTTCCCTGACATTAGTGGGATCAGGATCAGACTGTCCTCGCATGATCATGGCAAGTGTCTACAAGTCCCAGTTTCCTCAAATTGAACAGAGATGGCAAAACTCACCTGATGGTCCTGGGACACATTATTTGAGTCAGCAACATGACTGACATGCAGTGCACCATGACTACCCACCCCTGGCCAAGTCATCCCTTCTCCTACAATGCTACAGTATCTTCCCTGTGTTTGGTCAGTGCTGTCCTCTCCTATGGCAGTGGTTTGTGAGCAGTAAGTAATGGAAACCTGTGCTTTCCATGTGTGAGGTCCTGGTGCATCCTGACTAAGGATACACAATCAGGGGTTATTATCAAGTGCTCAGGCATGCAGTGATGGTTTACAGGAAATGCCTGAGCCCTGATTGCCCCAAAAGGTGTAACCACATGCTGCTCATCCAGCACACTGCACTCCAGAGACCTCTCTCCTGCTCAGAGGCAATGAGATCATACTTAGAGATGCTTTGGAGAAGTGGCTTGGACGGGTTCACTGCTGTTCCTTTCCCTTCAGACACAGACACCCATAAAAACTACGCGTGATCAGTCAATCAAACCCTGCCTTCTGCTAAGGTTCTCTGTGTCAGCTGCTGCCCACCACTGACAGGTAGGATGGAGGGTAATACACTTGCTTCCTATGCTATAACTCTCAGATCCAGTACAGAAAGCTGTCCTTCTGGAGTATGAAACCTTTGTAATTATCAACCACAATTCCCTTCTGGGCTATGTCCAGAAGATTAAGTAGGCATCATTCTTACGTGGGGTACTGGGAATATTAATACTTCGCCCCCATCACAGATACAGCTGTTGGGCCACAGTGTGGCACAGGAGGGACAACATTTTTTCTGCTGGGTGCACTCCCAGGTGACCCACAAGTGAGCAGGTATCTGGTCCCCAGAAACAGAGAGCCCCTGGGGCAGCGTGGCTGCTCAGGCCTCGCTCCTGGCCCTGCCTTGCAGCTCTCACTGCCCGCTCCACTGCAGCCACTGCTTGGGGATGTGGCAGAGCAGAGCAGATTCCGTGGTCTCCATGGTTTCATGTCTCTTCAGAAACAGATCAGCTCTCATCATCTTTGTTTGAACAAGTCTCTCAGCTTAACTGTAAGCTGTGATACAACATGTGCCATGCTGCCCAGT
This sequence comes from Dasyornis broadbenti, assembly GCA_013397935.1. Lineage (NCBI taxonomy): Eukaryota > Metazoa > Chordata > Aves > Passeriformes > Dasyornithidae > Dasyornis > Dasyornis broadbenti. Next base: position 54,849 of record VZRN01001707.1, read on the forward strand.
GCTACTGCACACAAAGGAAAGAGCACAGAATCTGACTGATTCAAGTGAAAAGTTTCTGTTATCAATGATAGCACAGAGAAAACAGAGCAGGGAACAAAACCAAATCCACAAACTGCCATCTTTTTTTCAAGCACTGAAAATTTCTTCCTTAACAGTGTCTGGCAACTAATTCAGCCATCCTGTACTTTAAAACTGTGTGGGCAGAAGGATAATTATTTACTTGCTCTGTACAATAGTTGTTATTCCATGTTGGTTTGAGGTCAAAATGGTTACGGGATTCAATGTACACAGGGCTGCAAATATTTCACCTATACTGGCTGATTTAATCTCAGCTTGCATTCAGACATTTATGTTTCTCCTGTGTTATGTCCCATGTCCTTAGAGAGCAGTGATGAGCATTGGAAGGCAGCAGACAACACAACTCTTTACACCAAATACTATGCCACTATTTGATTTTTACATAGAAATTTTTACTGTGCAATAGTTAAGACACCTTCTTACAAATGTTTTTCTTTGAAGGGTAGATTTTATCTTGCCTCAAATTGCAGAAAAAAATCAGACAGAAAAGCATAGTCTGTTTTCATTTTTTGTAAAAAAATGTGTTTACATTGAACCAAGCCCTAAATGCTATGCTTTCAAAGCTGATAACCCCCAAACATGTTATACAGTCTGACCAACGTTATTCTTGATAAGTAAAGAAGAGCAAAGGAACCAAACATCTCAAAACCACATCAGAAGAACACAGTGAACCTATGTTTATCTGGTGAGTTTGGCCATTACACTTGTACTTCACAGCAGTAACTGGGATTATTGCTACCAACAAGAACAACACAACAAAAAAGCCTGGACACAGGCTGTTTTAAATATGTTCTCCCAAATGCAAAGGTGTCAGATGGCAGTAATTTTGGACCAGATTTTGATCCCATTGTTCATGCTGGTAGTCACCGCCACAAATAGATCCACTGACTCAGTTGGTAACTGATTGTCAGTGTGAGTAAAAGGATTACAGTCCTTTACTCCACTTTAATATTCAGGCTGTAGCAGGAGCAAGAAAATATATTTCATTTCCAGCAAATTTATTCTTTTCTGAAGGCAAGTAAAATAATTCGCCTCCTGCATGTCTACACCAAGTGAATGCCTCCTTTACCAACACACTGTCTGGACTGCCACTAAAATAATGAATACCAAAAGGAAAAATTGCCACATACCCTGTATGCTGACCTTGACATTCAAACACCCTCTAATGAGGCCAAAACCACATCTAGCTTTCAAACATCAGCATATAGCCACTCAGAGAGTAAAAGTAAAAAGCAGTTTAGGTGTTCACTTGTAAAGATTCAGAGTTATGCCAGCCAAGAACTAAAGACACAAGTCATCAGAAATTTAAATACAGAATGTAAATCTGGTGGTGTGAATTCACTGATTTATGAGCTAATTTAATATCATGAAAGTACACATAGAGCCATGAATACGTTTCAACCAGAAAATTCTCTTTATGTGGTATTCTGAGAAAGCCAAAACAATTTAGCATTTAACAGCAGAGAACACTCCTGAGGAGATTCTGTGACTCAAGATTTGAGCAGGCTCTGGGATTGCCTGTCTTAGCTAATATACTATTAGTTTATTAATATTAGATGATTAAACCTTGAGGTTCAGGCTCTGCGTCTTTCTGAGGAAGGAATCAGCCAAAGAACAGCAGTTAGGGAAAGAGCTTGAGAAACAGGTAGTGACCAGACACTAACCAACTGTGGCTGAGACTGAGGAAATGTCTCTTTCGTGACAGTGCCTGTAGTACTCAAGAATAGTTGAGAAACTAAGGGATGGAGATAAAAAAAGAAAGCACCTTTGTCTACCCAAGGGATAAAAAAACCCCCACAAGTTGAGCCCTTGAACAGTATGAAATCGGCTGTAAAAAATATAGCAGCTTTGAAAGTACTTTTATTTGGTCTGGGTTAGAGTCTTCAGGAAGCCATCACTTTGCATTTTCAAGTTTATCCCTACCACCTGGAGGTTAGAATTTTCATTTAAAAATCTAGGTGAAGGTGCTCCTGCAATCATTTGACTTCAGCTGTTAGCCCTTCAAGAAGATCCCTGTAATGCTGAGGGTAAAAATGTGATTAAAAGGCAAGATTCCATCTGACGTGAGGGGGGGGATATGTGTCTTCAGCCTGCAGTCCAGGCATTTTAAAATGTAATTACTACCTCATTATTAGTAGCATTATTAAGAGAAAAGCTGTTTGTCTCCTTGACACAACTCTTGCAACGCAACTCTTGCACCTTCTGAGGCCTGGGAGTGCAGAGTACTGGAGCCAAAGGCACTCCCAGCCCGTGAGGGGCGGCCAAGCCACGTATGCCTTCCAGAGGTGGCACAGCCTTCCGTGACCACACAGCTCTTAAGCAGCCGGTCACGGTGGCAAAACCATGGGAATTAAACACACCTGCCCATGACATCAGGGCCCTTAACCCTTGTTTTGCTTGTCTCTGCCTTCACGGGATCTTTCTAAACCTTATTTTGAGCAAGCACTGGTTTGCACCTGGTGCCCGTTCCGGAGGGTTCTGTCGCCATCTCATGGCCACACCAAGGTCCCTGGCATGGCTGATTTGGGGACAGCGACTGCACGAGTGGAAGCCCATCTCCTTTACATCGTGTGCAGCTGCTGGCCCAGTGCTCCTCTCAAGAGCTAAATGATTCTAAAGAGACCATTATCTCATCTACGGTGGCATATTTCAGCAGATCAAGACATTCTTCTGAAGTCATGTGTGTGAACAAAAGGATCATATCTCAACTCTGCAGGCACGTGTTGGTCTTTTTCAACCTTCCTTTCTACAGCAGAGAAGTCCAAGAGTGTGGCCCAGAGGAGCTCAATGCCCTGCAGCAGAACCCCAATCCAGGTGTCCAGCAGCATGTGGCTGCAGTGTCCAGCAGTACAGCTGACCCTGTGCCCCAGCTCACCAATCTGGACATGCTGTGGGACTGGCTGTTTAACTCCAACTGAGAAAGAACCTGCTGCTCTTTCCCCAAGTGCCCTGTGTCTTCTGAAGGCAGACCTTCTAAAAAGACACCTGGTCTGGCTCTGAGGAGCAGCAGGAGATGGAGTGTCCCCTCCTGGTCCTCAAAAAGAATTGCACTACTGATAAAAGCTCAATGAAATGCTGAAGAGATTCACATGTGAGATTATGATTTGGCAGCAGAAATGCCCAAGGTGAAATACGTGGATCAGGATGTGAACTTTTCCAAACTTATCAGTGCTTTTATCTCAAGCTGTCCTTAAAACCACATCCCATTGTCTCTTTAATCTATATTACTAAAACTCTGCCTTTTCCATAATGTGAAAAGCATCCAAGACCTAGTCACAGACTGGTTGCTCAAGTGTGAGTTCAAGGCTGAGTGCTGGGGCTGCAGAAGTCAGAAAAGAGTCACCTCCCCACATGAGTGATAGTGTTGACTGTGAATATTTCTTTGAGTTGGTGCTGGCAGGAAGTTGATGGTATTTTAGCACAGAGGCTAAAATATCTGCAATCCTAAAAATGCTGAGAAGCACCACGATATTGTAGCATGCTGCACTCTACCTCCCAAGTATGTCACAAGCATGTCACACACAGAAGAAAGAGCCATATGAATGTCAACAGCCACAAAGCCAACATCCTGTGTGACTTTTTAGCCACTTAGTTTGTGACTGACCTGCCTCAGTGAGCCTTTAGTCCTTACATGGAAAATGTGCCTGAAGTTCACAGGCATATCCTCTGTCACTGCCACAAACATGACAAACACAGCAGGCCCTCCTGAACCTCTTGCTATCTCTGATGCATCTTACGAACACTTTTCTTACTCAAATACCTATTTGAATGCATTGAAGTGTCACAGGGTTCACTCACCAGAACGTGGGCCACATTCATCAGCCCCAGCCTCTGACTCTCTGTGGGTGAGGGGCTGGGAGGGCACAGCCGGGCAGTGTCTCCTCGCATCAGTCTCTGGCTCAAGCCAGCGGCTTGTTCAGAGTGAATGGGAGACACTCAGGGCACATTTTCCTCATGACCCCATGAGCCACCCATCTATCAGTGTCTTTATAAAGCAGAGTCACAAAACAAATAACACTGCACTGCAGAGAGACACAGGGAAAGGAAGCTCTGGGAGGAGTCTTTTAGCAAGAGACAGCAACAGCTCCCCAGAGGCTGTGTTTTGTGAGAAAGCGCTGAGGCTGAGAATGCAGCTGGGTGCTAAGGCACCTCAGCAGTGTCAGATGAGACCCTGTGCTGGCTGGGCTCCTCTCACACCTGGGGATTCGTGCCACTTAGCTCCTGCGACAACCTAGCCTGGCTGCTGCCCACATGGCAGAGCCTTGGCGTGGGAACTGCTGGTTCTGAGCTGGAGCTGTAAGTGCTGGAGCAGAGAGGCCCACACTGCTTCAAAGGCTCAGAAATAGCAGAGCTGGTTAAAGGTGGCTGAGTAACCAGTTGCCATACTAATCCCCCTGTTCAGCGGCATTCGCGTCTTCTTGTTGTGGTCACAACAAAATAATACTGATATGAACACACAACTGACACAAACACACCAAGAGATTGTGTGAAGCTGCTCTGGAGCAGACTGTATATCCTGTCCTTGGAAGGTCATAGCCCAGGGCAGGATCTACCCTGGAACCCGCAGTATGCGGAGCCTGTAATGTGCACATGAACTCTCATGAACTCTGAAGAAAACAGTGGGACTGCACAAATTAAACAAATGTGAAAGGGTAAGCAGGCTCCTCCTGTTAGTGAGCCAACATGCATTATGCAAACAGTCTGACTGTACTCTCACATCAGTTTTGCATTATTTCAGCTCATGGTTTTCAGTGGCTCCTCTCAGCTGACATCTATGCAAGTGTCGGAACAAAAGAACGCTCTTCCCTTTTTCAGTCTTTTCTCTAGAACAAAATTTGTACCAGTGTAGGCACCAAGTCCATGTTTCTGTTCTAAACACATTCTGAGCACTAAAATGTAACTCAAGAAGATGGCACGTGGTACACACAGGTCACCCCTGGCTCCAAAAGCCCCTTGGGAGCAAACTGCAAGGGAAGTGAATGACAGGAACAGAAGATTACCCCTTCACTGGTTTTCTGCAAATCTGAAGTGTTTCTTGTGTCATTGCCTGCGTCCCCAGCATCAGAGCTGCTCTTATTTTCTTCCTCTTTGCAATCCTTATCATCTTCATCTCCAGGAGATTTCCGTGACTGCTTGGAGGATTTCTAAAATGATGAACAACAAAATAAGAATCAAAACCTGAGCTTCAGCCATAGAAAGACACTTCTGAAATGTATGTGGAATACTGTCTGATCATGCAGTTCCCTGTTTGAGGTGAATATTAGGGAGGATATGTGGGGTGAAAAGCATTTTTCAGGCAAAGTAGGTGGAGTTACTGCCACCAATGAAGGAAATTTCTGTGAAATTCTGTGTTCAGCACAGGTTGGCAGCTCAGCTGACTGAAAGACAGACACAGTAATAGGAGCTGAATATTAGTGTTGGGTCACCTGTAGGTTTTGCCAGTTAATGAAACAGATGGTGCCAGCTTGACAAAAGTTTTGATTAAACACAGAGATGTAAAATGAGCATAACATTAGCAGAGCTGCTTTCCATACTTTTTTTTAGTGGTGTCAGTTTTAATATATTAACATTAGAGCCCTGTGGAACCAATACATCTTTTCTGCTCCCTTTATGTTATGCAATTCTACAGTACAAAAGGATAAATTGTAGCATTAAGCCACCATTTTCCTAATCCTCTGTTTGCCCAGAGTCTTCTGGAAAGAAGATGGTAGACCAAACCTGAATTTCTAATGTAAAACACACAAAGGGGGTGAAATTACTTAATACATTTTGTTCAGTGGATCAACCACAAAAATTCACACTCTCCCCCAAACTGAGCCTGGATCAGATTGTTTGCTTGCTTCATCTCACTTCAATTAGTTTTCACTTTCAGAGAAGAATAACATGGATGTGAATAAATTGACTCTGCCACACTTCCTGTGATTTTCAGGCAAAGTACAGTCCTGGAGGCACACACAGAACCAGAGGAAGTGACTATAATGTTGCTTGCTTTCACGCAGGTGACAAGTGAGAAGTCTATCTGAACCCAAAGGTGTCACTTCTCAGGTGATTATGTCCACCAGCCATTGTGAGACGGACAGGACACATTATTCTTAGCTTCCCGATGTATACTGTTATTTAGACATTAACAGGGTTGGCAGGTACTACAGTGCAGGTCTTTTATCTATAAATTGAGCACCCTACTCCCTGCTTGATGAATTATACTCAACTACAAGAGGAGCAGCTGAGCACATCTGATCCTACCAGAACTTTCAGCATCTGGGGTATTCTGGGAGATGGGAGAGGGAAGCTTGAATTCACCTGGACAGAAACCAAACCTGAACTCGTGACTCTCAGGAGGCACACTCCTAAGTCTTTTTTTGATCTTCATGGGGAGAGACTTAGCTAAGATGATCAAACCTATAAATCCATCTTTACATGGGTTTTCTTTCCAGCCCTTCTGACTGCCTTCCCATAGTTTCATCTTCTCAGTCTGTGGGCACTAGAACAGGGCAGAGTATTTTAACTGCAGTCTCACTGAGGCTGTCTATGAAGAAGGAGCACTTCCCTTTGCCAATGTGAACACAACTGTTATGGTACCAGAATCAAAATGCTAAAGGAGGAAGAACAGATTTTCATGAGGTGGACAGTATTCCAATTATAAATGCACATGGGTAACAATAGAAACACTCAGATGATAACCTTTGAAGTGTAGGATTTTTTCCGTTTTGAGCCGGCTTTTTCATTCTTTCTTTTTCCTTTTCCATCCTCTTCTACCCGATCACCTTCTTCCTCACTGCTGGCATCTGCTGTATTTCCTCCTTCTCCTTCAGTTTCTGATGAGCTCTGTTGCTGAATTGCCTTTAAAATAACAACAATTATAAAAACATAAACAATAAAAATATCACTAATATCTATTGCTTAATTTTTGTTCTGCATTGAAGATAGAAATACTGGAAATGGACAGTGTACACTTTAACTGCTACAGTCAGGGAGAGCTGATTATTCTTGCAACTATCAGAAAAAAGGGCTGCAAAGGCAAATTTCTCAGTCACCACTTAAACTCAGTTATCAGATGCAGATTCTGGGATAGCATGTCCTGAAAGGTTTACACAGAAACAGAAGATCTGATAACAAAAGTGTGTTTGCTGGAGGAGAACTAAGGTCTGTTCAGTGGAGAGACCTGGCATGTTCTACTTTGGGAAAAACTACGGAAACTTTTAGACTTTGGCTGCAACAGGAGAGGCTTACTTGTGAGAGAAGATGGCTGTTACACTCCCCTCAAGGGGCAAGATCTCTGTGTTTCGGAAAAGCAAACGCTGACCAGCAGGCTGAGCACTCTTTGACAGGCCATCTCCCACAGACTATTCACTGGATTTTTTTAAAATCCCTAGGTGTATGCAAAACGTGTAGGGCTGAAAATATGAAACAGGAACTGAGAAAGGCAGCAGCTTTCCTGCAGGTGGTCTGTATCTCTAGCATGTAGGGTTTTGTGATAATAATGTAATAGGTGTTTGCCTTCTTTTGGAGGTGATTCCTGCCTTCAAAGGACCACATTTTTTTAATGAAAAAGTTCTTTGTTTTATACAGCTCGCCAACTACTCTTCTCCCCCTCCAGCTTCACTGAGTTTCTGCTCTGGACACCCAACAGGGAGAGCTGTTGTACAGCAGCAACTGTCTCCTAACAGCAGCTTAATCCTCCACCTTCTCACTCCTCTCAGCTTTGGCACTGTGTGTTATACATTACCAATGTAAAAATCAAAAGTGCAGTGACCTTAAGGTCTGTGTAAAATACACTGAGCCTGATATAAACAACAGAAAGAAGAAGTCAGAAATTATTCATGTTTGTACAGGAGTAAATAAAACCTTCCATTTTTAATTCAACTAAATCTGTTGCAGAATTTTCCACTTCACCACCCCAGAATATCATAGAAAGCAAAGGGCTCTGCAGTATGATTAAAGTTCCATTTCTCACAGAGTGTGAGACCACAGTTGTCTTTATATTACACAATTACCAAAGCTGTGAAACTTTGTTGCTCCATCAAAACCTGAACCTTCCACATCAGCACATAAAATGTTCACTTTGACAAGAAGTCTTCAAAGAAGAAAACAAGAAAGATAAGGAGGAATAGGTGTGAAAGCCATTTACCTGATATCCAGTAAACTTTACTCCAGGGTTGTTTTCTATTTCCCACAGGCCTTCATTAAATCCTTTTCGCTTGTTCGATTTCCCAAACTTATCTTTATATTCTTTATATGGGAAAAGGTCTTTGGGGCCCAGGAACGCACTGCATTTTAACAAAGGTAACATTCAAAAAAGGACTTAAAACTCTCCTCTTCGAAAAAATCAAAACATTAACTGTGCAAATGTTTTCCCTATTCTTCTGCTCATTCCATAATTTCTTTTCTAGTTGTATTTATTTATTTATATGTCACACTGGCTTTGAGTTACTGCTGTGAGTCTGATTTAATGGATTGGCTCACCATCCTAATGTCTGAGGTAGTAAAATCATGCTGGTTATGTCTAGAAACAGCTAAAACATCTTTGTTATATTAACTACTGCTGGAAACTGGCACTTGAACAGTTTATGAAAGGGATTGTATGATGTCATTGCCTGAGATAACAAGGGACCAACCTTCCAATCCTAACGTTACAAATCCAGAATATGCCCCACGAAAAGTTAAAGCATGTAAGGAGTGCCTATGAGCTAAAATTTGTCCCTTGTACTATGGGATAGAAAAAGCAGTGGCATTTATTATTATCTATACTGCCAGTAAGCCTGGGAGCTGCTTTCTTGGAATAAGCCCCCCACATACTAAATTCTGTGAAAACACAATAAAAATGCTCTTTCCCAAAAATTTTTAAATTTCATGTAAGACAAAAAACAATGGATGAATATAAGCAGATGAGTAATACAAGGGAACAATGAGACACACAGGGTGCTCGTGGCCAAATAGTTTTTTAGACAGCACAGCAAAGGAGGGATTTTGTGCTCTGCTGCTGCCTAAGTCAGCTATGCACTGGGCCAGCTAATTTCAGGCACAGGCACCACAATGCAGGGAAAAATAATTATAAAAATAGGAAGAGGGATGATTTATCTTCTTTTTTCTACACACATTACAGTAAAACTAACTACTTCTTAACTCTTAAAATGAAGAAAGCATAACTTTCTTTTCATTTGGTATCTATATCTACTGCATTCTGCATCGTGACATTGAGATTGTAATCACAAATTAAAACAATGAAGGCAAAAAGACCCCTTCATTCCCACATGTAAAGATTCTGTGTCATCAATGACCAGAGCTGAGCAAGTCCCAGTGTCCTTCACCATAATCACTGTCGTATTTTCCTGATGAACTTTGCAATTCATATTAACTCTCTGGTCTCCATCACTGAGGGATTGTGGTGCTCCACCACATCCAACACATTTGTTGCTGTAACTTCACCGTGATATTGGGAATTTGTCCTTTTTTTCAGATGGGCTTCTGAGGCACAAAGATTCATCCAAGGTCAAACTCAAACTGATAGCAGAGTACAGAGGAAAAACCAGCTCTCTTCAGTCTCAGTCTAATATTTTAATGATAGGATCATATTTCTTCCTTTCTGTAATCATTATTTCAGATTAATGCCTGATTTATGCTCAGCATTTATGAATATGCAAAGTTCCATTCACTTAAATCATTCCACTGGCCAAGAAGTTTGCCAGTACAGAGCCAACTGCTTGCTAAAGGCATCACATGATGAGTCCCTGAGGAAAGAGCTTCCTTCTAACTCCACGTGAGACAGCATGGGATCCACATTCAGTTAGATATTGAGAAGTATCTTAATTATATAATTACAAAGCCAATAATGCATTTCTACCTGAAAGCCAAACACTGATTTCCAAACTAACAGGTGTCATGTTAACATTAAATGCTACAGTAGAGCAAGGGATCTGAATAAATTATGTTATCTATGCTTTTGCTAATACTAAGAGATGTCTCCTTGTTGTCAAAAATATATACAAACAGTTCTAACACAAATAACAAAGGAAAACTGTATGAAACTTACTATGAGCTACCTTAACTTAGCTCAACAGTAATGTATGGAAGTGTTTCTACAGCCTTTTATGCACAGCAAACACTGAAAAACTATCTGCATCTTTGAAATATATTCATTACCACTAGGAGAATATTAGTTTCTACAGCTCTGCTATAAAACCAAGGAGCTGCAATCAATAGTTAATTTCTAACAGTTAGGCTTTTAAAATTATTAAGGTAGTAACTACAAACTGTTTTCCTGTTTCAGATGCTACAGTGAGATCATGCGCTCACAAAATCCAAAACAAAAGAAAATATCATTCATATTCACTGATTTTGGAATAAAAGTGGTCAGAGTTTTTTCCTTAAAATGTTTCTCAGAAATGATATTTCTATTCAAAAATAATTACATTTTGGTTTCTGATTTGAAAGCATCCCAAGTTTATATGAACTTTATTCTTTTCAGATTATTTTGTTACAGTAGTAGCAGACCACAACATATCAAAATATCAGCTTGTTTCATTCCAGCAACAGGAAGAAATATTTTAACTAAAGAGAGGTTATTATGAACTTTATTAAGCAGAAACTGTCTTTAAGGATTTTTTAAAAATAAAATGTGATGTATGATTTTTTAAAAATAAAATGTGATGTATGTATTAAAAATAAAATGTGATGTATGGAGATTTTCACATTCTGGAATAATATTAAAATTCAAAAATAAACAATAAATTTTCAATAAAGCTTCAAGCCCCTAGCATTGAATCTAAAATATCAACAGAATTTAATTTTTTCTGGTTTTAAAGGAATCCTAGAAAACAGGTTCCCTGCAAATGGGGAAGGAAAAGTTTTAAAATTAAAATATTGCATGCAAAATGGAAACTGGGACTTATTTTTTACCAACCTCAGAGACAGTTTACAAAAGAGACATGTACATTATAATCTTGAAACTCTGTACTTTGTAGCAATTATGATGAGACCTAACTTACCTCTTGTGTTCTGATTCCTTTCTTTCCCTATCAGCTCAGCCAGCTCAGTTCTTCTATCACTTCTGTGAGCTTCATCCTACAATATCCCCAGCACAAATCTCTCAGGAATGCACATATTTTAAAGCTCTGTGAGGACTGCCTGAGACTCTGGGGTCTGCTTCCTTTCATATCACAAACTACCAAGCGAGTTCTCACACAGGACATGAACTCAAACATGCCCAAACACAAGAGCCTGATCTCTGCTATCACGGACATCTAAGCACAAAATATTTGCCCCTGCCTCTGAGTTCAGGGCTTTTTCAGACCCTTTAATAAATCCATGCCAACATGTTTCTTTACAGGAAACACAGGCTTTTATGCTTAGCTTATGGTAGACCATGAAGGCAGCAGCACTTCCCAGCTACTTTCAGCTTTCACTCCCACTTGTTAATACAAATGAGTTGGGCTTGTAGGACCTATCTTTAGACTCCCAATTGCTTCAGTCAGGATTTGTTCTAATAAAATCAGAGACGATGTTAGCTGCAGTGGAAAAAGACATTTTCAAAGGAACAGGTCACGTTCATTTACTTACGTTTCATGAGTCCCAAAAAAGAAGATGGGGTATTTATTTGCTGGAGGCTTAACAGCTCCTTCAGGAAGTTCATCAATCTGTAAGAGAGAAAGCAGTGGAAAAAAGATTACTCCCCAAAGTGATGTCCCTCATCCAAGAATCCCTACCAAGCCATGGAAGTGCTAGCAGGTATCCCCTAGCCCTGGGAGGTCCCACTGCGTGCTGGAGTGGGGAAAGAAAGATAGCTGCTGGTTTTCCAGGCAGGCAGGTCATACAAAGTCAGCAAATGACTGAAACACTAGAGGGAGACAACAGAAGACCCAGTGGTGCGTACAAAGTTTTAATGATTTCATGGGCATTATAGTACACAAAGAAAATAAAATTAAGTCTGCTTAATTTAAGTGTTAACTTCAGATGCTGCCCCATCAAAGGCATCAAAGCCCAGAGGGTAATCCTGCCTGTACCACACAACCACCTCAATAACTTCTACAACAAATGGGGAACAGATGGCATCTCTGAGACTCTGCAGCTGAAAAAATGGACAATCTCCCAGTGGCGCTTCCTGTGGTGATGGTGGTACACAGTGTAAACTGTGTAATGCATGCCAGGGAGGAGGGCCAGGGACTCTCCTGCCCTTGCAACGCTCTGTGTGCTGGTTTAGCTTGGCCTAGTTTTTTCTAGTGGTGGGGCCCACAAAGACCGCTCCTCTGTGAAGCTTCTTGAAGCCTTCACCATGTCCAGCTCTGAGATGACAGAGATGTTGCTGGCCAAGGCTGGGCCAATTAGAGATGTTGGTTACGCCTCTGTGAAAACATATTTAAGAATAAATCAAAACAATGGGTGCACGCACTTTTTCTTAGCCAGAGGAGGAGGAGTAGGTGAGAGTATGTGAGGGAAAACAACATGGAGAGACCAAGGTCAGTGGAGAAGGAGGGGGAGGGGGAGCTCCAGGCGCCAGAGCTCTGCAGCCTCTGCAGGCCGTGGTGAGACCCATGGTGAAGCAGGGGGTGCCCCTGCAGCCCATGGCGGCCCACGGGAAATGCTGAGATCTACTTGCAGCCTGTGGGGAGGTGCCCCATGCTGGGGTGGATGCCTGGAGGAGGCTGTGGTCCAGAGGGAGTCCCAGTGGAGAAACAGGCCTTGACTTGCACCCTGAGACTGAACTGAGTGCCCCACACTGGAGTGAGTGGGTGCCTGAGAGGGAGAGAGACTGTGGTCCAGCAGAAGTCCAGTAAAGAAAAAGCCTTGCTCCTGAGATGGAAATGGCCTGGCCTCAAAGGTCTCTACCCCATGGAAAAGGGACTCCAGGCCGCAACAGTTTTGGGAAGACTGTTTGCCAGTGGGGACACCATCACTGCAGCAGTGTTGGGTGGGCTGCTGTGTACGAGACCCATGGCTACACAGAAGAAAAGACTCCTCTCCCCTGAGTAGCGGAATAAGATCTGGGTGATGAACTGATCTACCTGCCCCCCATGCCTTGTTCCCCTGTGCAGCTGTTGGGAAGGAGGGAGGGGGGTGAGTGGAGAAACGGTGTCTTTGAAGGGTTTATTTTATTGCTCATTTACTCCTCTGACTCTGTTAGTAAGAAAATTACTTTTTGCAACTCTTTAAGTTAGGCCTGTTTGCCCATTGAGTGCATCTTCTGGGTTTCCTTATCTCAACTCATGAGCCCTGAGTATGTGGTGTTAATTTAGGGGTGCCTGGCATTTGGCCAGGGTCAAACCACCACACCCTGACACCTAGTTTTGGTTACAATTCCCCTCTGTACCCTCTCTCTTCTTTCACATTTTATCCCTGGCCTCGTATTTCTCAGGATACAGCTGCAGAGCAGTGAAAGGAGGGATGCTGAGGGTGTTCTGCTGAGATAGAGTGGGTATTGGAACCAACTCGTTGGACTGAGCACTGCCCAGACTCCTTCTCCCCATGTCTGAGTGAGAACATTGGCCATGAGGCAGGAGGTGAGGCCCAGGACTTAATCTTGTCCATGTCTAATTTTGTAGTCCTCTGCAACAGAAATAAGAGTCCAGGTGCCTACCCATATAAACCAGAAACACAGCACAGCTTTAAAAGAGATCTAAGAGCGTGCCTTCCCAGAAATGGAACTTCTGAGCATATGTGGGTGTGTGAAATTAAGTGTCCAGAGAACTCTCTAGCTAAGAGAGAGCCTAATGAATCTAGGTATCCACAGGGCAGCACCAGTGAGCAGGTGAATGGCTTGGTGCCTGGTCTAAGGCAACTCAGTCTCAACATAAGCGTATCAAATCCTGCCAAATGTCACTGCAACTGAGAGCAAAGTACTGACACAACAATGCTATACAAAATCTGCTCCTCAGCAGAGCACATGGAACCTGCATGTTTTCACTCAGGAGACCAGACCCACATGTGCTTTCCTTCTCTTTTGTTGCTGAAGGACCCCTAGCACTGAATTCTTACTGATTAATAAGCACCAGATTGTTTTCAAAGGATGTTCTCTTTCACAGTAAAGCATCTGCTTGGCTATGTAGCTCTCAAAGGAGTATGAATTTTTGTAAGAATTCAAACCCTTTCGGTCTTTCTGCAAGGACACCCCTTGGGGATGGAGAAACGAGAGCCACCTGTGGAACTGTAATATCACAGGACTCCTTTCTGCAAAAGAAATGGATGCCTATCTCTTAGGTCTAAGTGGAGCATTCTCTGAAGCTACACCAAAATCTGGAGATCTGAGCGCATTTTCAAACCATTCTTTATCTCTTTCCTGCAGCACGACTCTGGGGTGTGGATGGTGGGGCTCTGGCACACCACTCTGTTCTGCACCCACTGCCCAGCACAATCTGCAGGAGACAACTCAGGATTGTCAGAGGTGTCACATTCCTTGTGGGCATAGTAATTACCTACTTCTTGTACTTAACTGAGCTAATAATTTGACAAATAAAAAGAGACTATTATTTAAATGGACATAGAAAGAAGATACATGCTGGTGGAGGATGAACACATGCATTCACTTTTAGCTCAGCTGTGTGTAAGGAGGAACTGAAACAACGTGACAGGCTTTTTGGTGTCCTCTTTATCTTTAGGAGTACACAGAGGAAAGGCTGCCAAAGACATTACTTTAGAGCTCATAATTTTCTGACATTAACTACTTATTTTTTAAGAAAGTGCCCACAATGTTGCTATTTGCTCACAATTTATTATTTGAATACAGGTATTAGACTTATTGTAAGAGTGATAAAAAGACTTCAGGGAAAAAACGCTGCAACTCCCTTTCCAAACTGATAGCAAGTCAGGGAGATATCGCATGTCTGCAAAACATTTTATGCCTCCTTAAAGATGGAAGTATCTACATGTCAGACCAAAAAAAGGCTGTGCTGGCAGTTTACTAAGTACAGGGAAGAGTAACACACCTCAACTGTCTGGATACCATAGCCATCCTCCTCTTTATTGCGACTAGGAAGATGTCCAGATACCAGACCCCAGAAAAATGTGGACTCCTTTGACTGAGACAAACAGTGTCTGCTGGGACTTGAGTGCAAATCTCAAATATTTGGCCACTTGAAACGTGGAGCCAGCTCTGGGCTGCATTACAGAGAAGCACAGTCCAGTTACTGCCTCAGCCCTTTCAGAATTTCTCATGAAATAAAGTAAACAGCTGTAAATGATCAGTGAAGAGGGAGAATGAAGACATGCTTAGTAGGGAGTGCTGATCAGAAGGGATTGGGGATCTTACATCATACAATGTGCTATGCTCCAAAGCAGTGAGGATCTCCAAAGCAATATCCCAAGTGGAGTTAAGCCTTCTGTCTTATTCCCAGCACTTAATACTGTTAGGTAAGGAGGAGCACCAAATCAACAAAGACAGAACACACATCTGTCACACAGCTCACCTGCTCCCCATTTCGTGGCATATTTCATTATTCATCCAAGTATCCCTTCTGACTATGTATCATCACAGGAAGCCATAAAAAGCTTTTCATAGCTTTTGAGAGTTGGCATATACATACAAACACATGCAGTATAAATCTGCACCAAACAGCTCAAGGAGAGGCTGTTAATCCTCACACTCTAACATTTCACTCTGCAGCTGTGGTGAAGACTTCTCCTGCCTTCACTGATGCTGCTTTGAGCTCCCCAGCCCTTCGGCTTATGTTGCTTGTACTGTAACAAGGTTGGATATAAAGTGACAGTGTTATCCTAGGGCCACTGAACTCCGTGGCAAAAGCTCCAGGGAATTTATTGAAGGATGAGACCCTCTCTGCCATTCGGAAAGCTCTCTTCCTGTTTAACCTGTTTCTCATAAATCCCTGCACTAGAGACTGTGAGACGAGAGCCTTGTCCAGTCTTCCTGCTCCCAGCAAAGCCACCTTAGCCTTCTGTGAATGTGGAGTGCCTAAGTGTTTATTTAGCTGCAGAACAACCCCAGCACTCCATGAAGATTGGTGCTAATTTGTTGTAGCAGACAGCAAGCAGTACAAGCAACCATACTGCAATCTCCTGCTGCTCCACTCAGTCACAATTTATTCCCATTCTACAGGATGTTTTGGTTAAATACGCTGCAGATTTGGATCTGATTTTTTTTCCCCACATCAGCAAGATCAAAGACAGAGAGAGAGAGGGAGGGAGGGAGAAAGAGTGAGCGCATGAGCACAAGAGCGAAAAAGGCATCGCTGCCTTGAACCAGGAACAAAAGAGGGAAGAGCACCCATACTAGAACACAGTGTTGTAGTCACAGAAACCTCACTAATGACTAAAGCATCTATCAGAGAGCCAGACTGCGACTGCTTTTTGCTCCTGGAAGGAAACAAACAGATTCTAAAGCACCCGCTATAACCTGCAATCAAACAGGAGCTCCATTCCTGCCTGAACCAGAGCAGACAGTGGGCTGGAGATTGCTGGCACAGAAATCAGTGCGAGCAGTGCATGGCGTGCAAATCTGATATGTGCATCAGCAACACCATGGGCAGCTGCTTCAATTATGGCTACAATTAAAGCAGGTGGTTTCAGATTTCTAGTTTTATCCCCTTAGCTCCTGTTGCTGTCATCTGCTTAATGAATAACAATTGCTTTCTTCTTGCACAACCTCAGCAGAGCCATGCTGCCCAGCATTTGTTTGCCAGCCAAGCAGCAGACTTTAAAGATGTAACTCTTGAGTTTTTTTCCAGTAAATAAATGCCAGACTTCCAGGGTCGAGAACACCGAACAGAATATTCAGCATGATCCTCTCAAACCAGAGCAGGGCTTTATCAAACGGTGCTGCTAGTGACTACCAATGTGGAGGCAAGAAATCTGTCAGGATCCTTATATTGTAGTTTACAGGCTACGGATGTGTATGCAGCCTGAATATTTTGCTTTCAGTGGTGCTGAGCAATTGTTGACTTTTGAGGGACTATGTCCTGCTGGCTATCATGGGGTGGGTTTGACAGCACTCACACTGCAATGCTCCCTCCTGGTTGCCATGAGGTTGGGGACCCTGGGGAGAAAGGTGCTGGCTGGGTGGGCTGGACTGGTGCTGCAGAGCCAGAGTCCAGTGAGAAGGACAACAGCAGTGGCTCCCAGAAACACAAATCATCCCTGTGCCTGCCTGTGGGATAACGTGGCATATTCCTGACAGGCGGAGGAGCTCGCTGGGAGGGCTGGTGCAGAAACAGAGGAAGATGCACCCCCTCCCGGGTGTTCTGCTCCACAGAGCTCTACATTCCCTGCAAAATGGGAAACATATCTCTGCGAGACACAGAGAGAGCGGCACACTTTGTTTCTGCTACGCTGTGCACAGCTGCTTTGGGGAGGCTGATGCTACTGCAGCGGGCAAGGAAGGGGCAGCTCTGCCCACCAAAGCAGAAGGGCATTCCAGATGTGTCTCCTTCCAACTGGGCAGCAGGTGTCGTGTTTTATGGCATCACAAAACCTCTGTGCTGTGGATAAGCTGTTGTTCAGAAGCAGGAATTCCCGGCTGTCAAGGTGTCTTTCGGACCAGACCCTGTCCTATTGCATTCCAACAGAATTTTTCACCGAAATAAAAAAAGGTATTATGCAAAAATACCTATCAGGTCCCTGTGTACAGAAAACAAAACTTTACATCAGCATTCAGGGATGCTTATGTGGGCACTGAAACCACAAGAACAAGTCCTTTTATTTTGCAAAAAGAGGGAATTAAAACTGCAGAGCAGTAATCACTGATTGTTTTGACATAGTGTGAATGCCTTTGATTGGCAAAAGCACACAGAACCATTGCCGAGATCAGTATCTCCCACTGAAATCCCTTGAGTCACTGCACAGCAGCCGAGCAAAGGCCTATAGTATTTGTTGGAAAGTGGTTCAAGTTGCTTATTATTACCCAACACATGCAAGCAGCTTGAACTTTTGCAGTTAGCCTATTAGCAGAACTCTAGATGGATAAAAACAATACTCTTCAAAATCCATTATTAAAATAGGATATTTTGCTTTACTACAACATTTTTATTCCAATGGATTTATTATGCTTTTTAATAACTAATGCCACTGGGAGTCAGCAGTATAGCAGTATCTTTCCTGAACCATTATTTAAAATACTGTTCTGTAAGATGTAAAATATTAATATATTATTGTTTTTTTTCCCCCAGAGGATCCTAAAATGTAAAAAAAAGAAAAAAAAGGAAAAAAAAAATCCAACCTGCTTCAAGCTAAAAACTGTGACTCAAATTCCACAGTGCTTAAATTGAAGAGCAATCCAACTAAAGCTGATTGGAGACTGCTGACTTTTTCTCTCATGTATCAGGACTGGTATTTGAAGCAGAGCACTACTCCCCAGTGCACATCACATACCTGAATTCCTAGTGTGGAATGCTGGCATATGCACTTTTTCACCCATTAAAAAAGATAACCCTATGAAGGGTGAGACTAGAAGCAGCATCCAACTTAATAAGGTGGAATTGCACAGCTACAAAAGTAAAAATTAAAAAAGTCTCTGGGCATGGAAGAGTGCCACCAGCAAAAACAAAAAGCAAAACAAGATTAAAACCAGCAGAGCATACTTTTGAGCACTGCTGAAAATGGCTGAAGGGTATCCTGCAGACAGCCAGAAATGACAATATAAAGACATCAATCCTCCATTTTTTTTCTGTGCATGCTCAGGACCTCAACAAGATAGAAGACAATGAAGGGTTAGTTGGAGTCCAAACAATGCTGGCAGCAATGTCTCACTAGGAAAGATCAGCAGTCTTGCAGCTGAGTTCAGCCCCTTTACAGCCCTAATTAGCAGCATATTTTTAAGACAGAAAGTTGAAATACACTTTCTACAGAGCTGCTTTAATCTCCAATATGAAAATGTGGGCAGGGCTTAGTTCTGCATGACTGGTATCTATATGCATGACTTTGTAGATAACTGATCTACTCATGTGACTCAAGTCCTCTCTGCACTTGTGGGGCTGCTGGGCAGAAAACTGTCAGAGGAGGGGACTCAGGGGATACAAAGAGAAGTCCTCTCTCTGCCACTGGCCTCTGGGATGACCTTGGCCACATGAATCACTGCATCTCCTTCAGTCTCGCTTTTATGAATGGGGACTGTGGGACTGCTCTTATAAAGCACTTGAGGTCCACTGCTAAAATGAGAGGAATTCCTAGTAACACATACTTCCAGCTCTGTCAGAGTTGGATTTCAGGTTACCAAACTGTACTCCTCCCAGTGAGCAAACCTCAAAGTCAGGCTGCTGCAAAAATGCTCTTTCTCCAAAAGAAGTGTTTTCCTGCTACTGTGAATGAAGCAATGGTGCTACCACTAGCATTTTTTTTTTTCCCAGTCTGCTCCCTAGGGAAAGAAAAGGATGTGATCCCACTATTTTCAGTTTGACTCTTACCTGCAATAACTCAGGGACACATCAGACAATTTTGCCAAACCAGACAAAAGGAGAAAGGCCAGAGAGATACTAAGTTTCCCCATGTTTTGTGATAAATAGGCTGTCCAACAGAAGATAGGCAGACAAGTAGTCCACATGCTGAGAGACAGCTTGCAACGAAGGTTGAATCGGAACATCAGACACTAGGAAATCCACACAAAAGCAAGCCAGAGAAAAATAAACTTCTTAAGTTTCATGGCTCACAAAATTACCTTTTATTTGTGTATGGGTGGGGAGAGGTTGTTTATTTTAAACAAGTATTGCCAGCTCTGAGGCCTTTAGCATTTACTTTTCTTCCCTTTAAGCACAGTGAAGCTTGATTCTCCTTTGTCTGAATTTTTGCACAGGTATCAAAATATTGTTTGCAAGTTACATCCACCAAAGCAAATCAGAGTAAGCCCACTAACACCTAATGAAAGCAGCTTCTGATGACAAAATTTGATTATGCTACTTTACCATCTTACCACAAATACTTTTGTCTTGAAATATACAAGTGTGTAAGAAATGCACATACAAAAATGTGTTTAAAAGACATACAGCAAATAAAACTAAATTAACCAGTCAAGACATCAATAGGTGAGAAATTTTAGGGACTTGACAGTCACAAACATTATATTTCTGTCCTCTCACTCTCTCCTTATAAGCCTAAGGGACATGAAAAGTCACATCATTGTCCTCCCCAAAGTGCTAAGATAAACCCTACTACCTTCTGTATCTCATCTGCTTGAAGGAGTAGATGGATGATATAAGATCTCTGTAGACTGAAGAATATTTTTTTGCCTTCCAATATTTACACTGGAATGTTACTATTTCATTGATTTTGTTTGGTTTTAAGGAATAATGTTATATTCATGAGGTAGGATTTTTTGGCCAGTTAACTTGAACAAAACACTTTCAATTAGATGCAGCCAGCCTAGAGCATTGACATTTGGTCAAATACACACAACTGAATTTATACTTATGGTTCATTTGTTCCACCCAAAGCTCCATATTCCACTGTCCAAGCTTTTACTAAAAGAAGTGTTGCTAGTCCTTATACTCCTATTAGCACATTTAAAGCCAAAAGGTAAGCAAATTTCCGGAAGACTGTTGTCTCCTAGACTTGGCTGGCTTAATTTACTATTTCTTTTCCAATATCATTTTCTACCCCAAAAAGTCAGTTAAAAAAATTGGATTTACACAGTATTTCCAGGGTGAAGAGTACAGAGTGTCCCTGTGCAGTATTTGGTCCAGCTTCCCAAAAAATACTCAAAACCCAGCTGACACTACCACTTGTGGCTAAGATTGTTTTGGGTAAGGAAACTTGTGTCAGGATCGATGGAGATAGCAGGTCCCAGAACACAACCCTGGAGTTTGTGGCAGGGTGGACACACACATACCAGAGACAAAGAAAGGAACAGTCTGCTTCATTTACTGCAGCCCACTGGCTCCTGCTAGGGAAGATTCAAGCTTGAGACTCTGGAGATTCCACTATTATCTGGGCTTCGGGGTACAGAAAACCTTCCTGCTTGTCTCCTCTGTGACCTTTTTCTTACCATCAGGTGCAGCTAAGGGATATAACATCAGGGGGTCTGAAATACTCCTTGCCACTGAACAAGTGCCCGCACACAAAAAATGCTTACTGTTACCTGGGAAAAGAACACAAAATCTTTGTCCCTTGAAAACACAGAGCAATTTTAGTATACTGCAAGCCTCTGAGGTTCAAGTGCAGCAGCAGATATGAGACTATGAGTGTCCTACCAGTCCTCTAGAGGGAATGGAGACACAGCTAAGGATGTGTTTGTCTTCATTATGCTGCTCTCTGTGGACACACAGAATATGTCTCATGATCTTAATGTGTTCACACCAGAACATCTATTTGCAGGATTTAAGCAACTACTTCAAATCTCAACTTGGTGTTTGTCGGGATCATGAGCCAATGTACCCTGCTCCCTACCTAGCCCTGTGCAGGCACAGGCAGCCTGCATCCACTGAGCTGCGCACGCAGTGCCACAGCCACACAACTACTTCTTCTGCAGGCATTGGGGCTGGTGGAGGTGACTCTACAGCCTGATGCTGAGACTGCAGCAGCACAGCCATGCTCACAGCACACAAACTCAGCGCTTACAATGCTCATGGGTAGATGGTGGACTGGGAGAGGCCTCAGCCCATATTTTGGGGCAACGATAGGTCTAATCACCAAGCATCACTGGCACACAGGCCAATTATTTTGTTGTGATGCAAGTAACACGTAAAAAACAACAACATGTATGCAATCTGGAGGGAACGAGAAGCAATGAAATCTAATTGCAAAGGCAATTAAGAGTGATTTGCAATAATTTTGCAAAGACAAGTTTTTCTGTTTACTCTGCTGCCAAACTGAAAACTCTTACCTGCAGAAGGGCTCAGGGTCTCTGAAAGCCTGCGGTTGCTATAAACCTAACAACTGTCTGTAAATAAATGTTTCCATTACTCCCACAGCCTCAGCCACCATCTACGGCACAGAACAACCCATTAAACCTCCAGACTATTTTGCTAAGATAGAACTTTTACCTGTGTCAACTGGGTTGCTAAAACTATGGAATGAAAATAGATTCATGGAGTCACAGTGGTCTCTGTGCAGCACTTGGACCCAACTTTGGTATTTTTTACTGGGTTTGCTTTCAATCTCTGCTTGGATTTCCAGGAGCTGCCATTAGTGTCAAATACCTTCTTTGCAAAGTCCCTCAGTCTAGGTTAACTCTTCGGAATTTTAATCCTCCTTCCTAAAGAGATTCAGGAGCAAGTTTCTCCAAGACAAGTCATACCCCTCCCAACCTGCCCATTTTTCTGTTTCCAAAATCTCAGAATGAGAGTTTTCATTTAGTTTTGACTCAAAATATAATGTTGCTGAAATTTACTTAGATAGTCCCTAAAAGAAAAAGAACCCTATTTATTAAAATGAATATTTTCCTCAAACCCAATCCCCCAAACTCAAGCAGCAGCTTACAGGAATGAAACTATATTAAAATACACAAAGCACTCCATTATGTACTGTAGACCTATGAATTTAAATCCTAATTACTAAACCATGCTAGAAAAAATAACTCAAATGAAATAATGAAAACATGGAAAACAAAAGGATGTATTTTTAGAGATAAAAGTGGCATTAATGTCAGAGACAAGATGAATACATCAATATTGTAGTGACCAGATTTGCTAGGGTGGCAGCCCATCATTCTAAAGAATATATTTTACATCAAACCCACTAAATATGAGTTTTAAGCATGTGAGTACTCACTTTTAATACACATGGATTAATCATGGGCTTGAAGTTACCTATATGTTTATATTATGTGCATGGGTATGAGTTACTTTTTAATATCTGTTGTTTCTATCTAATATGTTAAGCTGAATAGATGTATGAGGTATGTATTTTGTGTAAGTATTCTGTTACTCTCAAAGAACCTCTCAGAATATGGTGTTGTCATGAAACCCAAGCTACCTACAAAACCTAGTAACTCAGCTGCAGTTAGGTCACAAACTTTACTCCAGAATCTGCTTTCTTCTTCTGATTCTCTCTAACTTTCCTTCTCTAAACCTTCTGGTCATCACTGTTTCTCATTTCTTATCCCAGACTTGGAGAAGGAACCAGAAGATTAATTTTAAGGATACAGGATGTCAAGGGACAAATTACACGTGTGGAACTGTATGAACTATTTCCCACATACATTAATAGTAAATTTTTAAAACACTCCTTACTTGTGGATCAGGAATGGCATCCATACTAAGCATGTTTTAAATCAGGTTATTATGTTGTTTTAAAAAGCAACTATAAGTAAACAGTACATTATTCTAACTCATATTGTGCAAATAAATGGGAAAGGGCATTTACAAATAAAAGAGGACTTGTTTGGTAATGCACATATCTGCAACTAGGAAGGACATTAGGGAATACTGCACATACAAATTTATACCAGGATCCAGAGTGTTTATACAGACCTCATACAAATCAACAACATCCAACCAAAAGCCTTTCTGTCAGTACAGAAAATTTTAATTCTGTCACTTGCCTTTACTTTTTAATGTAATGGTGATGACACATGATGTGTCCAAACCATGCTCCACAACCACAGAGTTTTAGCTCACACTGCTTTTACCTGTCAAGATCCCCAATTCTGCCTCACATGGAGCACTCAGGATGGCATTATTTTCAATAAATCTGCCTTAGTTCCAACCCTGACACCCCTGTCATTATACCAGGTCACTGACTAGCTGACATTTGACAAACAAGCAAACTAACACCATCATCTACCAGCAAATGTTTCAGAAAAAGTATAAGCTTCTCATAAAAAATTGTTCTCCTTGCTCCCACATCTGCTAAAGAAGCTGGCATTTCTTCTGAACATATTGCCACTAAAATCTTTATTATTATGGGCTTCTAGAAATTTAACAGCTAGAGGCTTAATCCTGCAAGCACAGCTGGGCATACAGTTTGGCAGCACAAACAAAGCCATTGTCTTTGTATGATCAGATCCCATTCAGCACAATAACATTGCAATTATATACACAGGTGAATCCATTCATTCGTAAGGCAGGAGATGGCATAAAGTATCTTCTAAAAGATATGGAACAAACATTCAAATCATTTTAATGCTGAAGAGCCCCATCTGACAAATGTGTCTTCTCTAATCTGTTTTCATCTTTTAACAAGGAATTCCTGTCATTTTACCAGAAGTAGCAATTCAAAAAATCTGTTCACAAAACTGACCCACTACCTTACAAACAATACAAAACTCTAAAGCAGAGTCTCACAAATAAATGCAAAGAAAACAAAATATTAACATACAGAACAAACTTAGTACTTTGCAGACATTAAAATTCTAACCATGAGGCTTAATAACTTTATGCTACCTTCTTCTACAAGCTGTGACAGAAATACTAACTGTGATAAATGAAAATAAAATTTGCACAAGAGGAAGATTTGGAAAAAGAACTGCTGATAAAAAGCAGGAAGAGGGGTACCTGAAAATGTGCACATATGCAAGTCCCCTGATCCAGACACCATATGTAAAGAATTATCTTTTGAGTTTGCTGCACCACTAATATCTTTCAAAAATCCTGGTATCTGGAGAGGCACTGCAGTCAGGAATGTCAGATTTTATTTTCTTCTTTTTTAAGATGAATGTCTGCCTTCTCCCTTAGGCTGTGGTCCTACTCTATGTTTCTAGAAGCACAGCAACACACATGTAAGCAGTTTTATTGAAATCAAGGAATCTTTATGCAGTCAAACCCATTCTCTGCATTTGGGACATGGTCTTTAAAGAGTAAACTACTGGTATAGGTATCATCTTCCTTCTGCTATTTCATAACTCCCAGAACAGCCATGCAGTGGATCTATGCAGGGCAACTAACACATGAAATTCCCAAGCCCTTTCCTGCTGGGGGATAATGAAATTCAGCAGTACTAGTAAGCTGCTAAGAACACAGGAACCTCAATTCTACAAACACTTCCACATGTGATTAATCCTGAATGAACGCTACTTAACTGGATTCCAGATAATACTGTCTGAAGAAATCCTTACAGAAATACAAATTTACACTGGCTCAGATGGAAACTATGACATCGGGGCTGAAAACCAATTAGCAACTAATTAGTTTAAGAAAAAGATGACAAAAACATGCCACTACAGTAGGATACAGTGCCTGCCATGAGATGAGTTGCTTAGGTGTATTCCTTGCCAGGATCTGCCTCCCTTAGCACCTTTTTCCATGTTCTGGAAGAGGCATTTGGGACAGCAAGGTGGGAACCTTTGCAGATTGAATTCAAAGATAGTCTCATGCTCATAGGTGTGTATGCAGAAACGTGCAGTCAGTTCCCTACACCCAGTGATTGTAAGCCCAGTGACAACTGACTTACAGTCCTGGGTCTGTGAGAAATACGAGCTGCACATAAACTGAAATTCAGTCTGTAAAAGGAAAAAACTAACACAGCTGGGAAAAAGACTGGCAATGTAAGAGAGAGAAAGCTGGAAGCAGCAATACTACAGGAAGCCAACAGTGGACCACAAGTTCCATTTGAATAACCAGTGTGCTGCAAAGGTCATGACACTCTGCAGCAGTCCCATATACAAACACACGTCCTGCTAGAGTGGGCAGAGAGTTCCACTTGGTGCAACTGCACCCATGAGAATAACTCAGGCCTTGTCCAGGACATGGATGCACAGACTGGGAACATGTTAAATGAAGCTAAGGAAAAATACACAGATACTCAGGGCAATGCACACACCAAAAGCTATCAATGGGGCTGGTGGGATTGATTTACACACAGTGTTCAGCAATAAATTCTATCCCAAGGAAGGATGGAGGCCATACATGGACAGCTTTGCTTCTGCTATAGGGTGCAAAACACAGCCCTTGGGGTCTGCTGGCTTTGGACCCCACCTCAGCCATCATGCCTGGGTGGTCTCTGCACAAGAAGTCAGAAAGAGAAAGGCAAAACTCAAGACAACGAAGGATACAAATCTCCTTTCAAGGTACAGTGCTCTGCTTTCTGGCATCACCTTATGCTGCTTTGTCAGGACGGACAACCCATGGCACATTTAAGGTCAAACACTGCTCCATGGGTGCCTCTCTCCCTTGCTCCCACCCCACAGCTGCTGCAAGGGAAGATACCCATAGTGCCACAGAAGAGGTGAACTGTAAGTGCCCTGCATCCACACTTATACCAGAGGATTAAGTGGGAGAGGAGCTGCAGGAACTGCCTCCTAGTTACCAAACAACAGGTTAGAGACTAGGGTAACAGTCAGGAATGGAGACCTGGATTCTTGTTTTCTTCACGTGGAGGAGATTCCAGATGAGGAAGATACACTGCCCTCCAAGAATTAAAAGAAGAGGTTCATAGCAACCCTTTATGGTATGAATACTGTAAAATATAAGATTTGTGAAGCTGAAAAAAAACTAGCAAAAAGGAGCTGCTTGATTCCAATGACTTTGTATGCAAAACACATCAGCATATCAAGGAAATAACAGCAACTCCAGAGTTGTTCTTTGCAACTACAGCATCTGCTCCTCTATCTGCACTTTCCTGCTTCTCCCACCTGGATTGCACCGCCAGACTGATGCAACACATATCTGTAAGGTCACTCCCTGTGTTATTATTAAGTTTCAATATGTACTGATATTTAGTACATTTAGTAATCCAGTCTGATACAGGATGGATTCCCAGAAATGGTTTGCATTATTGTGCAATTGTATCTTGAGCTCTCCCAGACTTAAAGTTTCTTCTACTCATTGCCTTCAGTGTAGTTTTACTCTCTGTATTTTAAGTCGCTTCATAGGTAGGTGCCTTCCAAGTGCAAGGAGGACAAAGTTCCTGACTTTAATGGTTGACACACTGTTTGCTAGTTGACATAAGTGACACCACAGTGATATCTGCAAGGTCCCTACAGCCTGGAATTTTTTCCTTCCTCCCTGGCCCTACTTACTCTGTTGCACATAGGATGTTTTGTTAACTGATGGTCTTAAAGAAATTCTTTGGTGTATGATATTCCTTGCCCTGTTTTTCCCCTTTTGTTATATGATATCTTCTATTCAAGCAGCCAAACCAGAGCTGGCAAACAGCCTCTCTCTATGATTTTTATACATTGCTGCAAGGCAAAATAAACAGTTGTTTCCAGTTTGCACTGTCAAGGCTACAGATGTATGTTAATTAACCTTTCAATCTGCTGATGGAAAGCTGAAAGAGATTTAAATGTACTTTTCTAAGGCAGAGACCAAAGTCTATGGACACCTGTCCTTTCTAATGTTGGGCTCTGTGTTGCCCAGAACAGAGTACGTCATCCGCTCCCTTTATGTTGACTCTGAAGGCATTTTCAGATTTCAGTGGGGCTTTACAAAAGGCCAGGAGGCAGAGATAAAATCCTTCTGAAATTCAAGGACATTACATGACTTTTTGGAGAAGCACTGATGCCAAGGATAATATTTGGGTTGACCTGAGACCACTTGAAGGATGGGGAACTTCAGACGGGCAATAAGAACTACATCATAACATGGGAAGTTCATTGTTTTTTTAAGGTGCTGCAGTATTTCCTCAAATTTCTTACCTTCCTTTTGTTTTCTAGATCGAAAAAGACACAAACAAACAAAATCCCAAAGTCAGGTCTCATATACCCTTCAGGCAAAAGTATTATCAAGCCTGTAATGTCAAACAGTCTGAGCAGAAGAAAGGAAAACTGGAAATGAATCTGCAGTTTATATCGAATTTCAGTATCAGGTTTAGAACTGGCTGCTCGGCAAATGAATGAAACAATCTCAGATGTGCAAAGCCTTCCCAAGAGGAGGAAGCAAGGATCTGTTTCCTTCTTCAAGTTTTAAAAGCTTTACCTCATGATACTCTCTTGTTTGCCAAATATTTCTTGGAATCTTTCAAATAACTGTTCATTCTCATTGCTCCTATTATGCTTCAGCCAAACTACTGGCTGTTGATGCTGCCTCTTGCTGGAGTCCCGAGCCAGCTGATGTCCTAACCATGTGCTACACCTGTGTTTTAAGCATCTGATCTTTCCCATGGGAGCATGTGTACCTGTGCACAGGACAGGTGTGTCTGTACACACACAAACACATCCATGGGATGCAGGGATCAGAGATGGATGGCATGGGGGCAGCCTTGAAAAATACCAAGGTACCTAAAGAAGCTGCAAAGTACTGAT
This sequence comes from Dasyornis broadbenti, assembly GCA_013397935.1. NCBI lineage: Eukaryota > Metazoa > Chordata > Aves > Passeriformes > Dasyornithidae > Dasyornis > Dasyornis broadbenti. The sequence goes on from VZRN01001707.1 coordinate 82,975, forward strand.
GTTCAGCTAACTCCTAACATCTTGAAAAAGCAATCTCCAAAACCTCTTCCTGACTGATCCACACAGACTACTTCCCAGTGTTTGTTGCTGTATTTATCACTCAAATTACAGTATTACTGAGAGGCGTCAGGCAGGCTCATTCTCCCTTATGTCTCTCAAGTACACAGTGGAAAGGTTTTTACAGCTCAGACACCACCATTCGAACAGTTAAAATGTCCAACCTCTCCCCATCATCTTTTCTCCAGCATTATCAGGAAGTCCTTTCAGGTATGCTCAAATGACAATTGTATATACTTATTGTCAGCAATCACTTGCTTACAAGATTTTTATTATCCTAAATGCAGGATGACGTGTTATTATGACAGGAAAATAAGGAAATGAGGAGTTAAGTCTGAAAACTCTGTCTTCATTTTGCTGTGCACGAGAAGTTCATTCCAGTTGGGGGTCCTAAAAGGTTCTTTACCCAATAAAAAAGACATTTATGAGGGGAAACTAATATTTCTCCTATCTTTTTGTAGCAGCAGCATACAGATTGGCTTGAAAGGCTACAGATTTCACTGAAAGGCATATAATTCTTTAATCCAAAATATATATCCAGTGATTTCCATGAGATCAGTTGATAAAAATTATTCAGTGCCTTCAAAGTAAGAAGGAAAAGTATCTAACAGGCAGTCTGTAGAGTATGGGTTGATAAGCTTCAGCTGCTTATTGCCTCAACAACTATTCTGTTAGGTTCTGTGTTAGGTTCATTTGGACTTAAAATTGTGACATTGCAGGAGAAAATGTATTCATCCATTGTCATTTACACAAAAAGATCAGACTTGCACATTTGGGGCTAATTATTTAAACTAATTAAAGAGGAAAAAAACCAATAGAGAAATTTAAAGAACTGAATTTTAAATATGTTTCCCCATATACCCCTGCCATGCTAACAACTAACATGGAACATCTTGGCCCCAAAATGATTCGTTTGCCAAACAAGAGCAAAGGTTTTACTGTAAGCTATGTATAAAAATGATGGCATTTTATGCTACAATCCTCAGATCAAATTGTTTTTAATTCACACTTAAAACTGAATGCAGGAGGACAGAGAAAGACCATTAGCTGAAGAAGTTCCCTACTTTCCAAACACTAGGAGAATTTATACTTCACTCCTTGTTATTTTTGTTTTAAGAAATAAAGACATCAGCAGTCACTGAACTGATTAAGTCACTGAAAATGCATTCACCCCTACTCTAGGATATGGCCAGGTATCTGCAAATAAGTTCAAATGCTGTCTAAGCAACATGTATCAACGTGGTGCAGAAGAATTAGAATGTAAAACTGCCTTAAATATTCTTTTCCTAGGCACCACAGCAGAACTCATGGAAGTGCTGCCTGAAGAAGCCACAACCTCACCATCAGTTCCTGGGATAAGACAGACCTTTGCAGTGATCAGCAAATCATGTCTCATCTCAGAAAGGAAGAAACAGAGACCTGCTAGGAAAAATTGCTTGCAGATCTCCAAGGACTGATGTATGAGTGAGGTACATAATTGAAGAGGGAGAGAGACTGAAGAAGCTCTGAGCTGGCAAAGGAGAAGTCACAGGGGACTCATATTTAGTAACATGGCAAAAGTGAGGTCATAAACCAGAGCAACCAAAAGGAGGAAAGGAGAAAAGCACATGGTGAAGGACTGGACAGGTCCCAGATGGCCAAGGAGAAAAGCTCAAAAGACTGCAGACTGAGTTTTGGCAGAAGAACAAAGAGAAAGATCTGTTGTCTGTTTTGATGGACCTTTTGAAGTTCTCTGGATCTAATCTGATTTTTGTCTGCCATTCTTTGCCAAAAAATATAAACCCTGCCAGGGAAAAACCCACCTTCCCTTATTCTTATATTAATATAAAAACAAATTATCCATTTTAAATATCAAACATTTAAAATGCAGAACCTTTCTTCTATGATGTGTTTGAGAGTTCAATATTTGCAAACTGTCATACTTGCCATTATAACAGACCAAAGTTGTTTCTGTACCTTGTACTTTATCAAATGATGTCAGAACATAGGTCTTGGTCCTACACCTACAGCTGCACCACAATCAACCCAGTAGCTCCATCCATACGTCACTGAACTGGATGACAGATGCTTATTTACTAAAAAAGCCTGCACAGGGGTGTCCAAAACATATTTTAAATTTTTTTTTGACTGATACTGAACATCTTCTGTCACTCTGTGGCAGTAATTTCTTTTAATAGTGTGTAGCATTGTATTTCATTACAATACCATAGCATTGTGAGCCTTTCTAGGCTGTCATCTAACACAGTCTTCAAGAATAAGCTTACCTTTAAACCCTTCCCTTGAATTATTTTAGTTCATAGTTTCAGGAGCCTTACTTTCGTGCCTTGTTGGAGGGGGGACATAGTCAACAATACTAAAAATACACACTCAGCTGAAAACTATCACTACATTATGATGCTCAACCTACCATTGACACTAGTTCCCATTAAAATGGCAGCATTTACTATGTATTACTCTAAGCAATATAGTGAAAATTTCACATCCATTTGCAACTCATACAGATCGAAGTGCCCCAAGTCCCATTCTGCCATTGCTATTGGCAGGTGCTTTTTAATAGTGACATTCATAGGAGAATATTTAGCTAACTAGCAAATTTGGAGTTAAAGTATGTGTTTATTCAAAGTAGCAATAAAGGAACTGGACAAGACAAACAGGAGTCCAGGAAATAGGAAATTTGCACTGACAAGACATTAAATATACCTTCATAATAGTGTGATACCAACACTTTAAAGGCTGTGTTCTCCCAACACAACGTGTTCTAAACAGCTTTAAAAATCCATGTGTTTTACACTAAAATACATTGTCTTACCTGCTTGGATTTCTTGTATTATCCCAAATAAACTTTACCATCCCTACACAAACTCCTGGTGCTTATCCAAATACAGTTCTTGTCTCGCAAGTTGCACAATCCTAGACTTCTGTTCAATAATGGCATCAGCCATTTATTTGGGTGTGTTCTTATTTTATTAAGATCATTCCAGACTTTTTTTCTGCTCTCTACAGTTGCATTAACAGCTTCCTTCCTATTTTTAAATCAGCAGCTAATTTCAGCAACTAAGTGCCTATTGTTTCTTCAGGGTCACTCATAAAACAAACGCCATTATTGATCTTTCTGAATCTACCACTAGTTTTTCCCTTTTATGTCGTCTGAGTGACTATTCAAGGGGCAATTTCTCAATAAACCAGGACATATATCCTAGATAAACTAGGGCATCTGAAGAAAGAGATTTTTCTGTCTATGTGTACTAATACAGCTCCTACCACAGCAGTATCAAAGAAACTCATAAATGTTAGTGATTTTGTCTCCACAACACCTTTTTAAAGGGAAAAGTGTTGTTAACTGTCTTTTACAAACAAGGAAATAAGACACGGGGATTTAGTGCTTCAAAGGCAAAGACCACACTTGAAATGTACAATGAATTAAATTAGTTTCTACACTTTACATGCTCTCTGGATACACAGTTGCTTATTTGTTGGATTACAGCAACTGATGACCTGGCCAGTTACTATTTATTCTACATTTTTGATGAGCATCTGAAGACAACAGACATTATGAACATAAAAATCATGTTAAACCAAACTGTATTTCCTTTACCATTATTATTAAACTTCAATATAATTCTAAACCTATTTGTTGTCCTCCAGTCAAGCTTAAGGAAATTTTGGCTTTGCACAAGAAAATGTGATACCAAAATGCAAAGCAGCCATTCCTGGTAGTATGACCCAAGTGACCTCTTTCAGCCATCAGGTATGTGGTCATTACTGTTTTGGCCAAGTGTGGCAAAATCCGTCCTTCTGAAATAAATTGTAGACCAATCCACAAAGAAACGTTAAATTGCAGTTTGACTGTTAAAGCCCTCCATCACTTATAAGACACAATTTTCCAATGGTGCCCCAGCGTTTCATCACTATTTAGCCCCTTTCTGCATGTTTTTTTACTCTTTACTCCCAGGAATGGAAGCCAGGTTTGTCAGGCTTGTTCTTACTGATCACTGGATTAACACAGCTCCAAAGAGAGGGGGTGGGAAGCAAATGTTGTAGGACTTGAGAGTGCTGCCTGTCTGCAGTGCTGTGGCACATGGAGCTGGCTAAGACCACAAGCACCATCTCTGTGAGAGACAGGACTCACTGAGCTGGGGGCAGGTCTGCACTCCAGCTGCTGGAGCCTATGGAATCTGAGGTACCTCCTCAGCATGACACTACCCACGTGCACAAAAATATATGGTTGATTCTGAGCCAGGTCAGCTCTGTTTGTGTGTTTCATTACAGGGCAGGCAGATCACTTCTGTCCTGCTCTAACACTTTGCAGGTTTATTAAACACAGTTTAAGAAGCTTGTCCCTAGACATGAGATTCATGCCAAAAGTCTCAGAGATGCCAAACACCACTTGCTAGGGGCAATAACACTGCCATTTAAATGTATTGTTACTTGTGTTATTAAGCTACTGTAATAGCATGAAATATGTAAGTTTTTTTAGAATACAAAGATCAAACAGGCTAATTGCATAATGAACAGAGAAGTGGCTAGCAACCAGTCAAGGATCCGGAAACAAGCGAAACCCCTGGATAAAAGGCATTCAGTTAATCAGGGTGTCTGAGTTGCATTCTCAAATATTTCTTTCCTCCTTATTTGTATGCAATAATGTTTTCTGAGAAGCAAAATAAAGACTAATGTCCTCACTAGGCTTTTCCTTCACTGAAGAAAGTGTACATTATACAAAATCTGGCAACCATGATGAAGAAAAGTCCTAGCAAAGATGGCATGAACAGTAATTTTAACAAGCTTCAGGCAGACATCAGCCTGATCTACCATGAAGTTGTATGTAATGGCATCACAAGCTACAGGAGCACATTCTGTGCCTCTTGAGACTCCGCTGAACTAACACCAGTACTAATGCTCCCCTCTCCTGACAGCTCTCTTCCTACCTGATGGTAGACTCTGGGCTCTCTACAGGTTCTGCCTCTTGTTGCTAAGTCATGTTAAAACTATAGACTGCTTCGTCTTCTCTTGAACTTCACATCCTGTTAGTCGGTGCAAAGGAAGTGAGTTATGTGAACAGCACACCTATTTTTTCCTAGTTAAGATGTACTTTGTTGGATTATTATTGCCATTCAGGTATCTATTTAGTAACCCAATCAAAAGCTATGACCAGCTGCATGGCATATAATGATGTTTTGAAAGGAAAGAAAATGCCATTAAAACAAAAGGCCCTGTTCTGCTTCTGAATAAACAAATGGGAACTTTACAAAGGCTCAAAATGGAAAGGGATTAACATGCTTCAATGTAGTAATGGTCTCAACTGTTCACATTAAAATTTTCGCAGTAAATTAAACCATGACAGAGGTAGGAAAGAAGTCAATTTTCAGTGGCTCATGCTGTTCTGCTGACATAAATTGTCATTTTTTAGGCAGTATATCCACCAACCTGTATAATGATAGAATTATAAAACCACAACCCGTTGTTGATTATATTCAGCCTTTTGCATGCTAATTTTAGCCTGCTCTGCCAAAATAATTGCATGCATCACCTCATTAACAGGCTTCTGGATATTAAGAACCCTGTCGCTATTCTTTTTTCACCAACCTTTGCTTAAGCCTGCTGTGTTGGCCTTCCCTCCTTGTATGGTGTCTGCTGTTCAACACTTCTTCTGCTTCCTCAGTTCTGCTCAGGACACCTTTCTGGCACTTAGATCCATCCTTTTCCAGGGTTGTCTTGCCAAGGGTAATGCTAAATGTCGGTCCATCTCTACCCTGCTCATCTATGTTTCCCTGTAGGTTGCATACAACTCTTCACCATCTTTCTGCTCTTTACTGTCTGTAAAGAACAGCAACTTTCCTCGACTAGTGAATGATGGCATGAAGCACTACCCAAGCATCCCAGGAAGGCTGGGGAAGACAAGTAAATATAGACTCACTGGTTGATGCCTGCCAAGAGTTCCCACAACATGTGTTACTTAGTGAGTTTACACAACAGTGACCAAAGAGGAGGGAAGGGACAGGTCATGTAAGTGTGCCAGTATCAAACTCCCCAGGGAAAGCTCTGCCCTGCGTTATTGTAGCAGCACCAGAAATGGATGTTCAAGTACAATCAGCGCTTATCTGACCACCAAACGACCACGATGCTTTTGCACCTCAGTTGTATCACGGCAGTGTAAAACAAAAAATGACAAAGGCCTGTGAAAGAACGTCAACCCAGTAAAGGACAAGGTGCGGCTGGAGGTGCAACACGCAAAAAGCCTGGGTGCAGCGGGGTGGCACCTGGGTTGGAGGCTGCCATAGAGCCAGACTTGGCTCACCTTACCCAACCTCTGCGCCCGAGCCGA
>VZRN01001707.1:90373-210514 GCA_013397935.1 Dasyornis broadbenti
TCCCCGCCGCAGCCGCCGCGGCCCCGGGAATATGGAGCCGTCTCTGACGAATTACTCCTCGGGCAGCGACCGAAAACAGGATCTTCTTATCCCCCCCTCCGCCCGCGCCTCCCCCCGCGCTTTCCCTTCCTGTTATTTTCTAGGTACACAGATCGGTTTCTATGAAAATAGGAGAGCAGAGAGCGCTCCAGTCCCGCCCGGCCCTCCCTTCCCCGCTGAAGCATGACATGGTTCTTTATGCGCGCCCGACATGGAGGCTGGGCGGCGAAGAGAAACCGGCCGGTGTTGGCAAAAGGGCGTCCGCTTCCCCCGGCCAGGGACGCCCGGCCCTTCGGCCTGGCAGTCCCCTGGTTCCCACTGTCATGGAGGTCGAGGCACGGCACAGACTGGCTCCTCCGGGTGCCTGCACAGCTCTCCTGAGCCCTCCCCATGCCAAGCAGCCTGAGCAGACCCTAGGCAAAGGCCTGGCTCCTAAGCACAAGGTTGTCCCAGTTTCTGTACCCAGCCACTTCTCCACCGCCAGACCCTCCACCTGCCTTCTCAGCTTAAAATTAAAACCCACAGCCACCAAGCCATAGATATCGGAGCTGCACAACGGGGGCTTCCCCTCACAGAGTGTTTGGGATCTGGCGCTTGCCAGGTGATGCCAGGTTTGCCCCGTGGAAGGGAAGCGCTGGTAACTCACAAATCCCAGATATTGTTGCTTTTACTATAAAGTTACCAGTTTAATTGTAATGTTCAAACACAAATTACTATTGACATTTATTATACTCAAGTATTATCTAGTGGAGCAAAACTAGAAAGGCACCTGCAATGCGGGTCATAAGCAGCAAAGTTTAGAAAAGATTTTTCTGCAGGTCTGTCTGAAATTCTAGCAATAGGTTCCCTAACCATTCCCACATTCAAGATAGCAACTGCACTCTTTGGGTTTAGGGAGACAGCTCTGGCTGGTACTTTGACTCACAAGGAAAGTACCTGGCCACAGGCAGTTCCTGCTGATGAAGAAGGAAATAGATGGCTGAAGAATGTAGGGTCACATTTAGGAGAGTGAGTAGATGGACCATAGAGACCACTTCCAGTCTGCAAGGGCTGGTAATGGCAGAAAAATAAGACAAATAAATACTTCTTCTAGCATCTGTTCTCGGGCTGACACAGGACCAAGAAAACTTGGTGTTTATGGTGCCCCCAGATGTGGCTCTGGAGCCCAAATGCTGCTGTTGCTAGTATGTAAGTCATGGAAGTTTTCACTCTGGGTCATAAAAAAGGATAAGAACTCCCCTGCTGGTGGAAGCACTGCTGTAAAATCATTAGTGCAGATATCAGTAGTAAACTAATAATGGAAAAAGAATTCCAAAAAACTGGCTAAACATTTAGATGATTAGCCTGCTCTGTGCTCAGTGCTGTTACCTGTTCCTGAACTACTGATCAGTGACAGGGTTGCCAGTGCAGCCACCTGCAGTGTACATCTAGACAAACAGCTCACTTTCACTTTCACATCAAATAGGGTTTTGTATCCTTTTAAACTGATACGTAATTTCAGTTTAAATGCCCTCAGAAAAATGTCATATAAAATCTCTGAGTATAGGAGCTGGGGACTCTGATCTGAATCTGTCCAGAATAATCCTGTGTGCTTTCTTACCTTCCATTCCTCTATTACCTCTCCAAACCAGCCTTCCCTCCAGAATACTTACTAGAGGTGGAGCTGCCTTTTTTTTTTTAATGCATTGTTTGCTTTTCATCTCAGATATGAATACCTCTTTCTAGTAATTTACTTAGTGATCTTAAATCAGAAAGGAGCAGGATGTGTGCCAATTTCTTGCAAAAGGAAACTGCACTTTGCAAACACACACCCAAACAACAACGTATTGCAAATGTCAAAATAGCAACAGTGGAAGTGACTAGATACAGACTTGAAACATCTCATTGCAATGTGCACAACGTTTATTTCCTTCTGTCCCAACACTGGTGTCTGTAGAAAATGCAGAGAATGAATAATGTTTCTAGTCTGCATTGAAGATAATCATATACTGAAGCTCCGAAGAAAACTCATCCCACGGACATGCAAGGATGCAGTTCTCTTCTCCTCTTGTGTGTATGTAGACTGCAAAGGATAAATGAGTTGCTAAGGTAAGAACTCTGTTCAGGTTTGGCCAGCTGAGAACTCTTAAACACTCTGCACATAGTTCCTTCATCAAGCTATGGTTAAGATGCTGAGAAAAGATGGAAAAGAAAAAGCAAATTTCCTTGCTGACAAATGTAAAACCAAATCAAACATTCAACACATTGATAGCACAGAAAAGCACCTTGGCAGAAAATGCAAAGGAGTTTCGTAGAGTCCATAACCTCCTCAGCCACTCATCACAGCATACAAAGCCTGAGATCTCCTGCTAGGTAGCCTGTATTCTGTTCCTTTCTCTTCTCTTAAAAAGGACAGTTCATGCAGTCCTTCTGCACGGAAGTGGAAAAGAGGAGTGAAAAGAGTTTCTTCCAAACACTTCAAGAGCAGTTTCAGATCATAACAGTGAGTGGAGGGATGCAGAGCTTGCTGATATATGCACTGCATGTACACAGGCCAGGTCCTAAGTCTACAAAAGCCAAGAGCTGTGTCTGCTTTGGGCACAAAGATCAGCAGGTCACAGATGCAGCAACAGCCATGTCCTTACGGAGCAAGGGACACTTGCAGCAGGGATGGGTCTGTCCTTCCCCCTAAACTCCCCAGAATGATAATACTAAGCTCTCTCTCACTTCTCCCACTGCCAGACAGGTGTTCTATTTCCAGAGCAGAGCAGTATACACAAGTATGAGCAGGGAAGACTGTAATGACAGAAGCCCAGCAGGACCGTGAGAGAGGTGGCAGGGTCAGGAGCGTGGTCAGTAGTGAAACCCTGAGTCACCCAGGGCAAATGAAGTCTAAGGTAACTGCTTTGAAGTCATTACCACATGACTGAATTTTGCTTTCCCAATAATTCCCAGGAAATAGTGTTCTTAAGCTATTGAGAAGCTTTCAGCTAGTTCTGGTAATTTCTCCTCAATTCATATGAGGAAAAAATAGCTGCATTCTTGGTTGAAAACTTTCATAGTGAAAGGATTTCATTGATTTGAAAGTGTAGATCAATCTTACAGAAGAGAGCATGTGGATATAAAAGGCCTAATTTCAAAAGAACCTTCCAAAGTCATGAATAAATTTTTAAACATATCTAAGTTTTGCATTAAATATTCCATGATCATGGTTTTGCACACATCTATTTGCATGCAATATGGTATGTGAATCCTATTCGTGCTGCTATCTCGCACTTGCCATTTTGTGAGAAGCTGCCTATATTGTGTCTGTTGAAGCCACATGGATTATTACATTTGCATCTAAGATTCTGTCCCTGGCCACCTTACAATTCTTGCTTTCCCTGCTCAAATCTCTTCTGAGATCAGACTGCAAACGCTCTGCAGCATGGTCACCTGTACAATCAACTTTACTGTTAGATACTGAAATAAAAGTATTTTTACTTATGTATCTTTGACATAATTTTCTTTCCTTCTGCGTTTCCTTTTCCTGTATGTAAAAATGTGTCAGTGACGATTACCATGATTAGTATTTTGCCTATGACCACAGTAGGCTAGTGCCTCTCTGTTAAATATCTTAATAGGAAATTGTTCTGAATCACAACTGAGCCATTCCCCTGCGCAAGACATGTCTGAAATCACAGAGCTACTTCATGTCAGGCAGAAAGAGGCCATAATGGTTTATGTCCATCACAACATGCACAGAAAGGCACTTACCATGCCCATTAGGATATTCTTAATTACTGGAGATAAGACGCTCACCAGGGGATCTCAAGCTTTCTCTTTAATAAGCTTAGAAAGGAGAAGGGTGTGTATCATAGCTAGAGCAAGTTATCTGTAATCAGTTTCATGAATCTTCTTATGTTATACACTCCTAATCATATTAAATTAGGCAATACTTAACGTGATTGCTTTACATGTTGCAGAGGTGTGAACACATATCGTAGAGGCAGAAGAGACAGAAGCACTTCAGTTAAAATTAACTTTCTCTCTGGTTGGGAGCTTTCCACTGTAAGCCAGAAAGGTTTGTATGGGATGGAAATGTTACTAGCAAGTATGCATTGCTGCCATTCCTTGTTCTCTACAGGCATTTCAGGTAAAGCTACATCAGGCAAAAGATGCCTACAGTCAGTGCTGCTTAACAAGTTCCAGTTCACACCTCTGGTTTTAGTTTTTTGTGTATCTTTCATAATTTAACCATTAGAACTGAAATTTTCAATGATGGATCAAAACTCTTCTGACGAGAGTAAAAGATATAATTGTAAAAGTACCAATTTTCCAGGTACCATATAAATGTAGCCGAGTTGCAAAAATCTCAAAAGCATTTGTTCACACTCAATGGGGATTAATAAACAAGCCTCATGTTCTGTCTGGACTAAACATGCTCTAGGCTAAAGTGAATGCAATTCAGCTCATGACTGGAAATGACTGCGGAAGCAAAGCTCATGAGAGGAAAAAATGGCTTTCTCCCTGTGAGAGAACTGGGGGAAGCTGGAAGGAAAGCAGGAGCTAAATCCTGGAAAGGACATGAGAAAAGCAGAAAGGGATTAAGAAAGAGAGGTAAAAGTAGACACATGTATAAGAAGACAAAGATTTCAGAGTATCTTAGGATAAATCAAGAAAACCTGCACGTTATCTAAAAAACTTCTGTAGCCCAGTACATCTCATTGTCTGCTGGCAAGTTCCCCATACCAAGACTAATGACCTGCCACTGTGCTGGCAGCTAGCTCATCAGCTTATGTGGAAATCCACACTACATTCAAAAAAGGTATTGGATTCTATGACCTACCAGTCTCTAAGTGATAACCAGCCTGAGGTCTTCGGGGGGGTAGGGGGTACACAAATCAGAAGATTATTAGAGATTGTATCCCAAAGCTTTCAAGCAACTTGAGTATTTCCCAACATTTAACTACCTGACTTTGCAACTTCATTGTCTGAATTTTCTCTTGTGGCATGTGAGATATTTTAGCAGCCATTTATTGAGAAACACTCATCAAAACCTAATACTTCCATAAACATTACACATGATATGAAGATTATCTTGATGGACAGAAGTTGCACAATTTACATTGCTGTTCCCATAATTTTAAGTGTTTGTTATATATGTCATTCATTATAATGAAACTAGTGACTCTCATTTCTATTTGATACATTAATCTATTAAATGCTTCTTCAAATGGCCAGGTGGGAAACTCCACCTCTAAAGCTTTAAAGCCATAATACCTAAGAAAGAAAACCTGCAACAGATATTTCTCCTCTGGAGAAATATTTTAGTTGTGTCACCTAAAGTCTCAGAGATTTATTGGATGAGAAGTATGTTGAGAGTTGACAAGAACAATAAATATAGTGCCAGATTCGTGACACTTACCCCATCTTAGTTTCCCCTCATAAATGTTGGAGAAAAGGATTTCTCTCACATGCCCTCTGGTACATTCATCAAAATGCCTTTTGAAATGTGACTTAATGAATAATTACATTCCAACATGGACAACTGAACATATTTATTTAAAGAGATTCGTAACTTCAGTTTTGTATGACCTGAATAACAGTGTCAGAAGCCAAGAAACAGAAAGAAATAATGCAGCTAACATGCAATTTCTGGTGATTGCTGCTGCTTTGTACCATAAAACCCCTCTCAAGAGCAGCAGTTTGATGATGGGATGTACCTATTGCTCAAGAATTCACACTTCCAGAACCCAAACCCTGAATCTTATCTGTTGTACTGCAGTCTAATGTGTGTTATAATAGGAAAAAAAAATTAATAATTCTGTCAGGAGTTTCTTCCTGGATAGGCCAGCATCAACAAGAGTTTAATAGAATGCAAACTAAATGACAAGAATGTCATCCCAACTCTGTTGAAATCAGTAGAAAAACTCTCAGCATGTCACCTCTGAAAGTTTCTTCAAGTCATCCTTCTCTATTCCAGGGGCAACATCACCGAACTCTCAGTGACTCAAATCAATAAAATGGGTCTTATGCTCATCTCCTTCCAAATCTTTTACCTTGGCCACATCCAAATCTCACTATCTTCCTTTTTCCATGAGCATTTTTCATCTCTGTGAAGGCACTTTTCTTCAGATATGACCTCTGTAGATCTTTCTTGACCTCTCCCATCCACATGCCTTCTTTCTCTAATTCATGTGAAGCAGTGTTTTTGAGGATATGGCCATTCTTTAAAAGCACTTTGCTTTGCTCAAGAGTCACTTGGAAACATCCTCTTGTCATACCTCTGTTTTAAACCTTGACTTCACAGGACTGAGCGTCCTGCTGCTTTTTTGCTGTGGGTTAACTCCAGTAGGCAGCCAAGTCCCTGTGTTGTCAGCACCACTTCAGTCACAAGTCCAAAACACAGCATCATATGAGCTACTGTAAAGAAAATTAACTTATCCCAGCCAAAACCAGAACTTTTTTCTCACCTTCCCACCCCCATCCTGCCCAGACTTACTACATCATTCCCCTGGCTCCTGAATGATGAGTGCTCAAAGCGACTTGGGGGTAAGAACTGAGATACTACTGGGTTTGAAGCACTGAGTAGAGTCCTCGGGCTGTTTGGTTATGGTGATGCTGAGGGTGATGACCATGTAGGATGAAAATGGGCATAAAGAAGGGCCTGGGGAAGTGGGCATGGATGATATTATACCTGATGGGTTGCAGGGGAAGCGAGTCATCACTGACCAGAAAACAGGCAGAAAACAGGACAAGTTACCATCTCTCCCTCCATCATTCCCAACAAGTAAGGACTCAGCTCTCTGGGCAGCCATTCCTTTCCTCTCCAGAGCATGACGGGAAGCTGGGATGGACTGACTGAAGTGGTTGAATCCGCCTCCACCACATTTACTCTGATGTGCTATCGCTTAAACCTCCTGGTGTACTCTGAAAGATCAGCACACCACCCTGCACAATGCAAGAACCGGTTCTAGCTGCCTCCCATGAGAACTTCTTAAAAGCACATTTTTTCACACATTCCACATGCCCTCTTACCTCCAGATCATATTTCTTGTGATGGCCTGCAAGTCTGCCCCTTCCTACTTACATCTTGTCATGTGGCAGCCACATGTTGATTGTTTTTCCATTAACCAAACCTAATATCCTGCTCACCTATTTGTCTCTCAGAGATCTACAGCCTGTACTCCTGCTCGTGACATGTCCTTCTAAGAATGGCAATCTCATTTCTTTTTAATTCCTTTCTCAAAACTTGATCCCTCCCAGAGAACCCAGGATAGCTGATTAGGTCTGCCACACCTCTAATAGATGAGTGTTAGCATAGGAGCCTGGAATTAAAGAGGTACAGAGGTTGAAAAGGTCATGAGTAGGATGTGGAGGCGGAAAAGAAGTTACCATGTTTAATAACAATTAAGATTAAAATGTATAACTAATATTACCTTGCCCAGTGTTTCAGAAATTCCTTTGTTGTATAATGTATCCTTTTCCCCACCATCTGACTTTGTTTTTCTCAACACTGCGCTCTTCAAAGAAGGCATGGTTTTCTTCTTCTGAGTTTGGAAAGTTATATGTTTATAAATAATAAATATTACAATAAAAAACAGGGCTTCTGTGCTTGCTAGCAAACAGCCAATATGCACTAGGTGTCATAGAAGTCAGAGGTCTGTTTCTTCTACTGTTTGTGTCGCTTTATCTACTTTGATGCAAAGAAGTTGCTCTTGATTCATATCACTGAAAAACCGAGTTGTTAAAATGTAAAATCACAGTAAGACATAAAGACAATATAAATATTACAAAATAATACTCATCCTAAAGAATGTGTATTATTTGCAGAGATTTGCAGAGACATCATTATAAGCAAGGAAACATACACGTCTAGAGAAGTGACAGCATTACTATGTAATTAGAACATAGAAGCTTCATAAGGAAAGAGCTTGTTTCTGTCCACTTGTTTATTTTCCTCTTTAGCTGTCACTTATGTTTAAGTGGATGCTATTTTACTGAACATGAACCCCAGTCCAAACCTTCCGACTGCAGTTCAAAGAACTACAATGTTTCAGAAGAAAAACAGTTTTAGAAGAAAAAATTATAACCTATCTTCACTAAGTAGTAGCAGCAAAGGGCTTAGTATATTGCTAGAAGACAAGCATAAAATATTTAGGCTGGTTAGTATTAAGAAAGTCAAAGAGAATATTATGAGATGAAGCAGCCAAACAGAATTGGCACTGATAATCTTATAATGGAGAGGTATTGATAGACTGCTACTCCCACTGGATATGATGCTCCTGTCTTACTTAGGCAAATCTCCCACTAAAACTTTCAAAGGGCATAATGCCAGTCTGGAGTTGAACAGGAACTTTGGGACCAAAAGCGATATCCAAATCTTTTGTCCATTCATGTAATGCCTCTGTTAATTGCTTGTTCTGCATCATCCCTCTGCAACTTCATGGGGCCTAGCAGCTGGAGGGCCTGGCAGTTTGCTCTACTGGGCAGATGCTGGCCCTCTCTGAAGATAAAAGTCAGTGTTGCCATATGGGCCATGGTGCCTGAAGAGGAGAACATAGCTGCTTTTTGTCATCCAGTGATCAACAGTGAACTTCTGGAGCATGCCTAGCAGATGATCAGTAGAAAGGCAAGAATTGGTACAACTGATTAGGCACCCCATACCTTTAGTTAAATTGTGCTGTCTCACAAGCCTCAATTTAAACAGAGCTCTGGACCGACACATTATTTTGGATCTGCCAACAGGAAAAGATCTACTTTCCATACTTAGTTATGAAGAACCAATCTCACGCAGAAATAATATGAAATTGAAATGAGCTGCAGTTTGCTTGCCCATGAAGTGTCTTCTGCTCACTCCCCATCTTCCAGGACAGTTTTTACCTTACAATGGTAGCTTAGGGAACTCATAGGAGGTAGACTTCAGCATCCAATACAGAAAAATTCAAACCAATATAAACTATTTACATGATGTCCACATAACATAAAATTAACATTGTAATGGGGGATAAGAAGAATCAAGATTCAGGGCAGTAATATAAACAAGTAACAGCAGCCTGTTCTATAACCACAAGCCATAAGTTGTTTTACATCTAGTACTGGCCATTGTATAACCTTTGTGCAATTTGTTTGTCTGTTTCAGCAATGGGACTAAATGAACAGGCAGAAGATGGTTCTATTTTATATTCGTTTCCCCAAGTTAATGGTCAAATTAAAGCAAGGAATTAATTTCTCACAAATATGTAGTTTACAATAATTGTAGTTATAACAAAGGTCAATAGACCAAATGGTCCTGTCTTGGTGCAACTTTGCTGACAGCAATACAAGAAATAATTTGGCTGCTGTTATGTGGTGTACCCAGTTCTCTGCTGCACAAGGCAATGAAAGGAAGCACACTCATGCAAGCCTGCTGACAGTAAAGCTCCCACTAATGCTCACTGTGCTCTTGTATGACCAGCAAGATCCTGCTTTTGAGTTGTCTGGACAGAATTTCAGTCTTAAAAATACTATGTAGTTGTGTGCATTTAGAGACTACTAATGAAAAACTGGCAGATTAAATTTATACTGCACATTGCTTCAACTGTATACATATATCATGTAAAATTGTTTGCAGCGAAGTATGCACACAGAGCTGATGTAAACTCTCAGACACCATTCCTTTATTTCGTTGAATACAAACTCATTTTCTCTGTCACACGCATTCTCACACACACATAACATGCTGTAAGGAGCCTACTGATTCTCAGTGATCCCAAGCATTCCTGGAGGGCTGGGTGAAGTCCAAAGAGCTGTCTCATAGTAGATCACTCTGCCATATGTTTGCGTTTCCACACAAACATTTGCCAGGAAATCTATCACTGTCAATGCAGCACCATCATGTGACATGACAGTAAAAATGTTTATGTGCAGTCTCTCTCAGCATTTTGCAGACAGGGAAGTATCTGTAGGAATGAGGATACTGCTGTACCCTCTCTTTTAACTACCCCATTTTTTTTTTTTTTTTTGGCAGTAGCTTTGATCATTCTTTACCAGTGTCCTTCTTCTGTCAGTAACCACTCTGGTTTGGATTAAGGACAAATGCTCCATTTCCCTCATTTTTTCAGTGAAGTGCTCTTGCAAGCTCCTTTGTTTAAAGCTTGTGCTTCGGACACTTAAAGACTAGGGCTTTGAGCCCCTAAATGTTTGCCTTGAGATTCATGGCATGTAGTTCATTGCTAGGCATGTCAAAGGCTGCTGCCCCACCGCATAGTATGGTCAGCTCCAGCCTTCCATGGAGTGGGCAGCAGCATTTGGAGATGCTGCTGTAGAAATGAGCAGAAGCCAAGTCAGAACATGTACAATTATTACTGCAATTGATAGGAATCTGGGTTATGTTGTGACACTCCTAAGGCCTGGAGCTGTATTGTTATTGTCTATCCATTTACTGACTGAATCACTCAGATGTCCTACAGAAAACTCCAGGAATAAATTACTGAGGAGAATGAATGTTGAAGTAGAGACATCTCTATACGAAACAGTCCATGGAGGCTGTGACAGGGTGTTCCACCTCTATCTCTCACCCACAAAGCTGGTATAGATAGCCCAGGGCGAGTCAATGACCGAGTCAACGACTCTGCAAGAGATTATCTCTTGGTGCCTGAGAGCCTGAATCCTGACCAAGGAATCAGCATCTTGGTACGGGAAAACCAGGTGTGGAAAGAGATGAAAAGAATAAGTAAGTGACAGAAAGACACACTTTTACACTATAAAAGACACACGAGATATCACAGAAGCAGAGGTTTCCTGCACGTACTCTGAAGCATGGAGAAGCCTCTCCCTAGGTCTGGACGCAGGCCTGTGGTTACTTCCTCAAGGACTGAGTGAAAGGATTCTAATGTATGTTCCATCACCAAATTGGAGTTGGTAAGTTATATTGGTTTCCTAAATTGTATTACTTCTTCGCTAGCTGTAACTATCGGTACCTCAATTCACGCTGTATTATCTACTAGTAGGGTTTTGTTTAGGTTTGTTTTTTTTCTTTTGTTTCTATTTCATTTTGTGTAGTATATAGTTTGTTTAGTTCCTTACCTTGTTTTCTTGTGTCTAATAAACAGTAATTCATTTTATATTAGACCTAATCGGCCCATTATTAAAGAACTTGCGAACGGGACTGGGTTTTGGGGTGCAGGCACCCTAATAAAAGTTACTGCCTGCTGCTGAAGGCCTTAGCAAAAGGCAGATTTAACTCAACCCCTGTCTCCCATTTGTGACCGTGGCAAACTAGAGTTTCTTACTTTGAAAGACTGAAGATGTCAGCTCTTGACTTTGTGTCACCATGCATTGGGATATGCCTGGACAGTGTCAACAGCTGAATTTCTACTGGATTCAGTGAAGTCTTTCCTTTTCTGGCTAACAAAACTGCTGGGGATGGGTTTGCTTTTAAAATGTTAATTTATTCCATCTTAAAGGCTGATTAGTCCTAGTGCTGGGCTTTTGTTTTTGGGATGGTCTGAATTCTTCATCTAGGGAAAGGCATGAATATGATGACAAAACTGGTTTAATTTCCAATCTGTAAAATCTACACAAATCACAAAACACTGTCCTATATTATGGCATACACACATGAACTCTTGACCCATGGCTCTTGCTATTTAGAGGGAAAAGTTTTTCTACATTTTGGTGGGCATTGCACTAGCAGGGAGGGAGGCCCAGCTGGGGGCTCCTGCACTATTTAAAAGGATACTGCAGGGCTGTTTTAGTGTAAAAGTAAAAACAGATGACACTATGTGAAAAGGGCTTCTCGCTTGCCAAAACCTCTACATTTTCAAAATTCAGCTATGTATCTTTTAATATTAATTTCTGTGATAATTTGTAACATCTAAATGCTTTTGAAGTGGCCTCCAAAACAGACTTTCTAAACATTCTTGCTTTCTATTGTACTTCTAATCCTTTCATTTGTAGGGTGGAAGGAAGATAATGTTGGCTTTCTCTAAAGTTGGCTTACTTTCAGAAATATATGTACTATGACTCTTGCTTTTCTTACAATGCTAATGATGTGCATAACAGGTAAAAATACTAATAAAAACAATGGATATTTTTACAGATTTGATGGGCTACAGGTTCTGTCCAGCTATAATCTCAATTCTTTCATCGGAGATGAGCACAATAATGTAAGTAAACTTTTGCCTAGTGTTTGATTCTCTTTGAAATAATGGAGTCAATTTGCAGCTTTGTACTGACTATCCTAAGCTGGCCATGTGAATTTTTACTAACATTGATTGTAATGCCAAAAGATGTTCAGATTATTTTCAGTTTGAATTACTAGAAATATATTTTTGAGGATGATATGGAAACCAAATATATGTATAAATTTTTCTCTTTTGACACTAAAATGGCCACCAGAGTGCTTACGTTACCTAAAATGTCCATGCAGATCAGAATGCTCACAGGGACAAGCAATACAAAACTCAGTAGACATGGTTTTGAAAATGTTATGGTGGAGTTTGTACAAAATTCAGAAACTTTGTTTGTTCTGCACATCTAACACATAGCCCAGTGGAGCCTGTCTGTGACAAATGTTTGTCACGAAAACTAAATACAGACAGGTTATGAAAACTCTCTGCATCTGGAGAAATTACCAACATTCAGGCCCAATATCACAGCAAGGATTAATTTTATTAAGTGAATTTTATTTATGACTAGGAGAAAATAATGTAAAATATTTTTGAGTGATTTATTCTGGCATGATAGGGAAACTGATCTGTATGAATGCAACTGTCTTTTAGGGAATAGATTCTTTATATTTTAAATATTCCAGGTTGTATATTCTATTTACCACAGAAAAATGATGTTAGTGTAGATCCAAGAAGAGTCAATGTTTTAGGAAGGAGGTATTAGAGATCTAATTAAATATAAGTGACTGGGTCAATGGGCTCTTTGTGTCAAAGACAAAGGTTGTAAGACCTGTGGTTTCTTCTGAAAATCAAAAGCCAAGCAGCCCAGGAACTCTGAAGACATATCTAGGATTGCTGTGAGAAGGGGGTTGTCAAATAATGAGGCAGAACAGAAGTCTGAAAACTGATGAGAAGGAATTTTGAACAAGCAGTTATGTCTAGAGGCTGGACTTTGGGGTGGGCTGCTGGATGAAAGAGCTTTAGGCCAAGATTATCTGATTTTTTTTCTTTAAACATAAAAATCTGTGACTCTAGATACTCTTTTAAATGAAGAGATGGAGCTAGTTCCCAAGAATTCAGTATTGACTGCTTGTATCAGTAGAAGCAAGAATGTGCTTGTATCAAAATTCACTGATAGAAACACTAACCAACAGGACTATAAAATACTACAAAGTTGGAATTTCTAAACTGGGCTTTGGTCTGACGATAAGCCAAGAAAATTTTGACAGATTTTTTCTGAAGAAAAATGGGAATCCCACTGGGAAGCTTAAGTTTAGAAACTAATATCCCAATCCCTTGCAAAAGGTCAGTCAGACTGGCACACACACTGAAAAGTTCACTACCATTCCATGTACACGTGGCCACACACTACACTCTGCTCAGTTTAAAGCAGAGAAAACTGCAGTTGTAAATGTCCACGAAAACTGCTGAAATGCATCTACAATATATGTGTACTATGCAGCTTGTGGAGATGCTCTCTTTGAGCACAATCAAAAACTTGAAGGCAGCAGAAACCTTTCCAGTAACTACTCAACTTTGCACAAGGGCCATTTCATAGCATAATTTACTCCAAATTGCATTGATTATACCACTTGTAGCTCTGTACCATATCAGACCAATGGACTGACTCATCAGCCTATACTTCTAGACATTTTATTGTGATTTTTTTATGGATTTGGGGAGAAAATAAAAGCACATTATTTTCAAGAAGTGAAACTTCTTGAACCTTGGGACCTTTGCTGGTTTTTTTGCTCTGCTGTTGTACTAGAGCAAAACCAGTTTCCTTTTCAGAAATGGGAAGCCAATACTTCTGACAGCCACCAAATTTTGCAACCTACTGGGAAAACTATTGGGTCAAATCCTGCTTTAGCTTTAGTCAACCTGCCTTGAGCTGAGGCACAGGCAGTGTACTGCAAGCTGTCCATTGTGTCCAAAAGCACCACAGCTATTAATGAAACAAAATATCCATAAGGAAGCTTCTGCAGGACGGACTAGCACAGGGATTGTGGCTTCAACATCTCACTGATCATTTGTTGATGCAGGTAATGGCTCTCTCTGAAGCTCCTTAGCACATGCTAGTGCTGCTACTATGGTGTACATGCCAGAAGGACTTGTCCATCTGGACTTTCTCTTCTCCCTGGGGTCCCCTGCATTAGGTAAAGGTGCATCTCCAGCATGGTTGTTGCCAGCACCAAGGACACACTGCAGTCTGCCAAGACACTGCTGGGTCAAATAGACTGCTGCTTCCCAGAGACAGATTGAAGGGTTGTCATTGTTGTACTTGTGTACAGATCCAAGTTAGATGGTTTATTTTCTCTTATTTTCTCATTCAGCTCTCCTGGAAAGGACACAGAGAAAAGCCGCATAAAGAATATCTATGCTGCTGTTAATGCAGTCCTTCCCAGGCCTCTGACTTTTCTCATTAGGCAGATTTCCAAGCTTTCTTCCAAAAGAGAGATCTGTATTTCCCTGAAGTACTCAACAATTTCCACCAGAGGTCTCTGCCTACTAATAATTCCAGTCTGGCAGGATTGCTTATGCACTGCAGGGTTCAAAAGTCAGTGTTAGGCTTTGTCTCTTCACAGGAGTAAGAAAAAACCCCAAGATTTCACAAATCTGAGTGTATGGGAAATCATCATCTACTTTACAGGGCAACCCATCTGTTTCACACACAGAGATTCTCAAGAAAGGTTTCCTTATATAAGTTATTTAAATAACTCTCTTGAGGTTTGCACAGCATGTGTAGTCTATCTACCAAAACCAACATTTCAATGAATTTAAGAGCCCCTCATCAGAGAATTAGTAAACTGTAAATATCACACTTTCACATGCAAGACAGGTAAGTTCATTTGAAGCAAGGGAAAGAAACTTCTTCTGTCTTCTCAGAGTGCACTGTGATCTGCAAGTTGAAATCTAACTGCTCAGGGGGAACTACAAGAGACATTTAGCTTTCAGGCTACAATCACTCTGCATCTCATCTGGCTTTACAACAAGTGTACCATCTGCTTATGACAAAGTTATTTATTTTTATGCCTACTTTTCCCTATCTTTAATTTTATTTATTAATCTACTTCACTGTATGGGATGCACTCAAAAAAATGCAAGGTGCTAAAATAAGGATTAAACATTTCTACCTTTAGGTCTGGTCTCTAATTGCTCTGTGCAGCACCTCAATTTACCAAGAAACATTACGAAGTCTCAAACAGAGGCTCTTTTGAAGCCCAAACAGTATCATTAGGGTAAAGCAAGTTCCCTTCCCTCACCTCAAGAAAGAACCTTACCCTCCTCTGTGCCAAGCCATTTGCTGGTGTTTTTAAATGGCAGAGGATGGTGTGACATGAGAACCACTACAATCTCCCCAGCTCACAGTACAACCATAACACCAGCTTGTGTGGCACATTACAGTACGTGCACAGCAACAAAATGCTGCTAATGGCTGCTCACCCTGGAATCATCTCAATAAACATATCCTGGTGTAGTCTCTCAACTGAGATGTGAAAGGTGCACATTCCTTTCCTCTCCCAGCTATTCAAAAGCCACAGTTCCATATCTGAAAGTGAAACAAGGCCAGCAACCAGCCCTAAACACATGTGTCACCACCAACGGCTTCTCTAAAGAGAAGACCACTGGACAAATACACGGGAACACGTGCAAGGTCTCATCCTGCCCATCTCAATGGGGTGACTCACAGCAGTAGTTTTTGTGGGGAATGCCTGATGAATTACAAGCCAATTTCATAGTAGCTCTTACTCATGTCATAAAATTTAGCATTATTATATGCTAACTCTATATACATATATACATGTTCTCAGCCCCTTCATTTCTACAAAATGTTAGAAATTGGGGCATTGAGGCAGTACTGGAAGCTGCATGTATTGCACTGAGGAAAATACTGAAAACAAATTCAGCCTTAGAACACAACAAACAACAGTTGCAAAACGAGAAAAGGTATTAATGCTCTTTGCAACACCTGGCACAAGGTCTGCAGCTTACCTTAGAAGAGCAAAATTTACTCCAACCTACAGCATAATCATACTGGATTTAAGGTGGCATTATATGGATGTGATTGTAGGCTGAATTCCAACAGCATTGTAATTCTTTTTTCAGCTTTGACTCACACCCTTCTGTTCATGCACAGATAGCAGAAGGGGTATTTATTGAATGAACAGACTGATAAAGTGCTCACTCAGTGTCCACTGCTAGAAAAAATCTCTTTGGGATTAAGTGAAAGAGGAAGAACTGCTTGTGATTTACGACAAGGAATTCTAACCAAATAGTGAAAATTTCCACTGTGTCTCAAACTGAATATTTAGTCAAATCAATGCCTGCACCTGTCTTCTGCTTATAATTCACCATGAGACAGAAGTCCCTTGGTAATCTCGTAGAAATTCTTGCAGTCCTTTGAAAAAAAATCACTTGTAATTCAGTAGTTCTTTGATTTGCAAATTCTGGGTAGAATTTGGTTCACGTTTCACTCCCTCTTTTCCAGCAAATACCCACATTCCAGCTAAAGCTGATCCTTGCCTTGTGAGTATTGTCTCTGACTTAAGATGGTATGTTCACTTTTTTTGGGAATGCACCATAATCTAATCTCTCCTTCTACCTTGCATTTAGCTGAAGAAATGTATTGTAATTATGGTAATGGGGAGATGAGAGGTAGACCTGGCTATCAGGGTTCAATTCCAGTTCCAATACTTTGCGGTTTGATTCTTTCCTCCTACAGAGCTGTTGCAGGTCTGGATGACATTGTAGATAGAACTCCCTTCTCTTTATACACTGCCAGATCATCTTCTAACTGAAAGACCCTGTAAGAAGCTACAGTGGGAGAGAAGATTGTCTGGGAACAACACAGATTCAATTTGAAGCCATGGATGTTAAGACCCTCTAAAAATTATCTAAAAGTCACAACAGTATCAGAGACTCCATCTGAGGAGACTGTCCTTCCCTTCTCTAAAGCTAAGGACAGCAATATTCTCCTCTAGGCCCAAAATGACAAAGACTGTTTCATTTCAGCTCGGAAGCTCTGCAGTTGCCACACAAGTATGCCTGTGGCATGGAACAGTAAATACAATTGACCCTCCTTCTCACTGCTTTTTTCTTAGGTTTCCATAAACGCTCTATTTTGTCCCAAAATGCTTCCCTGAGCCAAGATCTTCTGACCAAGACCATTCAAAAACCTCACATTAGGAAGAAATGAAACAAACAGCAAGGAAAATGAACTCAGGCTACAAGATCAAAGGCACACTTGTCACATTTCATACCTGTGAACAACCTCAAAGCGAGTCTATTTGATCACAGATTAAAGGTCTGCCTTGAGCTCAACTATTAACTAAATTTTGATCCATACGATGGACCAGGATAAAGAAATGTATCAACTAAAAGATGCTTTGGTCCTGTTTTGTGTCCAAAAGGGACTCTTATGTTCACTTCACTGAAAGAAGCAGCGAGATGAAGGAACTTTCTGTCCTTGTTTAGTCTCTAAGTTAGAGTTAGGTCCCTCCTTTCCTGCTATTTGAAAATGTATGGCCTTCAGTAGCCTACAACTACCTCCAAGAAATTAAAATAGGGCAAGAATGGACCAGGGACCCAGCAGAAGATGAGGCATAATACAGTCAGTAAAAAGGGGTTTTGAGTACTTTTTCTTGGCAACTGTTTTTTTTTTTTTTAGGAAAATTCTATCATAGCAGACAGGTTCAGAGCCATCTTACAATGCATCTTCCCCCAACATCTGTACTTTTGATTTCATCTGCTATAGCAAAACACTAAAAAGCATCCTTCTATTGAGAGAGACTGGTATTGGCCTGGAAAAAAAGACTTTCCCTCTAGATACTGATTTCAGCAGAAATAAACATTTATTATGTGACAGCAGAATCTGAGAATAACAGAAGCCAAAGTGCACAAATTATCCAAGATATTCACTTTTAAGCATGAAATGTGGTCCAGCTTTTAATAAAGCACAAGAAAACAGGGAAAAAAGCTCAACAATAGAAAAAACGTTGTCAAAAAATGTGCAGAATGAATTGAGTGATGAGATTTCAGTGCTTTACTCCCAGTTTTTGGAGCCACAAACATTAAGATCTCAGCAAATATTTCAATACTTGCAGAAGAAGAAAACTCATTTATGACACTTATTAGATATTGGGCATAATGCTGCCATTATTTAACTGCATTACAAAACTGAGTTCCATGAATTCAGTTACCTGCTGAATTCAAGTATTCAAGTATGAATTCAAGTATTTCAACTGATGAGACACTAATTCCAACAGTTCCTGTCAATTCATGCACGATGACATTGCAGAGACAGTATTAATTTTTAAAATTAAAAACATTATATACTTTTGCTGTCTGCTGCTACTCAAAGTTAGCACTCCAAAAGTGAGTGCCACCTTTTCAGGGCAGAAGGCTTGAGGACATAGGAAGGTCATGATTTGATTACATGATTAATCTTTCCTTATGCCACAGTCCACATGAGAAAGATGTTGCAACATGGTCCTTGAGTAAGGATGCAACACTGAGCTTGGTTTTCACACTGTAAACAACAGATAAAAATGGAATACTAACAACACTTGGAATTATAATGTATTATATTTTGGGCTGGCTGGTTGGAGCAATACAATGATGCATATCTGTGCTTTCCCAAACCACATTTACTGTAATTGCTAGTGGCACTAATTTCTCTGTGCTTGGGTCCTTTTTCTCACATTTCTAATTCCCACTTAGCTTTAGATTCTGTAAGAATTCTTAAGACTAAGAATAAAACCCCTTTTTCTTCATTTAATCAAATTACAATTCTGAAGTTTTGCATTGGTGCAAAGAAGCCACATAGCTGCTAAGAAGAATATAGCACTTTGTGCCAGGACCCTAGGTTGGAAAAGAGGTATGAAGAAGTCATCGTATCACATAGAAAAAAACCTCAAAGAGCACCCAACCCAACTGTACTATGGGTGCATTATAAGCCCTGAAATTTGCAATGAAAATAACCCTGGGTGCATGCCCTTCTATGCATTAAGGCACTCATCCTTAAGACACAACAAGGCTGTAAGTTGAAACTTGCACCAGGACAGACACAGGGTCACACAATTGAGTCCAAAAACTTGGACTATTCCCCATGTCAAACACAGCTCCTAGAAAGCTTTCAACTGTCTTTAATATCCATCTACTACTACCCCTAGCTACTTCTTCCATACAGTAACCTCATTCTGCTAGCACGGCAGCATATAATTATTTTAACAAGAAGAGCAACAAAACAGCATTCAAACTTACTTGTGACTCAGTGATGGGCCTTCAGAGAGGTTGCAAGGCCGAAAATCTGCAAAGAGATTGCTCCCTCCCCAATGTATGTTTCACTTGAAAGCATTTTCTATACGGAGAATTAAACATTTTTATCTTCATATGAAATGCCCTGAGACTCTCCTTTGATGTTAAGTTAGGACGAAGGTGCACTCTTTGCACATTCACGGAATTTGTGCAATTTCGGGATTTTCTACTTACATCCATGTTAAAGCACAAGAGAAATACATCAAAGAGAGGACTGTGATTTAATATGAAGATAGAAACTATAAATACAAAATGAGAAATTGGAAATCAGAAATCTTCCTTACTAGAAAAGCATCACTACTTCATAAGGTACTCTTAATTTCAGAAGCAGGGTGCCAAGTAGGGTGACAATTGCTGGTCTACTCTGCTAAACCATGTTCTGCAGAGATTTCTGGGATAGAGTGTGCTCACTTCAGTTTGCAGGATTCTTTGTGGTATTTATATTAGTGCAAAATTTGTTGATGTAATGTCATGATGGTAGTCTTCTGCCCAAATCCAACATGTAATTAATGTGATTAAAACCACAACTTGTCAAAGAAATTTTTGAATGCTTTTCTACAAGAATATGCAGACTTCTTGAGTTTGTAGTACATACCTGAATGCAAATATGTGTGTTTGATTTCCCTAGAGTGCTGTGTGAGCAGTTATTATTAGTGACCTGGAAATCATTCTACTTTCCCTATTTGACTCTTGTTTTTGTCTGGGTTAATGCATCCCTGAAACCAGATGTGTAACACTGGATATATTTCCATTATTTAACATGTCCATGTGTATTTATTATCTTTATGTTTGAAGTGGTAACAGTTGGTTTGTGCTGCACACTTCATGATCTTGGTCTGGTACAATGACCAACAAGCCTCACAGGACAAAATGCAGGGTGCTGTAAAAAATCCATATCAATGAGGCATTGCCTGGGGTATTACTGCTGTGAACTACTTGAAACAAAAAGAAAGAAAATTTAGATTTTAGTTTTCCAAAGCATGCCTGTGTTAGATTTTACACAGACATCTACCATGTGGCAGAACCAGCACCATCTCCCGCTGTTAGCAATGAAAAGGCTGGTCAGGGCAGTTCTAATTGCAGCCAGAAGAGTGCAGCAGGATATACCTGTGCTGAACATGTCCTCAAAGGGCAGACTTAGAAAATGGCCAAAAATTTTTAAAAAAATCACCCACTCACTACAATAGCATGACATGTAAAGCAAAATAAATGCCAGTTAACAACAAATTGATTTCTTTCAGTCACAGAGAAGGGCAATAGAAAGGAGAGGATAGTTGACCAAACAGTGGCTACTGCTTCTTAGCTCTAAACCCAATAAAACTGCTGTAAACAAAAGACTAGTAATGGAGGAAGTGATTTCTGGATAGTGAAGATTTAAAAAAAAATAACGAATAAAAGACTGGGGGAACATAATGTCATGCAAAAACTACATTTGCAATAATCTTCCATAAGGACACAAAAAGAATTTTATGGATCTGGCTTCCTAAATGTTCTGCAATATCACAGCGTACACCCAAGCCTTTGTCTTACTCTTACTATTTTCTTATAAGGTCAGAAATTACTGCTCTGAGTGTGCAATAAAATGCATCTGCAGATCTTTGCTTAATTTTAAACAGAAAGTTAGTGTTATGGCTGGAGTTTACATGCAAACCAGCTCAGTTACCTGGAGATAGCCTTCCCCGCCTCCGCATGAAGAGCACATACCAGACTCACATCTGCTCAAGGGCACTAACAAGAAAGCAAAGTGTGTGTAATGCAGTGTTGGCAGCTCTGTGTGAGAACAGGCACCGTTTTTTGGGGGGTTTGTTTCCAGCTGAACTGCACAGTCTGAATAAGGGGGAACCCCCAACCCTTTATCATAAAAAGTGTTACAAAGATATGGGTGAAAAATTGACACTGCTTTCCAACAATCATAGCAGAATATAGGAAAAGAAGAGAGAGTACCATTCCCAAATGCAACAGGGAGAAGAGTAGGAACAGAGAAAGTAAATCAGAAAACATAAATGTTCTCTTTCAACATGCAGATATTCCTCCATTCCTGCTTCATCTCCCACACACTGGCACTGGCATCATCCATTCACTGGCAGTAGCTATTCATGGGTTCTTCTCCATTCACTTTCTACTGTTTTCTTTAACCAAGAAAGACCTTCTCCCTGTCTGCCACACATAATATTCATGAAGGAACTCCTCATCAAAGATTCTCTCTCTGTGCATGGTGGTAGCACACAAAAGTGCACAAATGCCACCTACATTAGTAACTGTGTTCCATGCACTCCTTCCTCCTTTGCAACCACCCCATGGCTGCTCTCCAAATTACAGTCCCCCAGTTTTATTCTCAGCTACTGCTCTACTTCATTCTTTGTGCAAAGTAAGACTGAGAAAAAGAAACACGGAGCCTGGAGATTTTCGTCAAACTCCTCAGAAGCGACAAAAACCTATGTGCACCACCAACCTGCCACTTCCCTTGGAAAAGCAGGAGATGAAACAGCTGAAGGATAAGGATGGGCACAACAGAAGCTCTAGCTACACTGTCCTTTGTATTCAGAGGGTGAAGGCACTTTGTGCTAAAGCAGGGGGAGGCAGAGTGCTGGCAAAGAAAGCTAACGAGATGGTTTCACTCAAAGGAGTTTTTCCTGGATATGCTGAGGAAGGCTCACAATCTACAGGCCATTAGCAAAAGGTGGAAGTGCTGCACACTGACTTTCTGAGGAGAGAGAAGCCCCCATTTTTGTAGAGATCATTACCAAGCCCTGCATTACTTTGCATAGAACAGCATTAGGCAAGTTGCTAGCTTGGAGCACACTCCTTTTGAGCTGCTCACAGCCTTAGAAGCCTGCATGTACCTCTTGCTTGCACATGGCCTCTCTGTGCTCAGGAATCGAACGTAAGGTTTATGTCATCCCACACAGAGGTGCAGATGTTGGCTTCCCAGCGCAGCAATAACATGTCCTCTCTAGTAAGTTATGTTGTTTTCCTAGTGTCTCCTCTGAAGTCACTCTGGCTGCTCCTGGTTCTTCCACATCTCTATACACCATGCACTCACACATTTAGTTATTTTTGAGAATTTCTGGCTGGAGACGATAGGAATGTCACAAGGCATATCTGTCCAGATTTTGAACTTGCCTAAACTGGCCGAGCTCACTCAGAGTTAGTGTTTTATCTGCACAGGATCTGTTTCATGCTGTCTTACCAGCAACCACTACCACAGTTGTTACATTAGTCATGTAGAAATAGCTACAAACTAGTCGTTTATAGTGGAGATGGGGCTGTAGAAATGAGTAAAAATTTATTTTTTCTTTCACAGTATTCCATTTTCACCCATTTCAGTAAGTTAGCAGTTACAAAGCACACACAAGTAACTAACGATCCTTGTTGAGACATGATTCCTGTATTATATGCCCTGTTCTACTGAATTAACTGAAATTGCTCCCAATTGACATTACCATAAATGAGAACAGAATTAGGTTTAACATGAATATGCAGCTCTATGCATATGCAATTTTACTATGTATTGATATATATGTGTGCATAAATTACCTATGCATGGAGTACATATACATACTATTCTTATAAATCAGCAGATTCAAATAAGATATTTTCCTAGATAACAGTCTGTATAATGATTATAGTTAAAAATAATAATTTTGGAATTAAAATGAGAGCTCAGATTTAAATCTTTTTGTCTGCTCAGTTTTACTGCAGAGCAAGTTGTTCAGTACAGAACTTAACAGTAATGTATTACTTGCAACTCTAGGATCCTCTTTTAAAAAAAATTAGGACACCATTGCAGTTTGTTGTTGTGACTGAACAAATGTTAGGACTAGATGTTTCTGAATTTGAATGGATACGAAGAGGAGGTGAGAATAGGGCAATTCAGTTCATCCGTGACAGTCACTTCACTGGCTTTAGGCTTCAGTGGAAGGGCAGACAGGGCTTTTGGTCTTGAGAAACACTGGTCTGTTGTAGTACATGTACAGACAGAGAGTGAATAGAAATGTGTTACACATCTTAAGAACTTACAGTCTGACTCGAAGACTGAAAAAGTCAAAGCAGGGAAGCTTCAAAAGTACCAAGTTCTCTCTCTCATATCATCACCGGACAGCGAAGGATTGAGCCTTTTCTAGTACATGGTATGTCCATCTAGGACCTTTTTCCTTTTTTCAAGCAGCCATCAACACGCTTTTCAAAAAAGTGGTAACTAATTCCACAGTCCCACCCTGACAGTTTCTCAGACTTGAAACTACCTGTAGAGCATACAGTCTTCAATGACTGTCTCTACCTAAATTTGCAAGCTTCTAAAGAGTGGCAGATGTGGGAGATAACAATAGCAGCCATGTTATGGAAATAACATATTTTGGAAATCTGTAAGGATTTCCAAAATATAGTCTTCTTGTTTTTCAGTATTCAGTGTAAGCTGAATGAGCAGGAACTACAAAACAAGAAGACTAGTGACCAAAGATTTAAAAGGCTGAAGCAACAAATCAGCTCACACTTAAGACATGTTTAGATTGGCCTTAATTTATTGAAAAGAAGAAAAGCTTCAAAACATTGTAGAATGACACTGATATATGGTACTCCTCACAATCCAAACTAATGAGAGTTTTGCTAGATTTTGGCAAGCACAAGTTTGACAAACTCTTTCAGTGCTGCACTCAGCAGTCAAAGCAACTTCTCTTCTTATTAAACACATGCATCTGCAGGCAATAATGGATAGTAATTCACAGTCAGTTTCACCAGTTTAGGGTAGGAGTTACAGAGGCACAATATAAAAGGCTACTAATGCTTCCATGAAGCTTTAAACCAGTGCAGAATTAGATGAAGTGTTCACCAGAGAGGGACTGTCACTTCACAGCTTTTCCTTTTTGCCTCTTTACAGGCCACACGAAAAAACCTGGAGGGTGCTCACCGGCAACAGAGCTGACAGGGCTACAGTTTAACAGGGTGATGTTTCAACTGTACATTTCCAAGTTAGCAACCTCGCATAATCCAAGGAATGCCAAAAGGCAAGACGAGCCAGGGGTGAGGGGTGAAGGCAAGGAGAAATTAAAAACCAGTCTAGCTCAGAATCACGCTTGCTGGGGTTATGTGGAAACCTCTCTAGCCAGCAATCTGTTCGAGAGTTTTGGAAAAGTTTTCCAAGTCATTCAAAACTGACTTGATCATGCTATGTATACTTAATTCAACTTCAAACCTTGTCTTGCCCTCCCCTCAAATCGGGGGGACTAAAAGTAAATGCTGCTCTGAACAAAACCTTGGATCCAGCCTTTCTTCTCTTATTACACTGTTGTCTCCTTCCCAATTCAAATTCTCATTTCAGCCTGGAAATAAATGCTCACTTGCAGGCTGAATAGAATCCCGATGGGCTGTATCTCAGACTCTAAAGGTGTTTTCAGTTTAGCTGCTTTTCTTAAATGTGTGCTTACTGGTTAATCAGAAGTTGCTTGTGAACCCTTTCCAAGGAAGACCTGGCACTCTATTTAAAAATCCCTGGATTAAGTCCAAGTCATTTAGCTGTTTTTTAGGCTTCCCTATTCAATGCAGGACATCAGACAGGTATTTTCAGAACTTGTTTCTCCACTTAGCTGAGTTTTGCAGTGTATAACTTCAGTAAAGATTCATTAAAAACAATAACCTCTGGTTTTGCCACAGTTCTTTTCAAAGTACTCAGAAAACTGAGGCTATAAAAACAGATCCTTTACACTCCATTCAAAACAGATTCCTGCAAACACTCCTGTAAGCATAAGGACACTCATTGTTCCAGAGCAACATAGATTTGCTACCACAAACTATTCAAAATACCTGTGTTCTGAGAAATTGGATGCTCACAGTAGCTACCCTGCAGTGTGCATCTGTGCCTTCTCCTTTGGAGTCACAAAAAGATGACAGGATCCAGTTTTTGAGGCTCTTGCTTTCTAAGGAAGAAGAAAAAAGATACAAATAAAAAAGGAGCAACATACTTGAATAGCAAGGGTGGGCATATCCAGGCCCAGTTTCAAATCTCAGGCAAAGATTTGAACCCCCAACAGTACATACTTACAGATCACAAATGTGAACATCTCTGGAACTGAGCCTCAGCCAGGGGAAGCTGCTTCAGCTTTCCAGACCGACTCTGAAAAGCTCCAAAAATAATGGTACTACTATTCTGAAGTCAGGTTACTTCCTTCAACATCTGTGGTGAATATGTGCTATGGGCTGCTATAAGCATCACACACATTTAAAAACTAACAGGAGATGTCAACGCTTGGTCCAGCCACATTGTAGTCATTAGGAGGAGGGAGCTACACAAATGCTTCATGAGATACATATGCTGTTCTAGGGGTACTAAGGGTTAGCCTATTGTGAGAAATCTCCCATCCTGTCCAGATTTTTGAGAAATAACAAAAAAAAACCCCCAAACCATTCCAAAATATAAAGAATAAAGATGGCATAAAATATCTTTCAGCATAGTTCTCAATGATATTTACCTTCTGTTTAGCTCACAGCTTTTAAATGAATCTCTACCCTTGCCTACTGCGCAAAGAAAAAAAAAAAGAAAATCAACAAAATATCTGACAACATTTATTACATTATTTCTAATGGTTCATTAAAGTAATGACACTTCCTTATTATGGAATAAGTTAGTATCGCCATCAAACCAGTGCTCTCTTCAGACAGAATGTGTTTTCAAAAACTAGTTCTTTTAAAATACAAATTAAGAAGAGCAGTATTTTCAGGCAAAAAAGCCTACTTTTCTGAATCAACCAGAGGCATTATTATTGGTTTTTATTAACACATACAAAATTATTAGAGTATACAAATGTGTTTCTTTTTTTTTTTTTTGACACAGTGACAACTAAGTAAATGGGCATTACAACATTAGTTTACATCACATTTTGTTTCAAAAAAACAGTTAATGATTACACAAAGAGGTTTCTATATATATATATATATGTATAAAAAAAGCTTGAAATAGCTGGATAACAAATAATTGATTTATAGGATCAAAAGGCTGGGAGCAACTGTGTCTCCTGTGATTGCGTCCTTAGCTTTCAAACTGTGACCCCCCTGATATGAGTTTCTATTAAAAATCCAAAGAAAACAACAGTAAAAAACCTCAAAAAAACCAAACACCATCCTACTCCCCCCAAAAAAACAACACACCAACTCCCCTAGAACACAAAACCTCAAAACAATGGCACAGCTTTCTGCAGGCTAATATTTTTTCCTGACGGCTTCAAGCACAAATGGATTATTTTAAATATCACATAAACCTACAGTAAATTAAAAAAAAGAGATGATTACTTTACACAATGCATGGAAACCATTTCTAGTGAGCACAAACATTTACAACTGTGTCATGTATTTTCTTTGCATAACCCACACTCACATACAAACCAATTTTCAAAAGAATCGGTGAAATATTCAATCCACATTTGTTTCTTTTATACAATATGAAATGGTTACAATGCCATAGTATTTTTTAGAATAAGTTAAACATCAAGACATATGGCAATAGCATTGTACTATTCTTTCTACATATATATGAAATCCTGAATTTCAGTCTATTTTTATTCAGTCACAAAAATTAATAAAGACTAAGATCCAGTTATACTGGAAAGCTAGACTAGTTCTAGAAACCACAAATACTGTAAGCACTTTGATATAATATGTACAGATTGTGCTGTCAATGTCATGCTTGCACACTAGAACTGATCAACAGATTTCCAGTGGTGGAATAAAGTATAAAAGATACTGCAAGACTTGCTTTCTTATTTCTTTTCCTCTTTGCAAATGATTCAAAGAAGATACACCACAAGTACACGCACAGCATTTGTATGATGTGACTACAAATTAAATATTAAAGTGTTTTTAAATACAATGCAAGGCCCGTCTTAAGTGCATAGAACATAATGCAGAATACTGTTAATTACAGCCACAAGTACAGATATGAAATATTTTAAGAGATAGTGAACAATGTTCTTATAAAACAGAGGTGTGAATGAGAATAAGCATTGTTCTATATTGTTACAAAGATCAACACATTTTATCCCCCACTGGTAAGAGAAACTCTAACTGCTGCATCATGAAAGATCTACTGCATCCATTTTATCTCTTTCTCTCAGAGCCTTAGAATTGCACCCACAAACTCAAGCAGTTTGGATACTTGCTTGGGGTTTTTTTTTTTCTTTCCTATTTTTAACAAAACTGTTCTCTTCCAGAAAGTAGAACTCAAAAAGTGCATTTTAAATTAAAGGACTTACTTTTCCTCCTCTATTTTATGGATGCATTTGTTGTAGCTTAGAAATTTTAGCTTAACCTATTCATTTTTTCTACCACTACAATTTATCAGAATGTCTCAGATTTATTCAGGCTACTCTGCCAACAAGTTAAGAAGTCCCTTCTCCTGCAAAGCAAATGATATTAAATTCTAAGAAATCCAAAATACTGTAATCTTTATTGAAGTGAAATGCAAAATTAGAGTAAGGACCGCAGGTTTTTCAGAAGACTTGTACTGTATGTGAAGTTTTCCCAAATTAATATTTTTTCATTTAGATTTTGGGATATAGTTAAAAACAAATATTCTGTTCTACTAATACTGCAAGCCAGTTCCAGACTAAGGTCTCAGGAACAAAACAGCAGCCTCAAAACTCTCAACCCAACCAGAGGAAACTCACCCCAATCGTTACACATTTCTTACACAACACAACTCATGTAACGTGTAAACACAAGCAATGATGGTTCTCATTTGAAGCTCTTATTTTTAGCAAGTAATACTTCACAGGTATCAGAAACACTCTTGTTATAATGTCACCATATTTTCCCCATTTCTAAGATGTTTTCTTTTCCTTACAGAAGTTTAGAGCTGTTCAACAACAAACAAAACAATTGCACAAAAACTACAGCACCAAGCTTTGCTAACTGAAACTGCTGGAGAGCACACAGAGAAGAAAAGAATTTGACTGTGGTTGTTGAGTGGGCTAGAAGTCAAATGAGTTTAAATAAAGCTAATGTTAACACATTCCTTAATTGAAATGATTAATTCTTCACAGAAATAAATTAAGATCAGTCTGATCTTACTGTAAGCTAGTTGGTGACCCAGCCAGACTTTTGTGCAGATTGGGGTTTTGACTGTGCCTGTTCCGACTGCGAACAGATGAAAACATTGTGTTGCAACCTGGGACTTTGCATTTGTGGAGCTGGCGGAGATGCACAGTTTTGTAATGTGCCCTGAAAGTTCCTTTATTACTATATGTTTTTTGACATATATGACAAGTTATTGGCAAACTAGAAGGCAAATTTGTAAAGTTTTGATTAGCTTTCTCAATTAAAGTAGAGCCTAGGTAGAGTTCATCATTGGGCATTAGGCTGGGTCCTTCACAGCTTTCATCACTATCATCCAAGGGCATGGTGCATATTTCACTTCCTCCGTCAGAATCCCAAGAAGAATGAGCACTGCTCTCAGATTTAATGCTTGAAGTAGTGCTTAGATCCAGGACAGCTCCATCATTTAATGGATCGTATCCATAACTCTCAAAACAGGGTTCTCTAATTTTGCTCATCGGAAAAACATAGCTGCCTGTTCTGTTCATTCCTTTGAAGATTACAGAAGTACGTCCAATGTGTTGTTTTAAAGAAACATCTTGGCAAAACTCCTTAGCCATGTCTTTCAAGAGGTATGTTGAATTGAAATGGTTGTTGAATTCCAGTGTGTCTTTAGTCAGAAGCTTATGATGAAGATTTAGGTTTGAACTATGTCTAGAAGAACAAAGACAAGCTTAGCAAGAAAGTGTTTTGTCTCACTTAACAGCTGCTTCATAATGACCATAAACAAAGAAAAGGAAAATCAGTATTTACTAGCATGCATGAATTGTATACTTCAAATTTGACCAACTGCCACACTGGGAGTGTGCACGGACAATTTACATGTGATTGGGTTTCTGAACTTGTTTGCACTGGCATAGATCAGAAATAACTCTACAGCAATCAGTGTTTCAGATTCTCTCCTGCATTGTGGATAGCTGTCTGCTTTGCTACATCTAGTGCTGAGTATAAAAGAGTTGAATATAGACTGAAAACCTGTAAACTGAACTGAGATAGAGAATGGACTGAGGTGAGTAAGAAACAAGATTCTTTCCCATTGGACAAAGCAGGAAAGAAGTCACACCTGAGTCTGCAAAAATGTTGATGATCTCAAGTACTGTAACCATGTCCAGGATGCAGCTGTACACGTCAGTACAGAGCTTTTTCTTGACAGGAGCTTCCTTGAAAAAGGAATACTGAATTATATACAACTTGCAGTTTTCAAATGGGCATCTCTGGATGCAGTTTAAAACACAAAAATCACTGCTCCTCATTGAGTACTATCAATCAGCTCACTGGGAACTTACAGGCTCTGGCTAGAAGGCTGACTTTATTGTAACACTAGCAAAACATTTGTGTTTCTCCTTGCCATCACGGTTTAATCAGAACCATGAATTGTTCAAAAAGGCACAGAAATATTTAGCACTTTTAGTCACACTACTCTATGTTAAAGTCTAGCAACTTCTGCAAAGTTGTTTCAAATAATTATTGTTTTGTACAAAGCTTATGAAATGTCTTCTGAGCTGTCTTGCCCATTTTTTTTTTTTTACCCCATCTTCCAAAAGCATTTATGTTAAAACTTATCTTCTCAACATACTGGTGTAGGAAGCAATTTGTGGCATGTGAATGCAAATCTCTGCTGGCCTTCTTTCCTGTGGCCATATCACAATTACAGAGGAGAGGAATTCACATCTGGGAAGATGCAGCCAGCAGGATACTAATCTGCAGCAGATGAATCTGCGCATCTCAGATGCGGCGGCCAGTCCTCAGAGACCAGCTCATCCTCTCTCTGGATTACATCAGCTGGCTCCAGGACTCCTAGCAGATTACAGACAATCTAAACTTTGTGTCACTCTGAACTACTATCCAGGCATGCTTCCTGCAGCCAAAAGCTGCTCTAACAGTGTTACAGAGTTGGGAAACCTGTAACACTTCCTTGCACTGTAATAGGTTTGTTACCTATCACTGAATGGTTCAGATCCATCACTGATGCTCAACAATAAAGCGTCAGTTCTTGTTTCTCAGTTTATGTGCATAATAGGATAAATTAATATGAACTGCAGCCATACAGTACTGCAGTACATACTCTATTGTTTAGAAATTAGTATTTAATCTCACAGAAGCACTACTGATGTGAATACACACCAGATAGTGTTAGTTTGACTACATTGCATCATGTTAATTTTGTGCTGACAGACTAATCTTGCTTTTCTTACAGGCTTTTTCTCACCAGTCTGTTCCAAATCCTTGAGTAAAGAAAGGACAAGGGCAAGTGAAGAGTTCCTGGATTGACCTCATTGCTTTTTCATTAAAAAACACTGTACACATTAAAATATACATGAAAGTACATATTGAACATAGAAGTCCACACATATATCTACTGGAAAATCACTGAATCCATACCCTGGTGGCTTTCCCTTTATGTACTAAAGTATTCTTTCAACTACTGCAGTCTTTATCAGTTATGAAATTTTCATGGCTTTATTTAATACCTTATAGTCTAGTGGAAAGGATATGTTTCTTTCAATGGATTTTAATTTCAACAATGTTCTGATAAGTTATCATACCTGTTATACGAGGATACACAGAAAATATTTGTAGGCTCCATTCCTCAAACACTCATTTTAATTTTAAATTAGGCTCCATTGTGATGGTAAAAGAAATACAATTTTGTTTTTAATTTTCTTACCTGTCTCGACTTCTACGAGAAGGGAAAGCAGCATTACAGCCCTCAACTGTGCAAATATGCATTTCTTTGAGATGTACATTTTTGAAATGCATTTTTACACTGTAAGGGTTTTTAAAAGTCTTCTTACAGATGTCACAATGAAAGCAGCTTTCTTCCTTCTGAATCCCTAGAGCATGTTGACTGACATGATCCATATCTTTAGAGTCTTCAAAACAAGGAATGGCAGCACCCCTGTTTGACAAAGTGCTGAAAAAGCCCCCAGTCAGCAAGTGGTGTTGCAATTCAGGGCAGTCATTTTTAGGAATCCTGTGCTTTGACTGCTCTTTAATATACATGGGGGGTTCAGTCATTGGTTTTATAACATCACTGTGGTGGTGTTTTAGATCTTCATATATAATCTCATGGGAAACTATTTTTAATGGTTGGTTTTCTTCTGGTTTAACCTCTTTCTCACAGTGTTGCAATTCATTCTCAGAGATATCCTCGATGTATTTGTTATTTGGCGCAAAGACAGATTCAAAATACTTTGGGCCCTCTACCCCAGAGAGAGATTTCCATGAATTACCTGAATGGGGGTGCTTTTCCACCCTGTCGGTCACCTGCTTCTCTATCTTATGCTCACAGGTCTCAAGCTCTCCATCGCTTACCACTTGCAGATGTGAATCATCTTCAGAACTGGCAACATCGCTACTTTCATTGGGTGTCTCAACAGCTTCTTTCTCTATCTTAATGGGCATACTCGACTTACGAGACTTCTTCTTGGGGAGCATGTCAAATGGCAATTCATTAGAAACAAGCTGCTCCGGAATTGAGGAAGAAACAAGAGGCAGAGAAGGAAGAGTACCTGGAGTATTGGCAAGCTCAGCTGGTGTGACTGGACTACGGTAAAAAGGAAGAACAGGTTGTACTGTCTTCAGGTTTGGAAAGAGAACACCGTTATGTCCAATACTGGAAAATCCAGCCTGGCCTTTTGAATCTGTACAAGAGCTGGCATAGGTGGAAATAGCTCTGCTATCCGGAGAAAAAATCGTAAATTCTGTCCTTTTACTATCTCCAGGTCCGGCAATGGTCAAACCATTTCTTAGATCTTTATCCCTGTTATTTCTGTTCATTGGCATATGGAGTCTGGGGTTAGGATTTGCACTATGACGATTTCGACTACGCAGTGAGCTAAACACCATGTTACAGCCCTCAATGGTGCATTTGTGCTTTATCTTCAGATGAACAGCATTGTAATGTATTTTCAAAGTACCTTTGTCGTAAAATGTTTTTTCACATGCAGTGCAGAAGACACGCCCTTTCCTTGGACCAGCATTTTTTTCAACAGATTTTATTTTGTTTTCTGGAGATAGTGCTGTCATTTCAAGCTTTGCTGCTGTATTGTGTGAACTGGAATCACTTAAAAGGGCATCATCTTCTGTTTTAGTGACATCTGGACCATTTATGCTCTTCTCATTTTCAATTTGAAATGGTGCAGAACTAGAAGTTAAGAAGCTGCTTTCAGAAAATGGTACCTGAAGATCTTGTTTGGTTTCATTACTATGGTCTTGACCTTGCTCAATCAAATGTCTTTCTGGTGGTGAACCTATCAAAGGTGGAGGCACTGGACTGAAAAACTGAAATGGCAGCATGAATGCCATGTTATTTACAATATTCTCAAAGGGATGAATGTTGGTGGGACTCATTTTGTCCAAGGAAGCAGAAAAATTAGGACTGTGTGGATTGCAGCTCTCAATGAATGCCCTAATATCCAAATTGGCAGTTGGTGGTGGTATTATAATTGATTGCCCTTCTTTCTCTTGAATTGCCATTAACTCTACAATGGACTTAGTTTCTCCAAAGCGAAGAAACTGCTGCAAAGTAGCCAGTTCCTCTTCAGTGGTCATTATGCTCCAGTGATCGAGTACCTTTCCGGAAGCATCCTAAAGCCAAAAATATTTAATTGAGTTAGATATTAGTTAAGGCAAACAAAAAACACCTCCTCCTCAAATCACCATTTTTTTCAGGGAATAAAATTTCTTTTCTAGCAAAACAATAAAACCATTCAATTTAATGAGATTAATGCAAATTCTGTAATAATTTCTTCTAAATTTTACCACATTGGTGATATTATTTCTTCCTGAATTGACAGTAATACTTTCCAATAAACAATTTTTTTTCCACAAAAATTAAGACACATTATTTGAACAACAAATAATATCCTGTAAGCATGGACAGCAGAGATGGAGCAATCAGAGCAAGATTTAGCTCCTCATTTAAGTCAAGTATTCTTTCATTGCAAGCTTAATAATTTTCCAAGCATCTAAGATCAGAGAACAAATGAACCTGTATTGATCTATTGCCAGTTTTCACAGAGCACAGCTGTAATTACACCAGTGTTGGAGTTCTTTCAAACTCTAGCTATGCCTAACTTTTCCCAATAACTACAATAAATATTTTATCACAGAACATGTATTTGATGGCCTACTGAGATTTTTCACAGTGCATATAAGAGTTTCGAAGATGATGAAGAACGTAACATTATAAATTTTTCATGTGATAGAGGTTCCACGTAATTGATTCCATATTTTTAATCCTAACCCTAAAAAGCAAGATTATCAAGACCATTAAATATTGATTCATGTCATAATGTAAGATCATAATGTTACTTTACATAAAAGGTAACTTCCACAGCAGCAAGGACTCACATCAGTGTAAGCATATAAGGCCAAATACACTCTGGGTGTAGCTCCAGTAAGGTCAATAGCACTACACCAGAGATGAATATTGTCCCTGGTGTTTTAAATAATGGGAAGTTTATTTCTTGATGTATTACTCTGCTGTATAAAAGCAAACTCACTGTTTAAATAATACTGGAACAAACTCTAAAGACTTTACTTTGATATATTACCAGTAACTTTTGATTTTTATCTTTGCTTACCTTTGTTGATAGATTTGAGCAAGTAGAAAGATGTCAGTTAAGTCCAACTGAAAAAAGAGAGCAATCACCAGAAATCCACCCTTTATTTTCTCGCATTAAGCTTGTACAGGTCTATTACTGCCTTTCAGATACGCCACGCTGTTAACACATTGTGAACCACTGAGAAGATTAAGTTACGAAGCTACTTAAGTGTCATATTTCTATTAAAAAATCCCCTCTAAATACCTGTAGCACATATCCACGTATATAATCCTGCAGTGTCCAATCCAGAGCATGGAGAATCTGTATCACCTCTTCCTGCTTCAGAACACTGAAAAGCCGATCGAGCAGAATTTTAAGGCGTACAGGAATGGCTTGGGTTCCATACAACATGAGGCTACTGATATCAAAGACAACATTGGATTGAACTATTTCTACTTGGCTTGACGGGTAGAGGTTTGGAATCCTTAGTTTGCTCAGGGCTGAAAGTAAAAATCACAAAATGTAAATAAACTTGAGTCCAGAGAGAGAGAAAATGGAATGTAACTAATATTGGGGTGGGGGTTGAGGCGCGACACAAAAAGCATATAATAGTTATGAGGATCCTAAATGGCTTTCTATAGATTGTAAAAACAAATATTACCATGTGCTACCCATCCGTGCCGGCACTGGTCACATTGTCGCTGATTTATTTTCCCAGGTTTGAAACACTGACAGCTACAGTTCACGAGAGTGCACCGGATAGCCTAGAGATCAATGAAAAGTGTGATAGATAATATATAAGCACCATTTAAAGTGTGCAGATCATAGATCTACAGTACCCACAAAAAATCCACATGAAGATAGAGTTAACATACCAGCACATACCTATCAACGTGCAATATAAGTAATCCAGGCAAAGCCTGAGTTATACAAGGCTACCCTCTGCCTGAAAGAGTCAAGTCACTAGTGGGAACACTACAATAATATGGAAGCAGACTATTTAACAGTATACATAGCAACACTTCTGTGGATTTATTTAGGCTGAAGCACCTTTATAGCAATTATAAATTATGCATTCATCTATGATTCTCATGTACAACCGCTTTCTCAGGAAGGTTTGAAAACAAAAACACACAGATGAAAGACCCACGGTCTTGTTTTGCTGGAACTTTGTACTGCAATATAGGAAGTTCTAATGAGAAATGCATTAGCCCTGCACAGATGCCATGCCCTACACATGAGGAATTCACATGAAATATATATATTTTCAAAGACACAGGAGTTCACTAATGCTTCTCAGTAACAAAGTTCACCAAAAAGTACTTCAACTCCTCAAAAACTAAACAATCACATTTTGTAAGGGAAATGCTTGAAAGCAAAATAGAGCACACAGAGAGCAACCAGTTGCACAGTTCGATTTCTACATCACTTTACTCTCACCAAGGTCATCTATAATGCAAATCAAATTAGTATTCAGACGTCCCCAATCAATGGGGTGATACAAAGTTGCTTCCTGGAATATATGAGTTCTTCTGTGTGTGCCCATCTGCTACAGAAGACAAACAGACAACTTGGAGGGCCTAGTTAAAGTTCCAGAGAGATTGCTATGGAGCAAAGCATTTGCAGGATTCTACACTACTTGGATCTGATACTGGGAATAGTTCCTGCATAAACAGAGTATTTATTAAGGGAGGGAAAGCAAAAAAATTGATGTACAGAAAGTCTGCACTGGAATAATAAAGAAAAAAGTCAGATTATGCAATTGTAATTTGTCTGCATTTCTCTGCTTTTAAAGCAGTGTTCTCACTCCTCAGGTCTTATGTAAAATGGGGACTTCCACTCCTCATAACACCCATAGGAAAGGAAGATAAGATCTGAAGAAAAAAGGAAACGTGGTATTCCCATACTGGCACTTCAGAAAACATACAAGGAAGCAGATTTTTAGACAAACAGGCTAAGAAAGATGGATGCAGGAAACATTTAAAATAGAAAGTACATGAGAGAAAGTTAATTTTACTAGGATTTGCAATGGACATTTCTTTAGACTTGAAGAATTCAGCTGACTCAGGGCAGAAGAGGACACTGCATACAAAAGCCAACTACAAACAAGCATGTCCACGACATTTGGATGTCTAGTGCTTCACAGTAATGGATTTGGAGGGAGATTTTAAAATCTCAGTATCTGGCTTATCCAGGAGTCACCTTACACGCACATCTCCAAACTGCAGCAACTTGATGCTGAGATTTGCCTGTATTTGAAGAATCAAACAAGTGGCAACAGGGCTGTTGAAACCTCTGAATCACTTTGCCTTTAATCTTTTAAAGGAGCCA
The DNA here is from genome assembly GCA_013397935.1 of Dasyornis broadbenti. Taxonomy (NCBI): domain Eukaryota; kingdom Metazoa; phylum Chordata; class Aves; order Passeriformes; family Dasyornithidae; genus Dasyornis; species Dasyornis broadbenti. Next base: position 126,804 of record VZRN01001707.1, read on the forward strand.
TTGCAAAACCCTGTATTCTTGAGAAAAGCTCTGTGCTCCTCATAAAGACATAAAATACACATCAATACCCTACATAATGTCAATTGCTTTATTTTAATGGAGGATGTATTTTCACTTGGATGCTAAAATATTTCCACATAACAATAAAAAGCCATAGATCCCTTATGGAAAGGTTAGGGGGGGAAAAGGTGTAGTTGAATGCAGATTCATTTCCACCATGAGATACCAAACAATAACGCAATTCAAGTCTTCTGCCTCCTCTACATACATAATATTCTGTGACTTGCCTGGACTGAAGCCCTTCCACAGGCAACCCTGCTAGGTTTGGTAAGGTACAGTGCATTCCATAAATGCATCTTTTGCATTCCCTTCAGACAGAATTACAAGAGTACTTCCTTTTTCTGCAAGAAGTAACAGAAATCTGCACAATGAAAAAAGCTGTCATGATGATAAGTTAATTGAGATTTCAAAATTCTTTTCATTCCTTTTCCTTTGGACATATTCCACAAACCACTGACCGTTAAAACTATTTTTTTCACTTAATTTGTGTATTTGGACAGGAAAGATACATAGCACATCAAATTTTGCATTTCTGTAAGAGCTTTCTTCTATATGGTACCTGTAGTATGTGTAGAAGATTGCACATGCTAAACAGGAACAAGTAAAAGGAGAACATTTTGTTTTACACATATGAAAGCAGCTGTTAGAAAGGGAGGAGCTCCCCTTCTATTCTAAATATTGAATTGATCCCTCTCAAGTCACATTGTTGCTTGAAACGAGATGAAGTTAGCTTGCATCCTGCTAACATATCAAAGGTGCACCTTCCAATTAGTAATCTGTTGCTGACTTAAAAATTACTTGAAAGAATCCCTAAGAAGAAACAACCGTGATTTTCAGGTTTGTAGCATTTCCCTTCATTCGTGCTTGTCAAAGTCTGTGTCTCCTAAAACTTTTCTAGTAACATTTTAAATAATATATATAATATAGTCTCAGAGAATATATAACCGAGCAAAATTAATTTTTGAAATAATCATTGAGTCACAATTTTAAATTGTTATTCATTGTTCAACATAAAAAGGTATTTGTAAGAGATGCCCTTTGATTATCTTCTAAATTAACATATCAGACTTTAATGAAAAGAAATTTAGCAAAACTTCATGAAAATAATACCCGCGTCTTTTGCCTGCTAATCCCAGTATCCTTAATACGCCTATTCTAAGGTACTGTAATTATATCAAGTCTTTTAATAAGCTTTATTTTCCCAACAAGTGGAATGTACACACAATTTCATTCTGCAGAACAAAGGAGTAACTTTCTCTATTGCATACATGTAAAGCTTGAAAATAATTAAAGGACTGGAAATGTAGAAGGAAATTACAGTGGAAATTTTTAAAGTAAAATCCTTTCATTCATGTCATTATTTAATTTCATTTTCTAGAAACACAAGGCAGATGATCTAAACCTCTAAATCTTATGCTATCATCAAGGATGTTGGTATTGCTTCCCAGTCACTATCTCCTTCACAAATGGATCTTTCCAAATCCATTATCAGCTGCACTTCCTTAATTATTTTTTAAAAATAGAGTCAAAAAGACTGATCAAAATTTTCTGTGGTTTTAGTAGCATGACCATGGGAGTCTGAATGTTGAACTTTTAATAAAAATGATCTCTCATTGCAAGACAGATTAACCATTAAACTAGTCACTGAAAAACATCTAACAACTAATCACTTAATCTTAACATCTGCTGTCTGAAAGTCATACCTGCTCACATATTTTTTTTGTCAGATTTTGATGTGGCTTCAATTAGGCTTCAAAAGTTACTGGATATTTCTTTGCAATCCACTCACAGCCCTCACAGGTAAGAAAAAGCCCAGGCTAATGGGACATACTCCTGCTGATTCTGGGTATATAATCAGGCCTCATTTCACAAAGCAAGTTTGAGATGATCCATGCTCTGCTGAAGTCTTCTGGGACCTATGCTCACTTTCAACACACAACAGTTTAAAAAAAATGCAGCAAGAGAAGAAGGGCACTGTAAGTGTATCCAATCTCATTCAATGTTAAGTGGGTTCTGGTTTGACAGCACTTTGGCTTGGGAAATAAATTAAGTAGTAAGGAAACACTGAAGACCTTGTCAGGATCAAGCTGGAGATCTCTGCTCATGCTGGAAAGCTGGTCTGGGTCTCTGCATGCTGTGAGGGCTGCAAGTGCAGATACCAGTAAAATGCAAGAGCAAGTCCCAGGTTACCCTGCTGGTATTTAACAACAGAAATAAACAGGTCAGCACACTCTCACTTCCGGCACTTCCTGGCATTTAAGAAAAACCCTTACCTTTTTTCCACAAAGTTTCTCCCCACTTTAGAAACTGCTGCTTTTTTTTTTAAGCTACTGTTATCACATGAAGAGCTTGAGAGCTTCCCTGCTCTGCTATGAGGATTACTGACAAAATGGTGTCAGTGATGCCAGGTTACAGGAAGATTTTGCAGGTAGGGCTTAGACATTTCTATAAGTTTAAAATGCAAGTTTGAAGAAGAAATAGAAGTTAGGTGAAATAAATACATGAGAGAAACTTTAATTAGATGAGGTACAGCAGATACTGCTTTCCGTGCTCTCTACTGAGGGTTTCCAGCAACAAGCCATATCTCCTACTGCCATCTCATTATCCGGGTAATTCCACTGAATATATATAAACCACCATGATATGTGCTCTGGTGAGCACTAATCCTATAGGAAAGAACTGTGACATGTCCCATATTTGCAGAATAGACTCACAGTGGCGCTACAAAAACAACATTTGTGGAGGAAGTGGCATGATTAAGAGTGGGGCAAGAAATGCAATTAAACATTGGACATATGTCCAGTTATTTGGAAACATTTCCTTGCTTACACCTTGTAAAATATTTGTAGGCAAAGCGAAGGTATAGATACCTTTACCACCTCTTAAATTAAAAGTACCGCCCACAGCTAAATCAAAGGCCAAATCCAAATCCGTGTGCATCTTTCACAGAGAACAGTAATTATTAATGAGTGTGAAGTTGCCTTCTTAGTAAATTTTTCTTTCCTGTTTTTATTATAACCCACCAGATTTCTTGTGTTCTCAAAGTTGAAATAAGTCTTCCTTTTTCCTCACCCAGTTACATTTGATTACTTCTGCGTTTGTACCATTTACACAGCCACTGAAAGCAAAGATAAATCAAAAACTCTATCTTAAGCATCTCTCTTACGCCATACTTTTTCATGTGATACAATGAGCAGAGCTTTGCTTTATCCATTGTTTGTCAGGCAACTTTTGCCACTTTCTCTTGGGATATATTCTGCCGATAAATAACAGTCTGCCAGTTTTGTCATGATTTAAAACAAGTTCTCAATTTACATTTTGTCCACCTTACTTCCACTTTATCACAATCCAGCTGTGCTTATCCTTATTAGACTAATATCTGGTGTTTTATTCATCCCATATGTATTTATATCTCCCCTGTACACTCTATAGTGCATATTTAGCCCTTTTGTGTGTTCTTCCTTACTATGGACTTCAGTTTTTGATACCCTGTTGAGCTCCCTGTAGTTTACTGAAACTAAAATATATGCCAGCATATTCCACGTACAATCACAAAAGGTGCTGGGCTGCTCTAGATGGTGTAAGTACTTGTTGAAGACATAGTCCAACAATTAGGCTTGAAATGCATGTTGATACTAAATCTATTAGATTAAGCACCTTATATATCTAATTGTTCCTTGAAAGTTTCCACGTATTCCCAGCTTAGCAAGACTCTGAATCCCATCTGCCTGCAGAGACCATTAGCAGGGCTCTTGGCAGCATCTTCAAGGAAGGGCTTTGGGCCATTTTCTTCTTCCTGACATGCTCACTTTGAAGACAACAAGATGCCTGGAGGATGGACAGTATATGGAAGCCCTTTGCCGCCTGTAAAAGGAGCTGGGAAGACACACGGAGAATGGGAAAACGGGAGGAATAGTGCACTGTAGCACACTGACATGTGCACAAGTCTGACAGCAAGGCCCATTTGAGACTAACTGCACAAAGACTTGGCCCACGCTGCAACTTGCACGTGTTCAGCTCAGTATTGTGGTGGCTCCTTCTGTCACGTTTTTAAGGTCCTGGAAAGTTTCCCACCACCACAGCATAGAAACACTGCCTGCCTTCACAGCCTGAGCCCCCGAAGCAAAGCCATTTCCATTCAAGTACACTTCTACTCCACTATACCTGGTTGCTGCAAGTTCTACTATTTCTATACTAAAGTCTAAAAATATTTACCATTAAAAAAATAATTACATAAAATTGTTAAAATAAAGAAAATGTCCTTATAAGATTTCTAATTATATTGGACTGAATGCACACATTATTTCATGGTTTTATATTAAAAAATGCATTTCTTACAAAGTAACAGCTGCTGTTAATAGCTATTTAATAAAAATAAGTAACAAACGACTTTCCTGAAAAGAAAACCAGCTTTACAGCTTGTTGTATCCAGAAAACAGTCTGATATCTTCTGTAATTTGAGCTTTTAAGTAGAGAAAAGTTGTACACAGATGTGACAGAGTAAACAGCTGACTAGAAAGCTCCAACCTTCTCCATTCTGACACATTAAAAATGCTGGCCCAAGACGATTCATTTGACAAACTTCTTATTAGTAAAATAATTTAGCAAAATTATTGGCTCCTACTCAAGAGACCAATTAGGAGACAGATGGGAAAGGTGGAGATGGGCCACAATTTGCTTTTTACAGTGTCACTACACACAAAGTTACACTCACATCTCAGTTCCTAAACTGATGATGGCTCCTTGGTATCCTGGCTGGTTTTCATTCATACCAAGCATCTACTCCCACAAAGCTTAGGAGGTGCAAGAACCTTTGAAAAGTCCAGACAAAAAGCTTTTGTTTCACAGGCCAACTACGGACTTAGAAATTGAATTTAACACCTATTCTACTCAAAATTTTGGCTGGTGCAGATACCACTCAACTCTCACCGCTGTTCTGTGGGAGTATTATGTTATGATTTTTCTTCCAGAAGTACATAAAGGCCACAAGTTGAATACATTTTCCAGATAAGACAACAGAATACAACCCACTAATTTATCTGGATCCTTATGTATATATCCATACTGTTTATTTGGGGTCAGATACAAAACCTGACCTCCTTTTAAAAAGCTACAGTTTAAGAATATACATCAACAGGATATTTACAACCTTGATCCTGCAGCAAGTTGTATTACCCCATTACCCTCTCCCTCAGCAGAGCCGAACAAAAATTTTGGCCTAGAATTTGACCAAATCACTCTTTTGTGGGTGTAACTGAACACCTTGAGCTGAAAATGTTTAATTGTCCTTATAATTGACTAAAATGTCCTCAAAAACAGACAAAAAGGTAAGGCAAGTGAATAAGCGCAGTAAAATAGAATTGAAATTAGCTTATACCTTCTCAGGATGGCACCACTCTCTTAAATCAACCTTTCTTGTTGATTTAAAAGACAGTCCACATGCTACCACTTCATTACAAAGTTTTTCTAAGTGAGAAGAGTCCTTGGAGTGAGGAGCTGAGACAAGAGAGTGAGCTAAACACAGTCTCACAACCCAGAGCCAGTTAGGGCTCTGTGGCAGTTTTCACGGCTGAGAGAGAGGAGCTCAGGCCAGTCTTGGGCACTGCAGTGGGTGAGGAAGAACAAGGAGCTGTTTCTGAGAAAGGCAGCCACTCTACAAGGCCAAACTTTAATCACAGCATAACTTGTGGGATGAAAATCGTTCCTCATGCATGTCACTTACCCTAAAGGGACCCGTAGGGCAACTCTTGTTAAGGGCACCATCAAAATAATCAAAGAGAAAAGAATGTGTGTGTGTGAGTATGTATGTGAGCACACACACTCGGGATGCTACTTTAAACAAAAAGCACTGGACACTAAAACTTAATTTTGCTATTCGGCAGCATGGTTGTAGATAGACTGGCTTATGCTGCAATTAATCTCACTTGTTAACAACAGGTGAGTGCTGACAGACAGCTCGGTCCACCTCAGGAGCACAGACAGAGCCTCTTTCACAGTTTGGTTTGGAAATGAAAACAGGAAATACAAATTGAGGAAGGAAAAACATCACATTATCATTATCTTAGAGTTATTATTTACGATTCTGAAACAGACTGCGATACTACAGTTCCCAAGCATTCTGCTGGTAATTAGCAGTGATCTATCACAAGATACTAAAGTAATGTCCCTTTTTAATAAATTCACAGGAAAAATCATTCTTATTAGTGAATTTCAAAAATGAGTAACAGATTGTTACATATTGATAAGAAAAACTGCTCAGACTTTAGGGAGAAAGACAAGTCACTGGGCAGAAATAGTGTGAAATTTCTTACTATTAGATGCTATTTAATTTAACAAATAAATTGTGTACATACTACTTATACATACTGACATGCTAAGCATGCTACACTAAATGCTGAAGCTACAGATCTAGCCATGAGGTTGAATTAAATATCTAACTCCAAGCCCTATGTCAGCAAGAAATAAGTGTTATTAACACAAATGCACAAATATCAGAGAAATGAGTAATATTAGCATATATCAATTGCAAGGCCTTTAAAATGTCTTTAACTCTTTACTTAGTTTATAAAGCGTTGTATATGTGCAATGTGGGTGAGTTAATGTTTCGAAGACAATCCTAAATTTTTCAGCTCCTCACACCTCTGCTTAAGTGTCAAAACCATAAAATACGCATGCTTAAAATCTCTTCCTTTTTCCTGTTATGAAGTGAGGACATGGATTCAAGAATAAAAGAAAAATAACAGTTCTCTGAAATATTTAGTGTTACACAATTCCACTTAAAGCAATTTCGTACATTTTAAACCCAAACGCTATCTGTACACATACATGATACTATCTATGGTGCTACAGTTATGCAATATTTTACACAACAGTGTAGCTCCATTGGTAACTTCATAATTTAAAATTCAGTATTCCTTTTTATTGAACACAGGTGAGGAAATTTTTACCTGGCTTTCAGACATCAGCTACTCTCACATGAAAAAATATCCATATATAAATACTTCTATATTTGAAATTTGAAGTAAAAAAAAAAAAGCACTTTTCTTGGTTTTTTTATTCTCTTTGTTTAAATTCTCTAATGGTTTTAAAGTGTGGAATGAAATATTGTTCTTTATACTAAAATGACTAAAGTCTGTTAAAAACTGCCACTTTTCCTCATTCCCTCAATAATGTTTCTTCTGAGTCTGAATACAGAAATTTCAATGTCTAGGATTTGTTAAATGACAGCAACAAAATAGTAAGAAATAAAAACTAAAAAGAAGACAGGCAATGATACTTGCAGTAAAACTTCAGCTGTAGCATTTGCTAGGACAAAACTGCTGGCTTCCAGCACATAGGAACGGTGAGAGTTCCTGCACCACTGAAGCTAGAAAGGGTATGAGATGACCCAGAGGGCAAAACCAGTTTTTCTTCCTTACATTTGGTGGATATTTTATGGAATAATGAATTCAAGATCCATACCTAAACTTTAGCTCAAATCCACATGAAAAATGTTTACTAAATGCCAAAGCATCCCAAAATACTTTTAAAACGTGTATGTAACAAAAGCTGTAATCTAAAATTAAATGAGAATATTTCTATTCTTATCAGCGGTGTATTTAATATCATTGTAATGAAGTTTTTATTAGTGCAAACTAAATAAATCACTGGCCTGTTGGATTGGAAATGGAATGACATCCTCAATATGTAGGAACAGATCTTTTAACAGTATCATGAACAAACACGGAAGCTGGAAGTAAAGACATTTGGTATCAAAAGGCCAAACCTCACTGCAGCCGCAGGAGGCAGAAGTTCAAGTAAAAGCCCATGAAATGACCCAAGATTTGTAATAATTTTCCTATTTCTATGAAGATTCAGCTCTCCTGAATGTTTGGATATATTTGCAGACACCATTATTATTAGGGTTCTGAATAGGTTGTAGATGGTTCAGTGGTTCAAAGAATAAGCAGAACAACTACTTCTAAGATATCAATCAAAAATCCATATATATATTAAGTATAACAAAAAAGCTTTTTCCATAAGATTCGCTTTTTTTCACATGTTCACTTATTGCTAAAAGTCGGATTAAGCTGAAAACAGCTCAAAATTCTAGTGCTTCATTCAAACAGAATTGCACAACAACACTGATTATTATTAAAAAAACCCCTATCAGCACTATACACAAAATGGTAAATAATCTTGTTGAATATCTCATATGCTCCACAAAAATCCATATTTTTCCATTTTCTGTAAAAGAGGCAATTAGAAAGGTATTCTTCAGTGTACATTGTTCTAATCACTAGAACAAAGCAAACCAACATGCACTGTTGCTAGTAGTTAAAATAATGGTGGACCCACTTTGCCCTGTGACCTGGAGTGGAGTGAGACTCCCCCACCTCCCACACCTCCAGCACTGAGAGCTGAGCCACAAATTCACTGTTTTAAAACCAAAGGACAGAAACAGAGACTCTTGTCTAACGTAATGTTTGCGTATTTTACAACAAACTGCACTGTATTTTCCAAAAGGATGTTAAAAATAGAAGCATATGATCTTTTCCCACCTAGAATTGTATCCTTACAATTAAAGACTATTAGCTGGCATCCCTTTTAACCGTCAAACTCAGACAGTGGCAGTTCTATAGCCACAAAGAGAAGAGTAAATGAGAAGAACATGTTACTACACTGCATTTGAGAAAGTCTGGCTCCAAGCTATGCACTGATTAATATCAGATCTCCTTCTTTACTTGCCTCTTGACAATCTTGTCACATCTGGCTGACAAATCCTTACAAGCTTATCCAAACCAAGGCAGCCCAGATCATGCTCCGGGAGTAGCTTGAAGGAAGCAGCAACACCAGCCATGCACTGATGTGCCATCATGAAACTAATGAAGCTGACTTCACTTGCAGACTGCAGGAACACGAAGAAACACAACATGCCCCAAGGTTTTGCAACATAATGCAGAGTTAGCTCACTAAAAGATAAGACAAACAATCAGCTCCCAAGGTTCAAGAAGCCAAGTAGTTACATGAATTACAAAAATTTATATGGAATTGCTTGCACAACAATCTCAGCTAAATGAGCACAATAAAATCCAAGTTCAGATCAGATGTGAAAATTGACTGTTAAATGCCTTTCAAACAGTGTTTTGTTTTAAATTAAAACAAAACTAGTCTAGTTCATTTTCTCTCTCCCACATTTCCAAAATATCCAAATGTTGCCTAGCTCCCAGGTTATTCAAACTGAAAAATATCTAAAAAAGAAAAAAGAAAAAAAAAGAAAGGAAAAAGAAAGAGGAAGAAAAATAGTGTCACTTTTTATCCGTAGGATTTTATGGAAGGATAAACCACAGCCTGCGTATATCAGTGGTCCTCCCCTGGGTTACTGATCTGCCCTCTCCTCATTTTAAAACCAAGAATTTGTTACACAGAGGACTGGAAGTATTTGACCAATTAACAAACCAGAAAGTAAAATGCTGTATCTAACAAAACCTCATTATGTATGAGCTGACAATTAAACCATGTTTATTTTTCTATGTGATGAAAAAACTCCAAATAAATAAGTTAAATGCATCACACAACAAGACACTTAAGTAGCACAATGTATTTAAAAACTCAGACCCCCACATACACACACACACACTCTCATACTCAAAATCCAGCCACCCCCTCCTGCCCCCGTGCCCCCCCCCTTCCTCCCCCTCAAAACACAAACCGACTGATCCTAAGAAAAGAATTACCGGCCTTATTTTCTGGATGCTAAATACTCAACAATAAATTGTATATAAAGGGCATACATTACACTCCACTTCTGTGGTAATTTCTAAAGAACTTCGTAGTGAAATTACATCGTTGTCTGCTCCCTAGTACATTTATATGTCATGATAATGATAATGTATCTGGTTAAAGCACTTGACTCAACACATCTGAGTCACAAATCCCAGACTTTACTGCTATTAATGTATATTGAGCACTTGTACAATTAAACATTGTCAAGTATTTATGATTTACATACTACTACTTCAATTGGAAAACAATTACACAAGTGACAGTTCTGCTTATTATAATCAGTCTGCAATTCTGCATTACTTACTGTAGAACAGGAAAGTCATACAGTTGTTTACAGCGCACAGCAGAAAGAAAAACCAGATTTTTTACAGAAACTAGTTTTCTACTTTTACAGTCTTTTCATAATTAAGAAATGGAGAGCACAGCTCCCTACAGCTCTCATCTCCATTGTTCATTACCCAAAACAACAGTATTGCAACATTTTTTATATCTCCACAGTGCATAGCCACAAATAAAAGTTGCACAGTAAAAACATACATTCATATAGAACTGCAAAGAACTTTCCTTACCTCAGACATTCTTACTGTGCTTATGTTTCCAGAGCTATAAAACAGTTTCCCATTCCCTCAGTGAGTTGTACAAAGAAGTACTGGAAACACTCCTGCCTGTACAAGTACTAAGGCAGAACCATCACACGCCTCTTTACTCTTGTCTGACTCTAAGCACCTCAAGGTCTGATGTACGCTCAGGCTGTGCACAGGGGAGTGAAATAAGATCCTCCCCCTTGGTGTTCTCCAGACCTACAGTACGAAGTTGTGTCTGCCTCTCACCTCTGCAGCCAGCTCTCACCTCGCTGCCCCGGAGTGCTGTGCTCCAGCGCGCTCCTCCAGTCGCAGGGCAGTTCCCTCACAGCTGGCTTGAAGAGGGCATGACACTCATCTTTCACAGAGATTTGATCAAAAGGAGTCATGGAGGCTTGAGGCGCTCCTAATGCAGTGCGAGGAGATTCTACCTCTGCTCTGGCAGCCTAAGTAATGCATTAAATCAATGCAGCTGACCTAAGGCCTATTACAATTTTTTTTCTTCTCAGAGTGTACAACTATCTGCAAATAAGCTATGAGATACTTATGAGTAAAATGACTTATTTTTAGCGTCAGTGTTGTTTATCAAATTGCAGCTGCTGCAGGGTTGTTTTTTTTTTTCCTCCTTTCTAAACACTTGCAGGTCTCAAAGGTTCAGTGAGTGGGGTGTGTATTTTTAAAAGTTAAAACATTTCCCCTTATCAGCTCACTTTTGATTTAGGGTTGAATTTTACTCCTTTTTAATAAGTTGAAGCTTCCTATTAACAGCAGTACAGGTCATAAAGACAGGAGAAGAATTACTTTCTCATAATCCTGCCAAAATCTGGTTTTAGTTATTCAGGTGTTATGTTGCATTCATGAGTTAGAGCAGGATTTTTGGCATAGTCTTTTCTCACCTATTTAAAAAACTGAAACAACCCCCCAGGAAAAAACACTTCTCCTCTCTCCTCTGCTTTTAACTCCTGTAGATAATTTCTTTGCACTCTCCTAACTCAGGAGCACACTGTAGTATGCCAGAGAGAGACATAAGCAAGTTGCATTGAACTCAGAGGGAGTCCTTGTAGGAACATAACAGGACAACATTTGACCAGATGAATACCTGTAATCCGATAGGAAATGCAGCAGGAAATAAAATGGCTGTAGGGAGAAGACAGCTAACGTATTAGTATTGTTGGTTTATTAGTTGTCTTCTACTAATTCTGTTTACTATTCACTAGATAAATGCACAATGCTTAAGGAGAACCTAATTTACATCTAGCTAAATACTGGAGTACAGTTAATGTTAAATGCATGGCAGTGATTGGAATCAGACAGGATAAGGCCAACAGGATCCCAGAATCTGATCCTACAGAGCATGACAAGAAGCATATGCTTTCCTAAATCCTTAGGTTTCTCCACTCTGTACTTTATTTCTTCTGCTAAGCTATTGAAGAAGATGCAAAAACAGAGAGGGGGATGTAGTTTCCTAGATGGTCTGCCAGATACTTCTGGCAAAAAACACTATGGTAAGAACCAACCACCATCCCCAACAGAGAACTACATGGAGGCTCCAGTGCCACATCTGCACCCTGCAGGATGCCCCAGGCACTTCTCTCTTGGGGACACAAGGCAGGACACATGGATTACCACCCCTCTTGCAAACCGTGGGAAAAAGTACCCAAGAAGTCATGGCCAAAATCATGTTATTTGAAGTGATTCTTAACAGCAGTGTTTTAAAAGCATCTGCTCTGTGATAAGGACAAAACCTAGATGCTCTTTCAAAGACGGTAACTCAAAGCTAAAGGCACACCTTTTTATTAAAATTGTATTTCCTTCTTAATGCAATAAGCAGTGATGTAACTAAAAAGGACTCAATGTGACTGAGAATACTGCAACAAAGGTGAGAAGAGTGGCTTAAGATTACAAAAACTGCCAGAAGCTCCGAATTTACTTCAAAATAAGTGACTAAATCTTAGATGTGTAGAGAGCTGCCCTCCCCTCCAGCCAGTTCCTAGGAAAAACCTACTTACAAACTATCTGCCATTTGCCTGGAAGATGATAATTCTTATTAAATGGGCTAACTATCCATAGCAAACAATTTAAGATCAATTTACTGTTTTCTTAATTAGTTATCTACCAACAGTCTTTTATTTTAAGTCTTGTTTTCATTATTCAAGCTTATTCAATGAATATTTAATGGGAACATATTCATGCTCTTTTAAAATTGTTCACTATTTCAGATTAGCAATTTTTCAGTGTTTTACTGCTTGTGCACCTTTTAGCAAAATACAATGATCCGTAGCATAATGTGACGTGCAAGGCAAGGTTTGTATCTAAAGGTCAACTTCTGAAGGAATACTGGTACATTAACAGTGGTTTTTAGTAATTTCAGCTGATTCATAGTTCAAGCTTGCTTGTATAGAGCAGTTATCAAGATGTATCTTAAGAATGACCAAAATGGAAAGCAGAGGGTGACTTCCCTAAATCTGCTTCCAGCTTCCAGGAAAATCAGCTTCTTGTGAAAAGAAACAGCCATCAGGACAGGACACTAGCCTTGAGAAAGAAGTCCTGGACTTCACTTGGGGCTCTGCCATTGAATTGCTATTTGACCTCAGGCAAGTTATTCAAATTGATTTATATTTCCTCGCTTCTGAATTACTATTTTTTGGTTTTAAATCTATATAAATTGTAAGCTCTCTGAGGGAACTACAGCTCCTCATTATGTTCTCAGGGACAGTGCTGAGGGCAAATAAAAAAGGTCCCCAGGTTTAAATTCCATGTATGTCATAAATACCTAAAATCACAGTGCAACAACACAGACCAAGGAAAGCAGCTTTCTCCTTCCACTTGCCCCAGCCTGTTCCTTCGTCTCTATGTCTCAGTCTGTGTGCTCAGAACAGCATGAGCATTCTGAGCGATGTAGGGCAGATTGTGAAGTGCTAGAGCTCCTAAGCCACATACATGCATATTCATGGTTTTCAGAAGAGTTTCAACACACAGAACTGACTATAAACGAAAAGTTGATGCTCTTAACTGATTTTATTATTTATTATTTAGGGTACTTAAAAATGGGTATTAACTGTAGGTAATCACTACAAACAAAACTGAGTGATACAGCACAAAGTGCAAAACAATACCCAGGAAAAGATTTCTCCTGACCGAAATTTCAATCATGACCTGAATTTTGGTGTTTGATTAAAAAAAAAAAAAACATTCTAAAGAGTATCAGGAAAACAACCAAGCACTGACTAAACGCCAGGAATAGATTTGGTCTGCCAATGTGTTCTGTAGGCAAGTGGTCAGGTAAATTCTGAATTCACCAACCACATGCTGCTGCCTCATGCTGTTTGTCCCAGAGTTCACTGCACCACCACGTTAACCTCCATGTCCTGCCTGCTTGGCCTAAATTCCAATCACATAATACACTGTCCCTCTTACTTAAATCAGTGCTGGCAAAGATCTTAGCACTAATTTAATGCTTTGCTCACTTATTGCCTTGGAGAGATGTGTGGATTAAACATTTCACCTCTTAGAAGAAATCGGAAACAGTGGTCAGCCCCATGATTGTATCACTGAGCCCTGGGTCACCTTTCAGGGAGAAAAGTCAACAGGAGTAGGAATTGTTGTCCAGGACTGCAGGGACACAAGATTTTGGGGAAGTAGGTGGGAAAAGAAGAAACAGACTTTGAAAATGAGGAGAACTGCTAACCTGCCAGCAAGACAAAGACAGTTGTGGGTTCCAAATGACTTGCAAGTTCAAGGTTTTTTAAACTCTAACAAACCCATGCACATGAAGATGAAAACAGATTTAAACTTAGTGTGTTGCAGCACAGGTTTTGAGCACTAGCCAAACTACAAACAGGCCTGCTAAAGGCATAAACTACTCGATAAGGTTTCCTGAGATCTGTGGAAGAACAGTTAGGGCACTCCAGTTCTCACTAAGCAACAGAAAAACTCAAATTTCTTGTTCAGTATTTCCACATAGGCTGATTTTATAAGGCAGCCTGAGCTATAAAGTGTCCAAACCTGTTTTCTACTAACAGTTTAATCTGAGTTTAGATGTTTATCCCTGTCTGGCTGCTTACATCCCCTTTAGGATAACTAGACAAATTGAACCCAACAAAAAAAGTTTATTGTATACTCTCTGAATTTGCACCCCTGCTTCAGCACTAATTTTTATCCAACTGTTCACTGCATTACTTTTCTGTAGCTCAAAATGGTAGTGAAGTCATTACAAAATGCTAACATTTAAAATAGTGTGTATGGCAAACCCAGAGCCACATCACCAACCCCAGCAGCACTGACCCGTCCCTGTGAAACGGTGCCTCTCCACTGACAGCCACTAAGATCAAGAAGTGCTGCAATTAACAATTAGGACTGGCCTGGACAGTAAGTTTCTTTTTAATACTTATTAATGGTTGCTTTATGTCACATGTATTTGTCTCCAAAAAAATTGATTATGTAACATGTTTGCATCTAATAAAGTTTGGTGTTTACAAATTACAGCTTTTTTCAAGGCAAATCTTTCAGCATGAATAGTAGCATACTTATACAACATGATATAATTATGCATTGCACAACAAAAGCTTTTCAGTATACTGGTGTTACAGCATATAGCTTTAAATCTTGAAACGGAATAAACTAAAATACTTGTTTTGACTCCTCTGAGCCAATCAGTACTTCTGTTCATGTCATATCTTATTAATCTTTTCACACTAGAGATAGTCTTGCTGATGATCCTCCTACCAAAGCCTTCCCTTGCTTTCAATGAACTCTGTAATTGTGTATTTTGATTCTCCAATTTTGATTCCTCATTCTTT
The DNA here is from genome assembly GCA_013397935.1 of Dasyornis broadbenti. Taxonomy (NCBI): domain Eukaryota; kingdom Metazoa; phylum Chordata; class Aves; order Passeriformes; family Dasyornithidae; genus Dasyornis; species Dasyornis broadbenti. The sequence goes on from VZRN01001707.1 coordinate 142,009, forward strand.
GTATAAAACTTTTTGGAGGTATCCTAGGATCACAAGAACAGCATTCTCTCTCTCCTAATGAAAGCAGCAGAGTTAATCCATTGTTCACATATGCCACAGTGGTGAGTTCACCCAATTCTATAATAACAGGGTCTTTCTGTTGAATACTTACAATTTCATTCCAGGACCTGAGAGCATTTATAAAATCTCCAAATTAGGATTATTAGATCCTTTTGGAGAGTCTGCATTAAAGGACTTTTTTTGCTCTCTCCTCCCACTATCCGCCACCCTGGGCTGTGAGATAGAAAACTGGCTTAACTATTGGTTCTGTTCTCTTAACTTTCTAGACATTTTTACCTGCAATGAAGCATGCAGGTTCTGTCTAAAGAGATGGCAAAAGACTGCAACATTTTTCCATATACAAATGTCATACACATGTACGAGATACCCATCCAGCTAATGATAAGGCTATAAAGAGTGAAATGGGAATGCTGCAGCAAGGACAACACCCCCAAAAGCTCTTGGCAGCTCTGGTCATCTTTCTTTGCATGGTCAGCCTAGCTTGCGGTGGGTTTGCACAAAATAGCAAAAAATAAGAATTTGCAAAGTTGAGTTCTTTAAGAACTTCCCAAAGATGAGAAAGGTGTTATCAAGTGAAATGCAATTTTCTAATTTTATCTAATAACCTAACAATAACAGGAATTGAAGTCTTTCACTGTCAGGCATTAAGGTGGGTGTTGTATTGGCTACACATGTCCCTTTTTGCACAAGTCTACCAACTGCCCCCTAATCTTGCAAGTCCTGTAAGGAGTTTAAAACATTTAACTGCTAACTCTGTTATTAAGGAATCTACCCTGTCATGTGGCAGCTCCTAACAACATTAAGTCTCTTAGAGCAAATCAGTTTTGATACTGATGTTTTTCAGAGGTGCAGCATTTAATCCTCAAATTACAACACAAGTTTTAACAGGCAGTTTTCTGCCTGTCACCAAGATTTACTAATTGACAAAAAAAATTCAACCCCCTGCCTAACACTAATGGTTTATCAAAAGAATACCAGTAATTTCAGTCAAGCCATTCTGATGAACCAAGCAGAAACACAATGGGGAGACAGACATGTTTACGCTATCTGATTGAAAGGGCTGAGACAGAATTCCAAAGACTTGGTGTTGTCATAAGTGGAACAGTCAGGAACCACGATTGTGCCCTGGGGCCAAAGGGTGTGACATTGGGCCAGAGGTGTGTCAAAGTCAGAACAAAACGCCTGCCGTAAAACTGGTAGCCACTCATATTCACATGGTTAAAGAAAAGAGTTGGTAATATGACACTTAAAACAGTAATGCTCTTTGTTCTTTTTTTCCCCAAAGATGAATCCTACCAATACAGGAGACCCTTCATCTGCTCTATGGAGCTTTGTATTTATTTTCACGGCCTCCAGACTCTTCCCTTCCTTTTGGTTATGGCTTTGTTTTTTATTTTCTCCTTTTTTTCTGTCCTTCTTGTTCTGTAAGACCAGGTAGTGGTTTTCAACCGTTTAAACTATGGCATATAATAACTGATGAGTAACATAGCAGTAATACCAGTGGTGGCAACTTTGCTTTGTTTCATGGGAGTGTTAGAGTATTAGAGAGATGACTAGGACATGTCTCAGTGGCAGACTGATAAAATGAAAGATGAATTTTCCCTGCCTACAACTGTTGCCAAGTTTTAATCATAAACATCAAACACGTTACAAGACACCTTTTTCCCAGGCAATAAAAAGCAAACTAGTCTGTATTTTTTAAACAAATTTTTGGATGAAGAATTATTGCAAAAAAATTACTGATTTATCTACCAAAGATTCTTTTGCAAGCTCACCAGCTACAAATTTCTGACCAAACGGTTGAGTTTAACAACCATACTTGAAATACTGTCACTCCTATGACAACGAATGTTTGTTATAGAGGCTTACTTACCATCTCTCCCACTCTGCTGAAGACTTTTCTTACAGCTTTATGCTTTAACTAAACCTTAATTCTCAGTTATCTCTTCCCATCTACATACTCTAATTGATTGGGAGAAAGTTTCAGTTCCTATTTTACAGTGACATTCCAAGAAAACTTCCTTGAAAGGGTCACTCATCCACCATTAGTAGATTGCTTTAAAACCGCCTCTTTTGCTAAATTACTCCAGACATGTGCCTGCTCTTTTTATGTCTAAAATACGTGTTAAACTTTTGAAGTTTACCCAGGAGTGAAAGCAGAAGGTATAGCAATGTCCTGGAGTAGCATCTGACTACCCTCTCCACCTGGGATAGCACATCGATACCAGGACGGTTTGTAGTGAGCTGTTTTTAATGGACAGCTCCCAGGTGACACCAAACACTGCTGCAGCAGCAGCCGCAATATCATACATCCTTGATTGAACTTTGATTAATTTTCCAGACTTTCAGAGCCTGTGGCAAAAGGATCCACAGTGGTAGCCGCAGCCATTAACTCCATCTTTTGTGATTTCTCCTTCTTCATTATGTTTGGGTCTTGATTGAACTTTGTTCCAAGTTAGTAGCTTTTGGCTATGGACAAGGGAGATAAGACTTTAGAAAGGGAGTGCAGAAGGATAATAAGTGAGAAACTTGCAGTGAAAGCTGCCTGGCTACTTGGTGGTAGCTTTGGATATACCTTGATGATGTGAGTGGCACTAACAAAAATGCTGGAACTCTGGCTAACACAAACCATTACTTTTTGCAGTCATAGTCCAAATGTCTTCCAACATTTGTGCATAGCAGATGCTATTTTATTATGCTGAACAAATTCAAAGTTTCTGCATTCACATAACAAATAAAATTATCATTCTTGGTCAAAGCTGTAACTTCACAGAAGCACTTGTTAAAATAAATAGTCTCCAATAGGCCTCCAAAGATTATTTACAGAGTTTGCTGCTAAATTGTGCAAGAAACTGTCCCTCTATTAGTATGCTCAATAGAACAACTTTACACTGCACAGTCAACCTAAGTGTCTGTTATATTATCATATCCAAAAAAGCAGCTTAGCAGCAGCTCAGACAAATCCTACTGTTACTGTGAAAAAAATAAAACGGACAATATTTAACTGAAAATGTTAAACTGAATTTTTCCAAAAGATCCTTCAGTGTTTTCACTGCATTTCTGCCTCCCTCATTTTTGGTCACAGAATGTCTAAATAGTTAACTAGCAAAGGGACATTTCAATTCTAAGATTACTTTACAAAAAAAGAAAAATTCTCATTTTCCTACTCTTTTTACAGTTAGTGTTCAAATCTACCACTCGGATATATTGTCAGAATCATTTACATCTAGGTTTATTACCTACTGTTGGTATTTGCCAATGGTGGTATATAGAAATTGTATGCAGAGGTGGCTGTAGCAATTCGTATAAATTTTTGCCTGAACCTAGAAAAGCCCTTTCAAAGCCCCTTTCAAATATTGAAAACTGAGACTTACTGATGGGAAAAAATATTAAACTATTAAGGATGATTCAAAATCCACTATAAATCAAAGATATACATGATGTTTCCATAACATCTGCCACAATGGGGCTTTGTCCCTACAAGAAGCCTCTGGGCATTCCTGTGATATAAGCTATAATAGATTTGTCTCTGTGAAGCTTTGAGTTATTGTGGCACCTTCAATTGAGGCAGTGTCTGAAATAATTTAAAACCTGGAAATAAGAGAAACCTTTTAAAAATAAAATACATACATACATACACACATATATATAAATATAACTTTGCCTTGCTTTAACCTTTGTATTCATTGCCAAGAATAGCTGGCTGAGGAATTGGCATCTGCTGTGAGCTCTCATTTATTTTCCAATGCTGCCTTGCCCCATTGCCCAGGCAGCCTCCGCAGTTCCCCTCTCTCATCTTCTCACCACTTTGCCTTCCTCTGAACCCAGGATACAGAGCAGACTTCCAGCACAGAGCCATTCTCTGGTTACAGCCTTTCCAGCCCCTTTCCTCCTCCTGCCAATCCCCATCTCAGCTTTCTGACAAGAGCCTGTATAGAAAAAACAAAATCTCTCCTACCCAGTGTTTAAGGCAGCATTAACAACAGACTTTCATAGTAGAAATTAACAGCTTAAATGTGTTCAGACTGGAGCTAAACTCCTGTCAGCTCAAGCTGTATCTATCTGGGTGATCTGGACACTAGACTTGGTTAAAGTGGCTGGGATGCCACAGACAGCTAGCAACTCTAGGATGTAAATAACTTGTGGGAATGTTTGAGTGTTGCAACAGGTAGAAACAATCCAAGAAAAACAAAGTTTATATGAATTAAGTATTGTATTGGCTACTGAGTCCCTTAATTTTTAGCACTGATGCTTCTTGAAATGTACTTGAGCAAGCACAAGCGTATTTTAAGGTGAAACCAGAGCTGCCCTGCTTATAACTTTGAAGCCCTGAACTGGTTACCTGGGCTTTCCCTCCATTAATACTGTGGCTAAAAATAATAGGGAAGTATGCATAGCATGAAAAGTAGAAAAGAAGAAAAATGCTTCAAGACCAACCATTTTTTAGTACATGTTTGGGAACTGCTTGGAGGAATGACAGGGCTAGAACAAGGTGTGAAATCATACAATTATAAGAAGGGTGGCAGGTGTAAAACAGAAGTCTCTTATGGAGCAGTGGTTTAGGGTATAATATCTGCAGGAAGCTGACTGCCAGACTGACACAGAAGAGATTGAAGGAGGAGGCCTGGCAGGATTACCACAAGGAAGTAACAAGCCTTCAGGTATCCTAAACACACACATGGTTTGTGTGACTTTTCACAAACCTCCTTTTCTCTTTTACGTTGTCCTACTGTTAAAATAAACCATACAGTGGCAGTACAAAGGAGTCTGGGGCTGCTGGAGAAAAGAGCTGAATGGTCACTGCCCTTTAGGATGTAAAGGCTGCTACACTGTGTCAGCCCGCGCTGGCGAAGCATGGGATTAATGGCAGCTCAGGAATACTTTTGATGCCTTTTTCAATGGCTGGGACAGGTGTTCCCTCCTACTGAGGGTCTCCACAAGCTGAAAGACTTCATCCTGCCTTTGCACGGCCAATGTGACTTGTGTTGCTTGCTTGAAGGGAAGCAGGATCAAGCCCTCCAGCAGTAACTGAAAGACACTTTTATTAGTCTGGCCACATGCTTTGCTGCAAAGCCCCGGCTTGTCATAAATTTTTCTGCATTAAACTCTTTACCCAGATATATCTCTACTATACACTGCTTTGTCCAACAGATTAATAAGAGAATATTCTTTTTTAACTGCTTCTTCCACAAACAGGAGATGCAGCTGGCATCTAGCCTCTGTGACTTCTGATTAAAGGAGCACTAAAACTTCACAGTCATTAGACAAAAACCTGAGGAGGGAAGAAACACTAAATACAGCCTGAGTATTTAGTGCTACCTTCTTTAGAAATCACTCATGCTGAAATGAGGCTGTGGTATTCAGTGTGGTATTAGTATACAGCACAATCTTTATTTAAAAACTGTTGCAATTTCAAATAGAAATTAAATACTTGGTGTGATCTTTAATTTTTCCAATAAAGGACTACTAAAAGAGATGTCATCTTATACTCTGAATACATTAAAAGCCTCATTGCTATAAATCTGTTTAGCTCCCAGAAATGCAATTTATACCAGATCTGTAATAAACTTCATATACCTCTGACACTATTCTTTTCAAGTAACTTCAACACTTTCTATTGAAAAAACCCTACCAATAAAACATCACAACCCTCACTGTAAGCATTATCTCCCTTTAACAATCTGGTAAATTTGTGATTTACCCAAAAATTATACAATAAACCTGGGACAGAATACCCTGTCATTCAGGCAGTTTTGTGGCTCCATCCTCTTCCCAAGAACATAATTTTCTCCTGAGCTCCATTTTAGCAAGTGAGTGGCACCGCTGCTTATAAAACCAGCAGAGTACAGGTATAGTCCCAACTGGCTTTACAAACTCTTCCTCTATAGACTTAGAAAAATATGTCTTTGTGCTGAACCATCATATTTTACTGGCCAGTAAAGAAAAAGAGCAGAGCCTCTGCAATATGTCTATAAAAAAAACTAGGCTCCTTTAGAAAGCTCTAAAAACTAATTTCATAGAAATTTTGTATTCTGTTTATCAAGATGCTTTCTCCAAACTGCATTACCTGGTTGACATTCATTGTGAAGCATCTGCTCACAGAACGAGAAACACGTGTTTACTAGGAAGGGGGCATGCAAGCTGCTTTCATATACAGATCTTGGGATGCAAATAAGTTGCTGGAAAGCCAGTTTGTGACAATGCCAGTATTTGGAGCTTTTTTTTTTGGAGCTGCTGATTTTATGTACCAATTAAAGTGCTGCATCACATCTAGCCACTTATAATCAGAGAAACTGTCCCAAGGAACATATGTAAACCACATTTGTGATCAAGAATACAGCTGATACCTGCTTTATTATCTCTCTACTAAATAAATGCGGTTTGAAACAAGTATTTACCAAAGACCTGCAGTTTGCAAATCTCAGGTGACTAACAACCGTATATCCAGGACTGGAAATTACCAAGCTCTAAACACTCAGCCGGATTTTGAAGAACAGCTGACAAATAAATGAGCTAATAAAGTAACAGCAATCTTGGGAAAAGAAAGATATCCACACTAAAGAGAATTTGCTCCTCCTCTCTGAAATCAAACTGTTGTTTTTTACCAGGAAGCACAAGCATCACTCAAGCACACACACAGGGAACACAGAGGGGACACCAGGTCCACCATCCTGCTGTGCTGCCTTAGGCAAAACCACACCCAATTAGCCATGCCAGTACCTGGCCTAAGCAGCTATGGCAAGAGTGGCATGGGTACTGATCTCCTTTTAACTTGCCTATCAATATTTCAGATTAAAAAAATTATAATTGCATTTTTAAAAACAATGATCTAGACTTCCACTTAATATTAACAGCAAAAAGATGGACAAGTTATTTGCCAATTACAGTATGGACAAAGTACTTGAGCACCTCTTCATAAACTTACTTTGGATCAAACTGCTTAGTCTTTGTAAAAAAATATTTTATGTCAGATTCAGATGGTTTCTTTAAAGTTAAGAATAAAAGGACTGTTAACATTTTTTAAATACTTAAGTGACTTTTGTGTCACTTTTAAATTTTCACTTTAGAGATGAAACTGCACAAAGGATGCCACTGAACCTGCACATAAAATCCAACTGAACAAACATGAACCATATGAAAAATTTTTTCTCTACTTCTTGCAAAAAATTCTCTAGCTTCTAATACAACAAAATCCACAGGCCCTATGATAGCACAAGTAGATATTTATATCTTTTTTCAGCTTTTAAGAAAAGGCATCAAGCAGACATTTGAGGGGTTTGCAGACAGTGCATGCTTTCCCCCCCGTCCCATCTACCACCCAAATCCAGCCCTGGAGAGACCAACTGTAGAAAAACATGTTCTCTTTTCACAGCTCACTCAAATCCATGATCCTGTTGAATGTGATTTCATTTATCAGGAAAAAAAAAAAAAAATCCAGAAAAAAGGATGCCAGTTTTAGCAATATGTACACCTTCCCATGTGAGAACTAAACTGAATCCATATGGGAACTGATCTGAGACCAGTCATCATTACTGATATTAAAGCAAGACAGTAATCCATCCCATTCTAGAGTTACCTGCACTATGTTTTGTGAAATTCATTCTGCTGTGCAGTGATCTCATGTAGAAGAGTGATGAGCCACAGGTTCTCTCTGTGGAACAATGATGGTTTTTATTTGAAGAAGATACATTTCATCTCTATGTATTGCAACACCAATACACTATTGGAACGAATGTCTCATGTTTCTTTGTACATTTACATAGCCATGCAAGCGATTTTTGGCACTTTTGTTACACCTGGATTGCCAATGATCTATTAAGAATAGGTAAGAACAACAAGAGGGTGAATTTGAAAGTGAAGCAAGGCACATTAAATACCTTTGTGCTCACGCTCCCTCATTTTATCATCAGTGAAATACTTCCGTCACTTCCGTCAGTAACATGATGAGGACACCAGCTTTTTAATGTCTGGAGACAATAACTGACATTGAGTAGAAAAGCACACTGGAAAAGGGGGACAATGCACTGAAGGAAAGGATTTACACCAGTGATACATTTGACTTGCAGGTTTGCTTCATTTATTTATTAGGGGGTTTATTTCTTGGGTTTTTTTAGTAGTTTACTTCCTGTATGCCTCAGCCAAAGTTTTTTTGGTTTTTGTATGTGCTAAAACGCAAATACACACACACACACACACACACTCCCCTTTTAAAATAGATATATGTGCTCCAAAGCACACCCTTGGCAGCTGTTTGTACACAAGAAGAGCCTGCATTCCTCTGACCTCCTTACTACATATGTTAAAGGCTGTTGGAAGGGATGGACACCTATTTTGATTTGCAGTGTCACATTAACAGGCAGATACATGCAACCATAGATCCATTCCTCAGTGCCTGACAAAGACAGGGGACTTTGTGAAACAATCTGACTGTGACTCATTTCAGATTAACTAGAAGAAATTGGGGGTTTTGGCTGAAGAAGTATTTGGAGGACTGAGCAGGAGCAGTGCCTGCTATACATATGCACTGACTATTCTTGGCTTGAGGGTTTATATACAGCAGTGCTCATCTAGAGAGCTGCCTGTTCATGGCTGGGGAAGAGACCCTGCCGATTCACCTTGCCTTGGTCACCTCTGTACAAGATTAATGCAGTGCATTCCTCTGAGCTGGGCTGAAAGCAGAGCAGGTGCAGAAAAGCATCTGTTTTCCCCCAGAGAAGAGAGAACCTCTGTGAGCAGGTAACACCTGCACACGGCCCGTTTGCTGGGCTTGGGTGGCTTCCTGGAGCCGTTCAGCATGTTACAAAAGTTTCTTCCAAGTCCTGTGCAGTTCTAGACTCTCTCCTAAGTGATACCTTCACACTCAAAGTACTGTCACAGCTATTAAGATCTGCCAGGAAGCTCTTGCTCTAAGACTGCGAGGTAAGACCTCCTGGGACTGGCAGGCTCTCAGCTAATAGTCTCAGTCTTTGAAATTCATTCCCTTTGGCAGTTTCCCAAAGCCAGATGCTAATGACCTTAGGCATGATGCAAGACCTTTTTATTGGTGTAATTTTAATTTTTTTCCCTTTTTTTTAGTTTCTGAAGTAGCAATGAAACTAGACATGTCTTCTCTTTTGAGCAAGTGTCCATTTTAGCATTGCAAGTAACCACCTAACTTTTGCAGAAACATTGTCTGAATCAATCTTACATGTGAAAGTGTAACTCACCTCAGTAGCAGTCAACAAAAGTTTTTGAATGGTTCTGCACAAAACAAAGGAAGACTTCTTAACACAAGTTTAAGATCAAATACTTTTGGACTTTATATATATCTATTACAAAGGTTTCCAGAGAATTTGGCCTAATGGACTAAATGCTGACTTTGGACCATATTCCTGACCTTCTGCCAAGCAATTATGTGACTATAGGCAGGGATACCTTTCTTTCTGCCTTACTGCCTGTACAGCAGGATCTGCCCTTTTGGAGAAGCAAGAAATACCTTGGGCTGCACTAACAGCTGTTTCAGAGACAGCCAGCCTTGTGCTGCTGTGCCATTACTTAACTGCTTATAAAGTTTTGAAAACCATACATTCATATGAATGAAACTTGAGTAAACTTTTTTTCGGACAACAGTTTCCTGACTTCTCTAACAATTAGCAAGCATCAGCAGAGGATATTCTGAACGTTTATTCGGTCTAGGCTTCCTCTATCTTCAGGGAAGAGGGAGAGGCTCCTTCTGTGTGTGTTTCAAAGCAGGAGCCTAAAGCAGATATTCTGCCTAGTTCTGCACAGGACTCTACAGAAACGTTAATACATGGGGTCTACAAAGATTAGCTTCAGTAAACATTATCTTTTCTCCCTTCCTTCTCTCTTGACTCCAGACACACTGAAGAAAACACTACCAAGTAAAAATCATAAAACTAGAGATTTCTTAGTTTAAATTCCCTTTTAAACTTACTTAAAACCAGCTCCTAGTATGTTAGCAGTGATAAAAGCAGCAAGAGTGACTGTGCTCCTGCACAAAAAGACAGTAAATAATAAGACAGTGTCATTCTGCAAGTAAACAAATTTTCGTTTGAGACTTAAATATCTCAACTATTTTCTTGGATGGTTATTTTATAACAAGTCCACAAATGCTACAAACCTTCTCAGAAATGAGTTCTTGCTCCACATTTCAATCAACCGCCACAAATATAACAAAAGCACATGTGACTCCCTTTCACAAGAAAATAGGCACAATAAACAGGTTTTTTCTCCTATTGCAGGGAACTCCAGCTTCTAAACAGACCAACCACCAAGCTAATATAGAACAGACAATGAAAGACTCACCTATGTGTAAAACAGCTCTGCAATTCTAATCAGAAACAGTCAGACATTTTGCTGATCTCCAGTTTCAAACTTAAAGGAAATTAAAGGTTATTTTTGGGGTTCTTTGTTTGGCTTTAACATCTCAACATTAGGTCATCAGTGCACAAACTCTCAGTGGCAGTGTTACAAAGATGCTGCAGCAGTAATGAGCAAGCACAGAAGGAAGGAGCGCTGCACACCACTCCTACAGTCAGGAAATTACTTTCAAGACCAAAGGGAACAAGTAAAACATGTTTACAAATCTATACCTCTAGATATTTACACCTGTTGACAAATCTGTATTTTTTTGAATGGGCACATAATTCATTCAGTGACATCTCTTTAAAATTCAGCAGGCTGCATCTGTCCATCTCCTCCAGGAATGTACACAGGTATCAACAGCGAGCTGCAGTAAAAGGTTTGGAAAAACAGCCACCACATGTACTGTTATCTGGAAATTAGGTAAGATCACAAGCTCTGCAGCTGGAGCCAAAGGATGGAGCCTCACACCACATTCCAGTGGCAGGCTCCTGATCTCCATGCATTAAAGAAATGTAACCTCAGCTGAGCACTGGATTACACTGGACTTCCTGTACTTGACTATGAGAAGCACCCGGCAGAGTTTGCCACATTAATGGTATTTCAGCTCTTTGCAGAGGTTGGTCCCCAAAGCCATGACTGGGGACTTTTCCCATCCCGCTTTTATGCTGGCTGGAGGAGCTGATGTTGCAGAGGAAGACATCCACTTGCTGTTAAATATTCTCTCCCTGACAGGCACTGCTACAGCACTCAGTAAGATTCTGATCAGTCACAATCTTTTCAGATTTCAATTTTCAATCAGAACTGCTTTTACAATTCAACTGTGGATACTTTCAGAGTATTTCTAATGATCTATTATTAATTGCCAAGAATTACATTCCAGTCTTAAATTTAGAGAATGTGCAACTTTCAGCTGTCAAGGACAATAATTCAGTACTTAAATTGTAAGTGTCAAAAGCTGTAAGTGGACTGATTTATACTAACAGCCTTGTTCATCTAGATGAAATAATGAAACAAAAGCAGGGGAAAGGCATTTGAGTAACTGGTACCACTAAACCAGCATACAAGTGATTGACTCAGAGAAAGTGTGCTGGTGTTAATGTTTCAGTGAGACATGAGGACTACAAGCTGACCACAAAGTGTAAAAGAAAATGTATTTAGAAAAGGTCAAATAAAGGGAAAAACTCAGATTGACAAGCCAGTTCCTTAGTACACCTCAGAGTAGTATAAGACCACTGAAGTCAGTTAAACAATGCCATTTCCCACTGATTGGTGGTTTTGTCCTGTGTTTGTGCAAAAGAAAATGACAGTGTTAACTAATCTGTAAAGTAAAAACCTGGCAGATCTACAAAAAAGTCTGCTGCTTGACTTTTTCATTAGGGTATGTATTCTACAGCTGTATAAAGAAAACGGCAAAAAAAACCAAAAAGGAAAGAAAAAATAGAAGAAAAAAGGAAAAAGAGGACTGGAAACTCCACCTGGATGCTATCAGTCTTGCCCAAGTAAACAGTACTGACATTAGTGCTAGCCTGCTGAGTGGTACAGGTTAGGAAGGGTCACAAAGGCAAAATGGTGACCAAACGTGCCTTGAGGTAGAGATGCTCTGGAATCTGTCACAAAAGGAGAGAGCTGAAAGCTCATTTTATCTAGAAGTCATTTCATTTTAGAGTTCAAAACAATTAAAAGACATTGAAAGAACTGTAAAAACATGGATTATAGCAAGACAGAAACAATCTCCTTTTTCATATAAACATGCCCTTTACTACATGCATACAGTGTGATGTGTATTGTTCTTGAGATAACAGTATAGCACACCATAAAATGACAAGGGAATATGTAAGAGGGATAGCAAAAAAAAAATCATAGGAAGTTTTCCTCATAATATTAAACAAATACTCATACCCATAATATAACTAAAAAAATTTGTCTTAAGAAAGCAAGCAAATGCCAAAGAATTTAGTTTTCATGTTCCAATACCTAAATGAAGTTGTTTGCCCAAGTCCCTTGAGATAAACTTTCTTTTGATACTCAGCTTGTTAAGTTGTACCCAAATTTGCAATCCACAGAAATATCTATTAGTATCTAGTAATCACTGGGTTGCAATAATTACTTCATTAGGATTTTTTTCATGTGGCTTTAAATTCACTTGCAAACATTGTTAAGGGAAACAGCCTGCAATAGTTACTTGAATTTTCTAGTTTGTTTTTTGTTTCATGGTTGCTTTTGTCTACAAAAGCAACCATGAAACCACCTGGAAGCCCCAACTCCTAAAAAATAACTTTTACGAGTAGTATTTTTGTAAGAAAAGTTACATAGATGAAGGATTTTTTTTCTAATACCACTTCCAGTTACTTCCCAGTGTTTTAGTCCATACGAAGGAAACAGAACAAAGCATGAATGATATGTGTGTAGCATTAAGCAACAAGACTCAGTGTTCACAGATTTTGACAATTGTCCAAGCCTACAACCAGGCTAGGAGGCAATGGCCCACTCAGAAACGAAATGGTTAATACATCTTGAACACTGATCCTTTCCCAGGCATGTTCAAATAATACAGGAAAAAAAAAGCTGCAACAGTAAAGTGAAGTTCTGAACCAATCTTACTTCTCCTACAGCATGCCAGGAAATGTGTTACATGCCATTGGCGAGATACCAAACCTGTGACTCTGGAGGGATGACTTCAGGAATCCTCACAATTCTGCATCTTGGAAATAAATTCTGTGCTAGAAGGAAAAGCTCTGTAACACATGCCATCTGGTACCCTTTGCTTTCTTTCTATGAAAAGGGAGAGAACAGAGAGACTGCTTCCTCATACATAGACCAAGACAGGGTGGGCCAAAACCAACTTGTGGTAAGAGCAGCAGAAACAGCAACTTGGCTGGTGCTTTTCTCTCCCTGTTGCATCTCTGCAGAATAGGGCATTTCCATAAATCTCAGTATCAATCTGAGTTCTCAGATTCATATCAGGAAGCTTATTATAGTAAGTGGGAGTGTCATTTGGCCCATTAATTGCAGGAGAATAACACCTAATTGCATTGTAAATGCAAAGGCTTATGCTGAAGCCACTATATTGCACTGAACTCAGCTCTCGGCTATTGCATGATTTTTCCTTTAAAATATAGTTTGTAATATGTCTTAAGCCAAAACCAAAACTATGTCCAAAATTTAAAATCACTATTTTATTTAACTTTAAAATAAGTAAATAAAAGCTCAACTGAAATCAACATTATATCATATTCAGAGAATGCAGATGAGAAGCAATTACTGCTTCAGGATTACCAAAAGGATAGTTCAGTAATTCTTTGAGAAAAATGCAGATAAGACTCATACTCAAATAAAGAACTGTCTACCATTCATTCCCAGTGCCCCAATAAGCTGTCCTAACTCTTCTTTATCTTGCTAGGAATTAAAGTAGAAATGGCTATGATCAAGTGTGAGTTAGCCCCAAGGAAATTCCTGCAGAGTAGCAGGAGGCATACTGGGGACTGGCTTGAGCATTTCTGTATCCCAGCTCTCTCCAGTGGCTGTAATGACCCAGCAGGGCCATCTGAAGCCACATTTCAGTTTGGGCAACACCCAGGCTCCTCTAACCTGGGGAATGGGCAGAAGTACCTCATGTGACTGAGGAAACAAGCACTGAAATGATACAGAGCTCCTTTCCATGTATATGAACTCTGCACTGATACAGTGATTTATTTGGGTCATTCATGAAACCGTTGTAGGACTTGTCCCATATAAGTTCAAGTTAGTGTTCAAATCTCGCGAGACAAAGAACATGACAGGAAATCACTAGCATAATAAAAATCAGTAATTTATATCTTAAGACCTTGTGATACTATTTTAATAGTTTGTTCCATAATAATGCAGTAAAAGCTATTAAACAAGCAACGTTCATTTAATTACACAATATGAGCACAGTTTGTATCATAGCTGGGGTTTATTTTCCTCTGAATACAAATAGTTAATTCCCATTAATGTTAACAAGAGGTTACCTAGCATGTTCTTTGGCAAGAGAATAAAACCTGAATTTTAACATTAATCTTAAGCAAGCTTTCAACTTGAAAGAAACTTGAGAGTACTTTGTATTAACGCTATCTTAATTGCCCTGAAATCTGGATTTTGTGAGAAGCATATACACAGATAAAACTAACTCGTGTTAAGTTACACAGTTATTTCCCATTATCCTAAAATGTGTCACCTTTCTGTAAACTGCATAGCTTGCACTGCAAAGGTACTGTTAGCAGAGATAGTGATAACATCTTTGAAGAATTCTCTCCAACTCTAAGAACATTTTTTCCCTAGCCTTGCTTCCCAGTGGAAAATCAACTCACACTATTTTTCACAGTAAGAATAGTGGGGGAAAATCCTACTATATTTGTAAATGAAACAACTTTTTGGCATTCTCTGTTTACAGTTTGGGAATCATCTTGGTCGCATTCACACTCTCAGTGAGGACAGTGAGGTAGCATAGATACATAGTGCAAGTAGAATCTGGCCCCTTTCAATTTGTGAAACTGCTTTGATCATGATTCTCTCAAGACATTTTAAACTCAAATGCAATTGACCGCTATTGCACCATATGTTCCTTATGTGTGAGCTCTGTCTTGTTCATTAATTTTTATGCCACTACTGTTGGAATTCAGCCAGTGTAATGTGGAGGCAATTAGCAATGTCAGAGTGTTCATGCCAGAATATAATGAGAGAGAGAGAGAGAGAGAGAGAAAGAAGGAGAGAGAAAGAGAGAAACAGGGAGATTATGCTTTCTGCTACAGGCAATGGTCCTTTTCAGAGGCTTTTTGGTTTTTTTAGTGTTATTTGAAAATTGAAAAACCTAATAAAAACAAAGATGACAAGAAAGAAAAGTCTTGTTACTGAAGTCAAATTTATTCACTTATAAAACTCTCCCATAGCTTTTTAATATGTTCACCTATTTTCAGAGGATGAAACTGAAGATACCCTGTGGCCTGGTGACCTTGTCTTTTAATCTTCCAAACACTGTGGTCTGCTAAAGCTCTGTATCAAAATGCTTAATCGTAGCCTGTAAAAAAAATGCATGCATATACTAGAACAGAAACGTGTATTATATAATATGGGTTCCAATGACATGACCAAATCTATGGCTTCTTATTTTCTTAAAAAATCCCTGCTACTGTAAATCTTGCCATCTGAGATTTACACCATTTGCCATTCTTATTGCTATTTATGTTCTTAAAGTTTGCAAGATAAAGACCGACACGTGCCTGAAGGTCGTGGGAGTACTGGAGACCTGACTAAAGTCTCCACCTTTTCCCATTCTCTGTGTCACACACACGGACACCCATCACCTTTCCTTCCAGTGGGCCCATTTCAGGATACAGTTTTTGCCCCATCCCAGAATATAAATGCAGCTAACATTAAAACCGCAAAAACTCTGCAGCATTAGAAATTTTGTGCATATAAATCCAGTAGTAGGACTCCACTAGAATTCTCTCACAGTATCTCCCAATTGAACTTCATATTATTCTCCCATGAAAGCAAAGGAAAAAAAACCACTATATACAAAGAAAACCCCTCATAGTGCAAGACTTGATGGAATTTTGTTGTTCTTGTGCAAACATCTACAGGTATGTTTACAAAGTAGACAACTCAGAAAAACCTAACTAATCAGGAGAGTGGCTCAAGTTGAAAAATCTAGATCCGTATTCTCCAATGGTTCCTTCCATTTCACATTGTGATTCAGACCCAGGCTTGGCTTTCACAGTCCTTTAAGAAGACAGATAACTCTGAAGTTTGCTGGGGACAGAGTTCTCAGTTCTATAGTGTTTCATGGTTTAATTGTCTATTTGCCTGTGAAGTCATTAAGCAGCTCTCTACTAATATGGTTATTAAGAGATACCTTCCACTGCAATCATTTAAGTAACAGTTACAGTAGCATGGCACTGCTTGTGGTAAGGGTCTTGTGGCTTAGTGGCAGCCTTTCACTTTTGAAAGGCTTGGCAACTAAATAAAGGTAGTTTAACTAATACACCGTAATTCCACCCTAATCACAAAAATCACAGCATCTGGCCAGCTTTGTAGTATACAACCATCATTACAGAAGCCCAGAGCTCACAAAGGCATTGTTGCCCTGAATTAACACACATAAAGAGCCTGCTCCAAAGCCCACAGAGGTCCAAGTCACATCTTACTGGGCTCAGAAGACATTTATGCAGTTTGGCAGCATGGCCTGCCTAGGATCCAGCTACTGTCATTTGTTCAAACTTCATGAGCAATAGAATTCAGTCAGTTTTCAAAAAGTTTCTAATACAGCCCATAGAAGTATCAAAAACTTTCTAAACTGGAAGAGTTTTAGTGGAACTTAGTCTAAACTGAACATTTTAGTAGCATGACATTAGACAGCCTTATTGAAAAGCTGGAATTAATCACTTAGCTTGAATTGAAATTCTGTTTTGAAAGCACTTTTTTCCCAATTAATTTCGACTTTTATCTATTATATTTTAATACTGAGAATATTTGTGGAAGAAAGCTGGGAACTTCCAGAAAGGACAGATTTCTGTAGCTTAGCAGCTTCCCCGTGCCTGTTTGTGTCTTCTTCAGTAAATGCAGCAAAGAGACCTGCATGGCTATTTAAAGCAAGAGCAAACCCCATCTTTATGCTAGTGACAAACACAATTAGATCTATTCATTACTGAACACTTACATATTCTACTAGTAAGGAGAAAAATCATGTGCTGTCGTAACTCCAATGAAGTCAACTAAATTATCAAAGCAACAGTTTAATTAACAGGAGGGAGCAAAGCAGTGACATTGAAAAGTATGTTCTTCACTTATTTTCATGTTATTTACAGTAATAGTACCGGAGAGCTTTATTTTAATTGCACCTTAAGAATAGAAAAGGAAGGGGAAAGCTTAGCGAGCAGTCACTAAGTGACTGGATTAAGAAACAAACCCAAGCACTGCTGAATAGCCAGGTAATTCTTCAGTCAAATATTAGAACGTTTAATACAGTCTCTACACTGCAAACTAATCCAGTGATTTCAGTTTCCTCTGTTAAGATTTTTTAAGAAGTTAGTATGCTTGCATGTTGCATGCAAGACCAATTTAGACAAAAACTTGTATAGCTTCACAGAAATCTCACATTAGTAGCTAGATTTTGCTCATAGATCATATTAGCCAATGTTGTCTTTCAGACACGTCCACCACAGTTTTAACAAAGTGTCCTCCAAGAGGAGCAGCTGCAAAGTCTGCTCGCTGAGGCTGTGCAGTTGTGTGGCCCCTGTGGCACCCACTGCCACAGCCCTCCTCCCCATCATGTTCCTAATGTGCTCAGACACCTGGGATGCAAGGAGAGGCTGTGCATTCAACACAAGGCATGACAGAAATACCAGCTACAGTCACAAACTTGCCCCAACCAATTCTGCTTCCGATATAAATCGTGCGTCAGATGCAGAGTTGGCAGGAAGCAGTTTCATAGGGAAACTGCAACAAGGACAGTGGAATTTTTTTCTGAAGCAAATCTCTATTTCTTCCTGTCTTTGTCTAAACTTCTCTCCAAAGCCAAAGTATTCACACAGTATGAAAGACAAACTGCAGTTTTTCTGCCTCAAAATCTAAGGAATGTGCTGCATGCTGCAAAACTGCGAGTGAGCAGAAACGGTGCAAGGAGTCTCTGCTTCTGCGGAGATCCAGGCACAGATAACACACGGCTGCTGAAAAGACACCTTCTAACATGAAATGTATAATCCTCCCAAATGCCAAAACATACATACGACATGACCCTGTCACCTACTTGGGACAGCACAAGTCTCCCCAAGCTTATACTTAGGGGTGTTTGATACTTAGCTGAAGATTCCCTTCTAGCTGTAGATTTGACAGCAGGGGTTCCTTTGTCCTTTCTGAGACCTCCGACTAACACACACAGCAGATACCCCATACCTGTTCAGACAGATTGGCTGAATTCCAACCACTTTTTCCCACTGCTGGATTTTCTGGATCAAGTCTGCAGTAGCACTGGACACTGCCAGTAGCACACTGAGCAGTGCAAGCATGTGCCAGAGCTACTGCCCAGGAATCGCTGCTATGGAAACTACTATACCTTCCAAATCTATACTCAGGACACATTTTCAAGCTTTCCCCCTCAAAGCTAAGACCAGAAGGACATTCAATTCAGAATATGAGCTGAAATTCAGAGATAATCTATTTTAAAAGACGTCCAAGGCACAAACTGATCTAGTTGCGCCTTAATGTGATTCACAGAAGCAGCTGGCAGAAGAAAAGAAATCCAGAGGTTATCCTTTTGCCCATGGATTTCAGAGGAAGGAACTGTGATATTTACCTTCTTAGTTCTGAAATTCATCTGCTATGTACTTTTGAGCACGCCACCTAAAATTTCCATACTTTCCTTTTCTCATATTAAAAACATAATGGATATTATCTATCAGCTGGCCCACTGATTCAGTTCAATTTATTTTTTGTGAAGAACTTACAGCACCTTATCCTAAAGGATTGCATAGGTGAAAACTATTACTACTCTATTCTTGTAATAACTCCAGGACATCCCAGGGAATCAAACAGCAAAGCTCTCCCACTAAACACAAAAACAACTTTACAAGGAGTAAAAATTGAAATAAAATAAAATCTGGACATTCAAGAGAATTAAATAAGAGACCAGCTTGTAGTTTTCAAGTGCAGTCATCTGAGTCAGCTCTCTAAGGAGTGCCAAGGGCTAAATTCATCCCTGAGCTATGCTGGCTTCTGCCAATGTAAACCAGGACACACGGCCTCTGCCAGCAAAGCAGGGAGAGGCAACAGCAGTGGAAAGCACCCACTGCCTTCCTGTTTGTTGGGGGTCTAAATGCAGTAGCAGCAGCACTAAGAGAACCCTGGCAAGCTAGGTTCACAGCTGTAGCATGCCAAGGTGTCATGGTGTGCACATGGGAACATCTTTTACTCTGGGATCTGTTACAGAGGTTCAAACACATATTAAAGCAGTCTTTGGCAGAACCTACTGTAATGAGGAATAATCACAACCAAGCCTCTTGCAAATCAAGGCAGGGTGAGCTTATAATGGAAGTGTCACTGACACAAAGAGTAAACACTTCAGAGCAATAGGATTTTGTCCATCTTCAGATTTTTCTGTGCAGTTTGTATAAGCAGACAAGTTTGCCAGCCTGTGCTACATAACACAACTTAATGTACAGTCAGATTGAGTCTGTGATTTAACTGGGAAACAGCTGTGTGACTCAGATGTTTTAAGGGGAAGGCAGAATATTATGTACAGAAAACTGTCCTCATTCCCCCATGAACAAAGAGTGGCAAAAACACAGGCACCTCCACTATGCCAGCTGCAGTGCAGCAGTCCTTACTTGGCAAGATATAAAAAAAAAGGAGATTAACAAGTATAATAGCATTTTACTGTGCTCTTTGGAGTGAAAAATCATTTGTATGTTACTACTGCTGATGGTCCAAAACCACAATGCTGAAACTAAACAGAGAATACAGATCTGAACCTTCATCCAAACCCCACCCTCTAGGTTCAGTTCTTTGTTAGATCCAAGACTGCAAGGCACCTATTTTCTCTCTTTTGGGAAGCTGGTGTTTTGCAAGGCCCTAAATTCATATGCTTCACAGCTGAAAACCTTGAGAGAATCTCAATTTTCATTGAGATTTACAAACCAGACATGCCAACATAACTGGTAAGCCCCAAACTAAGTCTCAATCCAAAGCATGCACCAATGCCCAGTCTCTCCCAGGCTGGAGCTCTGCCAGCAGATGAGGCCAGAAGCTGCCGATGTATACCTTACATTATGAGGATGGCTCCAAGTATAATCCAGGAGAATACTCAAAGATTTGGCTTTATGTAAAGGCTAAGTTGTGACTGAATGTCTCATCTTGGTCCCTGTTGGAGTGGAGCCCAAAACCACCACACACTTTGGCACTGTTTGTTGTACTTGGCAATCCTCGCTCAAGCTAGGTGGGTGCATTGGCAGCACTTGTGAGGAACCCCTCCTCTTTAATTGGTGGGAATGTACCTGTAAGGCTGAGCTGTGTTTGGTAAGGCTAAGTGTTCCCGCAAGGGAAAATGACTCGAGACAATGCAGTTGGTGTTTAGAGTAACAAGACAAGAGGATGACTGAGGCACTCTTTCATGTTACCTGGAGGGCCCTTTTAAGCTCTTACTGCTTTCTGTTCTTTCACCATGAAACCATGTCCCTTGCTTTAGTTAAAGGGAAAGCTGATGAAATAGTGAAACAGCCTGAAAGAGTTTTTCCTCAGTAACTGAAAGAAGCCTGGACCATATTTAGCTTTAGTTACTATTTTGTTCCATGTCAGATAGAGGTTTAAAAAACCACCACAAATACAATTTTTGTCTTGAATTGTGTAAAGCAAAGAAATGAAAAGCTACAACTGCTGCTCTTTTTAATTTATTAAAATAATTTCTTACAAACTGGAAGATTACATGAAAATTAAATTTTGCTCTACTTACAGGCAGCCTAGTGCTTTGTTTTGTGTTTATGTAACAAGAGTTGGTGACATTTCCTAAAGCTAGGCATATATTGCATGCTTTGACTTGAGAGCTATTAATTCTACGTGTACAGGATATAAGGGGCTTAAATGGTGGTCAATTTGAACATTAGTAGGAGCTTTTTCTCCAAGCTCTGCGCCTTTGCATTACATGACAGAAGACTGTATATCACTTCCTGAAAAAAACTTAAAGATGTCCAGAAGTATGTGACCTCTACTGTCTGTTCTAATGGAGTCTCAGACACCTCAATACTCAAATTATTACAAAAACAGATAGCTGAAAAATCATGTCTCATATTCTATTCAGTAGAGGGCAGTGGCAGATAAAAGCCATGCACGCCTATTAACCTGTGTAAAGTCCTGTCTGCAGGCTGGTTGGCTGCCAGGAATCTAATGGCAGCAAACACACCAGGCAGACTGAAAGAAAATGGTGGATTAAGTGCTTTTGGTCACGTTCCTTCACTTACTCTCTCCCATTGCCCCTCCCCTCATCCCTCCCACTTTTTTTTCCTTCTGCAATGAGTGTTATCATCAAGGCTAAATGCCTTCTACAAGGTGTTCCCCCTGAAAAACCAGTAGGAAATAAAAATGCTCATAACCTTATGGTATCAAGTTCTTAATGGCTCTAAATGAGAGTAAAATAAACACATGCACGTGTATGCACACACACACCCAGAACTTATTTGTCAGACCGTTGTACCAACAAGAACACAAGCTCAAAAAAGCCTGTTGCCTACTGGCAAAGGCACTCAGAGACATGAGGGAGTAAGTTTTAGCACAGTCCTTGCACTTAGCAAATTAATCGATTCATTCTTATGGTTACAATTAAATACAAGTGCCAAGAAATACTGCAAGAATGTTACATTTTGCTCCATTACCTCACAATTATCCATGCAGTGTCACTTCACAAACACTCATTTCTCAACCTGTGCAACTGAGCAAGAAAAAGAAGCATACATTCGTTGTTAATAGCATGTAGCGTTGTACATCTAAATTTACACACATGAATATATATGAACAACTGTATAGTTCCCAACTTTTCCTGATCTAAAATACCTTACTTTCACAATCTTAAAGCATACAAGAAAAGAAGGAAACCCCTGTCAAATAATGGAGATTCCAAGTCTGAGCATAAGACCAAAAAAACCCCCAAAGCCAGGTCAGGTACACTGGAAACAGGAATTCTGAAACAACTCTGTATTTGTTTTCAGAGAAAAAAGTGCAACTCCACTTCTTTTATTACAGGTAAGGAACAATTCAGCCACAATGGATTATATCCTTATATCTTACTACAATTATCTCAAAGAGCATTACTATTGAATGTAAGAAGCATGGTGCTTGTATGTCTTTACATTCTTGTGTAAGCTGCTAAATGCTGACTGGCAAGAAATACTGATAAATTAAAACAAATCCCCTGCACCATAAGTGGTGGGGGTGAAAAAGGCAATGACTACTATATGCATAGATTGCCGTAAGTACAAGTCGCTGCAGCATTCCTAACGATCAGACAGTTCTACCCGCCTGGCTAGAGTGGACAAGACAGGCAAGTGGCACTCGGGTCTGACTGATGAGTGCTGTCCTCTCAGGCTTTGCCTCAGCATGCCTCCACGTGCACACCTTCCTCGGTTCACTCTGGCCTACAGCCTTTGCAGAGACCGATCTGCAACTGCCAGACTTTATAATTGCTGAATGATACTTCCTATTAGCAGCTACTTAATGAAAGAGGCTTTCCAAGAGAAGGATCAAGTGCCAGCCAACTTCATCGTTCTCCTGCTCTTCTGGAAAACCTTACAGGTCCAAATAAGAGCCTATTTAGCTGCCCTGCCACAGAATTCTACCACAGTGCTATAAATATGGCCCAGTTTCATCACTGGGCTGTTCTCTCTTCAGCTGGAATGAATTTGCTGGGGGAAAGTGCAACAGCCTTTCCTCCCACCCTACAGCACTGCTGAGAGCACTGCTTGTGTTTTGTCTCACGTGGAGAAGTTGCAGCTAAGTAGCTCTGCCAACCCATATCCAAATGATGGCTGCATCTAGCCCTGCTCTCTTCAGAGCCCCATCCCACTGCCTTCACCAGAGTTCATGAATCAGAAACATGTTTGGGAAAGATTCCAAGTGTGTAATGACTTCCTGAAAAAAGCCAGACAGGTTGTGCTTCACTAACCGAACAGAGAAGCACAGCTTTATTCTGCTCTCATTTCAAGTATTCAATATTTTGAGCTAAATTCAGCTGCAGAACTTTATTCACATTGAGAAACAAACCCTGTATTTACTGTGCTAGTTGATGCCATTCCGCTTACATATGTACTTGTAGATAAGCAATAACATCATTCATTTTTTATCTCCAATCAGCTTTGAAAGAAAGAAAAAAAAAATCACAAAAGGAACAAATGCACACTGGTGCAATCTAGTGAAGCATACACTGAAATGAAGTACCTATAAGAACAGTAAAGAGATTAAAAAGGCATGAAAACAGCACTGAACAGGTAAAATTAAACCTTTGGTTTTAGCAAGGTACGACTGTCAGAACACTGAAGAAGCTTCTTGTTCGCAAATTGGCAGGATTTGAAGTATTAATTGTGGATTAAGTTGATAGCTGGTATTCATTGCAATGATTTGAGGATATCTTAGAATTCGGTGCAATTTTAACCCCTCCATAAAAATATCTGGAAGGAAGTCCTGCAGGCTATTTAGCATTGACTCAGCTACTTGGTGACCAGCTGCTTTGCTATGGTAGCAGTAAACTGCAAAGTCCTATACTTACAGAACACTAAACACCAAACCTTTTAAAGTACGGAAACAACACACTCAGCAACTATTTTTTTACTGCCTTGTCTCTCTGGGAAAAGCCCTGCAACTCTTTCATAGTCTACCTAGCAAAAGCTCTGGATGGATTTTGTTCTACATGACACATGGGAACCTACTACTTTCTCAGAAAGAGCTATAATTTGTAATCTTTGCCCACATTTGTAAATCCAGACATCGGTCTGGGGCTTGGCAGTGGTCAGCATGCAAAATGCTCCCACATACCTAACCCTCAGAGTGAAAATTCATAGAGAATCCACGCCATGTAGCCAGTAGAAGCAAAGCACAGCTGTCTGCAGCCATCTGAACATCTCAGCCTTGGTCATCTTGATCTTTTTAATGACCCCACATATCAGTGGAAAACAGGCATCTGTTCAAAAGAACCTCACAGTTCCTAACAGAGCAGAGCACACATCAAAGCCAAATGGGTCAGATTCTGCCCTCACCAGATACATTAATTCAGAATAACTCAAATGAAATCAACAGAATTACTCGTCACTAACACTACAGTAAACAAGAACTAAATTTGCATAGTTGTCTTTGCACTGTAATTTACACAGATGTGCCAGTTTTTGTACTTCAAAATAGCTATATGCTTTTTAGCCTAAGTATTTTTCATTTTTCTCTGGCAAAATAAAGGGTAGTTTCTAAAGAAGGCAAGAGACTGACTGTATTTCTATGAGAACTTTTTGTCACTGGCAATACTGAAATGGCAGCAAATGCAACAGATCTCTAACACATATCAGGGTACAAAGAGTTAATCTCCTCTCTTACAGATCATCTGTATCAGTCCAGATGCTTGGTTGGAAGGAAATATAACCCAAGTGCCTGGTCTAGTACAGCAGACTAAAGAATAAAAATTTATGTACTATGCTTATAAAATATTCTATTTGCTGTGTAGTAGTAGTTATGTTTAGAACCTTCCTTCAAAGACTGTCTTTTCATATTGAAAAAAATAGATCCATACACTACTTGTTAAAAAACACCTCTGCCTAAATGACTGACCTCCACTGTGAAAACTGATCCTTTGCTGTTGGTCTGCATCTTTATGTGCCTTCAAACTTAAATGATAAAATAAAATCAAGACAACAGAAATCATAGTAAAGTGCCTCCTAAAGTCAGTGTAAAGTTTATAATCCTTTGCAGTCCATTCTTCTATTATGCTGATGACAAGTTAATTTGGCTGATAAAAGGGAAACAAAAAGCAAGGAAGTAATCCTGTTCTACAGAATATTATTCAAACAATAATAACTTCCTTTGCATAACACTTATTTCATTCCATCATTACTACTATTATTACTACTATCTTAAGCTATGACAGATTGTGAAGGGTCAGAGATAATTTTTATCAATCAGCCTCCCTTTGTCTTTGGCAGGTTTAATCATGTCACTTGGAATGTAGCATGAGGGGCCTGATGAAATTGGAAAAGC
This sequence comes from Dasyornis broadbenti, assembly GCA_013397935.1. Lineage (NCBI taxonomy): Eukaryota > Metazoa > Chordata > Aves > Passeriformes > Dasyornithidae > Dasyornis > Dasyornis broadbenti. Next base: position 167,170 of record VZRN01001707.1, read on the forward strand.
ATGTGAAGATAAAAATCACTCTCAGATGAATTCAGACACTTCCTGCCACTCTGCAGATGCCACGGTGCTGCAAGCCACCCTCCCAGGAGAGATGATTCACCTGGAAGGAGGGCCAGGCTCTGCCAGATGTGTAGGAGGCTGCCTGAGACCCACATGCTAACACTGTCTCAATTGTATGAAGCATATGCTTTCAGTCAAGGGTGAAAAATGCAGGCACCAGCACATGCCAAAAGTCTTTCAAGCATGGCCCACCAGTCAGCCTGAAGCTTAATGCACTGATCCATCGAGTCAGCAGATGTGTGTCACCACAGTACAAGTTGAAGCTGGTTAAAGCTATAAAAGAGTGAAGTGACCTAATCCAGACATTCAAATCTTACAAAGAAAACCATAGTGTTGTCACTTTGGGGGCCTTAATGTTGGACTTTAAGCACAAACACTGAAAGCCTTCTTGGAGTAAAAAGGTATGTTGCTGTGAAAACATAAATCCCAACACTAAGCTACACTTGTACTGATTTCAAGTTGATCTGATAAAAGCATAGCACGGCTTTCCTTTTTAGTGCTGCAGTACATACAAAAAAGAACATCTGCAGATTTTATTGCTAGAGCCATAAATGCTCCTTATCCACTTGGTTTGAGGCAGAAGTCCAAAAATACCTTGATAGAAAGCTTATTTGCAGGGTACCACTATGTACTTGGTAGAGCCAGTGAGTTCTACAACATATTCTTCCACTCCTGGCTAAGCGCTCTTGGTGTCAGCTAGGAGTCCAACTGTAGAACCTGGCTCTATAATGCCTGGGAACTCCTCCCTCTGTTACATTTAATAATCATTTAGTGAGTACAGCATTTCCCAACACACTCAAAGTCAAAGCACACTTTACAATAAAAATATTCACCTTGTTCACATGCAGAAAGATTTGTTTAAAGAAACCAGATCTCTCTAGCACTCAAAGATCAATGCAACACTGGACATGTGCAAACCCACTTCACTGTCAACACAGTTGCTTCAAACAACTTGTTCAGAGGTGGGTGGTAAGATGTTGTTCTCACTGGGCAAACACAAGCAGACAAAGATTTTTCTTGAAAAATTTTTCTTGAAAGATTTTTCTTTTCTATCTATCATCTACAATCCACTCTACAGATCTTTAAGTATTCCTGTCTATAACAGCCAGGTCTCTGGAAGAATACTGATGTTTCACAATGACCTCATTGTGCTTTGACATAGCTTTCCTGAGCTGTGGCCTGTGGGAAACACACACCTGCTCTATCTATGCCCAAGAGGCCAAAAAACCCCAAAAACCAACCCAGCCCAACTTCAAATAACATTCAAATTCAAACAACAAGAGATGTTCTTCTGCCTTAAGAAAAGTCCATCCTGCAATACACTGCGAAACATGGTAACTGGTCATTTAAAAGTTAACTCTTAGGAACTACCATAGAAAAGAGCTAAGAAAACTCATGCCAGCTTAAATGGGGAAAACACCCACAGTGCATCCGAAGTTTTGTCATGTCACCCTCTCCCTGTCTCCATTTACAAGTGTTGATAATTACCACTGATTCATAGCAGGGGCTTCCTGTGGCCTAGGATCAGGACTAAGCCTGAGACTGCACTAAGAATCACACATTTGCATCATGAAAAGAAGGTCACAAGATCAAAATCTCTAAGTACAGAATGAAAGACAGACACAGGACACTGATGTGTCCTGCCAAGAACAGAAGTAAAAAAGCAAGAAAGTGTGAACATAAATACACACACATACACTTGTGCCCCTGTATTAATCCATCTAGACAATGAAGAATATTTTAAATTATGTTCATAAAAAAGATTTTTAATTAACTGGGTTGAGTTTTGGGGGTCTTTCTTGTTCAGCTCCCTCCTGAATTTTTCATTGCCATGCTCACCTGGAAATTATACTGGGCTAAAAAAGACTTCTGGCAACTACCCTTACACCAGACACCTTCTGCATGTCAGCTATGCAATACTTTGCATCATCCATAGTGTTCATTAGCAAATTTGCCCTTTCACCTCAATAGCACCCATCTGACATTTCCAAAGCTTCAGAGGCTTTTCTTCCTCCACCAAAGCACATTTTGGAGTGGTTTCAGGGCAAATTCTTTGATTCTGATGCTGGAGCATTAGTGAGGGGGGAAAAAACAAAAAAAAAAGGAGAACAGTTGAAAACCGTTGGAAATAAGTAAGAAAAAAGTAGAGCTCCAGAACTATGATTTTTCACAATTCCTTTTATCGCATCTTTTGTGAAAAAAATTGCTGAATGCTATTTTCCCTACTCAAAAAGCTTTTACTCCTCAGAGGAATAAATAATGTACTATGTCTCCTATGGAAGAGTAACTAAAGGCTAATAGAGATATAAAAGTGAAGGGTCCTCAAGACATCCCCGGTGGTGCTTGAAGGTTTTGTCTTTGGCTGTCAGGGTAAGACTGGATCCCACAGGAGCCAAAATAACAGTATCAACACTTGTGCAACCTAACAAAAGTGTAAACAGAGAGAGGAGGGAAAGATAGCAGTGAAACAACAGAACATAAAGAAATAGCAGGTATTGAGTTGAGTTTTCTTATAGTCCAAGATGAAATATATCTTTGCACTACCTAAATAACACTCAAAGCTCACATGATAGCATTTGTTTTCATGGTTTATATAAAATCATACATGCTGCCTTACATGGTTTACATACGTGTAAACCATCTGAAACCATATTAAAACCTCATACAAAACTGTGTTTAAAAACCCCGCATAAAACCATATAAAGCCATGTAAAACTATATGCTACCTCAGTATTAGCTAAGTAAAGTTAACTTATTCTTCATTCATAAGTTATTAATAATTTTTCTCTAGTATGTGCTGTAGAAGTATTCACTGCTAATTTCTTTTTTGGGACTGATATGGGGAGAATAAACTAGAGCTTTTCAGGCTTTACCACTTCTTCTCCCCAAAGTGAGTGGACAGGAGTGAGCACAACAGAGGTACTGCTGTGACCCTGCTATCAGCTCCTGAAGAACTTAAGAAAATAAGAAATTCTGCAGAACAACAAAAGTGTATTGATTGAGACATGTTCACGTTTTATTTTTTTCAAAAATAACTGTTATTAAAGAGTTAAGCCACTGTATGTGTGGGCGAACCACTTTTTGTAATTGCTATCTAACTACAGATCTTGAAAGAGACGTTGATCTTCTGAAATGAAGGGTGCAGACGCAAGCCTTTTTAAACCAATAAAAATACCAACATTTAAGTGAGTTTTTTTGCCATAGATCCTTTGCATGCAAATCACTCAGATCACATAGAAAATTAAAGACTTCTACTTGGACAAAACATTGTCATTTGAAATTGGGAAAACACATGGCTGCCAACAGAAATCTAAACTGTATTTAACAAAGTTCTCCACTTTTCCATCACAGTCTCGCTATATGAGTTTTATTTGCAGTGTACACATATTAATATAAAAAATAATCATGGCTGTCATTTTCCTACTTTTTCAGGATAAGTCGTTCTCTAGCACTCTATGTTGCATCCTCCACCAAAATCCTCTAGCTTTGCACAGCAAGAAATCTCTCTCCATCTATCAGAAAAATAAAAAAAAAAACTTCCAAAACTTGTCCCTCTCACATCCCATCCCAGTCAAAACATGGTGATGTGTGTACACAACTCTGCAATTATTTCAGACAGCTCTGAAATGTCCCAAATGAATACTTTTAAGGGCCTGTCCTACTTGTGGATGTAAAACAGTATTTCTACATTGCAATGGAGTAAGAAGTTAAAGACTGAAAGCTAGACCCAACTGCTGCCAGTGTTGGAACCTCTCTCAGTGCTCTGTTTTCCAGAGCTTTCCTTGTGTAACACCATATTCAAGACAATTTTAGTGTAGTACATACACACTTTATAGCTTGCATTTAGTGTGATCACACATACACTGTTTGAGATTGATCCTGCCAAATGTTTTCTTCCATGAGGAAACTTCTCTTACAAAAGGTGTGCATCATAGAGGGCTGCATACACATAGGAAAAATACTTCTGAAGATGGAATTAGAGAACAAGTGTCAAGCAAACAACTGGTGGGATTACTCCTGCAAAACAGCTCCTGGCCCATGTACTCCACATAAATGTCGTCTCGTGTCAAAACTGCATAGCAGTGCATGGGGCAGAGTGCTGACTCACAGAGTAAGAGTTCACAGAGCTCTGCAGACCTTTCTGCAGGTACCAGTTGAAGCCTGGAAGCAGAAAAGTCACATTTGCATTGAGTCTTCCTCTAGGGTTTAAGCCAGGACAAAATGCAAGGGTAGCTATGCTACTTCCCCAAAGCAAAGCAGCCCCAAACTGGTTTAGGCAGTGCCAAATATCAAGGAGCAGTATATTGGTATTCAAATTTAGATTTTTATCCACGTATAACTGTGCAGAATTTTGTAACTTTGCTGTAAGTGGTCCTTCTACTCACCAGAACATTAAATAGATTTGGCATCTTTGGATTATAGATTGGTGCCTGCAGCTTGCAATTCCAGGGTTTGCATTGAAGTTTCAGCTTTTTCCCTTGCAGTGGTTTGACAATGGTCATGATTCAGCACATTCAACATGCTTAGATCAAGACGGCTTTTCCTTTATCATTTGGGACTGAGAGAAAACAACAAGGACTTTTTTTAGCCCCTTCTGTCACATTAATGGACCAGTTAGATTTTATAGCCCTTGCACTCTTCAGAGGACACAAAGTAATTCCTGCTCCTTTCCTTGCAGCCCAAGACGAGTGTTAAAATCAGATACAAATACATCTCATTTTTCATCCCACCAGAACTACGAAAGTAGACAGAAGATGGAGAAACACTTGTGCTTCCCAGGAATGCCAGACAGTATTCAAACAATACTAAGCAGAACCACCTTGAGGTGCTTTGCTCCGTATTGTTCCCAATACCAGACAGGCCCCAAAATTAAGTGATGCATTATTTCATTGAATCTGACCATGAGGTCAGTGGGAGTTGTCAGGACCAGCCTTTCTACATTTGTGTAAGGAAATACTTCCTTTTCTTTAATACTTCTTATCTATCCTACCTCTATACATAACATCTATAACAGATTCAATCAATTAATTAGAGTATTTCTCCTAAAACCAACATTAACTCACTGACTGAAATCTACTAATTTTGCAAATACTTTCCATGTTACTCTTTAGATTTTTTTTTAATCCTGCACAATGATCTGGATGTGCTTCATAGTTTCCTGACAATAATTCACTCCACAAAGGGCACACTCTCTCCAAGTGTGATTAATTACAATATGATTTGAGTGCAAATAGTCTAGTACAGACTATTGGATTCTTTCACTTCAAACTTTGCAGTCACAACTGCAAAGAAGATGAACATGCTGCAGATTTCACAGAGGACCATTTATGCCATATGTTGCATTCACTCCTATGAAGGAAGCTGTGACCTCACAGGGTTATTTTAGGGGAACCTTCTACACTTTTGAATGCTAGGGCTGCACTTAGGCTGAATATATGGTCTATTATTTCTAATAAAATATTTGCCTCTTTATACACATACTCCTCCCTCAAAATGTCAAAACTGCATTGTGAGCAACAAGAGCAACTGTCCTGCTGCATTAGACATGCTCTCCTAAATAGAAAGAATCTGTGGAAGGAAACAATTCAGGGAGTAGATAATGATTTTGGGGCTTTTACAGTGGTCTTAGGGATCAGTGTTTCAGTTTGACTTGCATTTCACTTAAGCCTTTGCAATGCCCTTCATGACCCAAGTGCAAACTGAGGCCTCATAGCTACGCCGGTCCCACAGCCAAGTAAGCTATCCCAGCTTTGATAGAAAAGTAATTTTTTCCTCACATCCTATGATGAGTTAAAAGTTTTGAAGTCAAAGCATTATTAGAGAGATGCCAAAATTTACTTCACTCCCTGAATGCCGACCCTCCAGGTACATTCAGCAACTGCTGTAACTAAACGCAACTGGCCATAGCTGGCATGCCCTGATACTGTATTTGTTCAAGCAGATATTCCACATCGACTGATGCCAGAACTCACACGTGTTACAACAGTGAAGGCTGTGAAACATCAGGTTGTGACGGCTGGCTTCAAAATAAAAAACGTCCAATGAAATACATGAAAACATAAACAAGAGGACTCTTGTTAGTCCAGGGAATTCAGTCATTTTCTCAAGGCTAGTTTTAAGTTTACTAGGTTTGTCCAATGTATACCTTTAATACATAAGTTCCACCTAATTATAAAGTGAACAATTCAGTACAAATTGAGAAGTGCCTTCTTTGCAGAGAAATACAAGATAGCATCTCTCAGCTTTCTCACTACTTTAATCACTATAACCTGCAGAAAGCAAGTAAGAGGTCATCAAAATGCTGTGGCAGTGCTCCGTTTTCATGTTGCGAATACAGAATCAGGAACTTCAAGATCGAAGTGTTTGCTGTTTTTCTGCTTTTCTCACAGATATCTCCTTGCACAAACCAGAGAAAATACAAGACATGCAGTCATCCACAGTTTTAGAACAAGATACTAAGACATAATGAAGAGCTGCAATTTCTACAAATAATTCACCTGCAGACAACCTACAGTACAACTGTTCTTCTGATGCAGAAGGATCCATAAGCAGAGTTGCTTTCACTCTTCATATCAGAAAAAGGCAGATAAGTGGAAAGTTCCCATCAGAGCAATCATGACTACAGTTAGGAAACCCATGACACTCCTACAAGGCTCTTTAGGAAAAAGTGCTTCAGTTTTCAAAGGATCTCACTTCAGCCTGTTCCATGAACCAGGTCCTTCCATGGAATATCTACACACAATTTCTTCATTTTGCAGTACTTGCCGTGGTATTTAATAATTCAGAACCACTTTAAAAATAAGGCTCTAATTTTCATTAGATGCCAAAATGACTTTTAAATTTTTCTCTATAACTTAGTATTTCCTATGCACCTTGTAAATCATTGAGCATTGTAAAAATCCCCAAACAGACTCTTCCCCTGGGGTGTGAAATACCAAAGGAAAAAAAAACCAAATATCCTTTCCTCTAAGAATGACTAATAATTGCAAAATGACACATATAGGCTTATGAGGAACAGTAGATTCAAGGGATAATTTTACATAAATTACAGTCTCTTCATGATTATTTTTGTCTAAAGGTAGAGCTCTTCTAGCAAGGAGGGTGATCATTAAAGGCAGAATTGAGAGACAACTCTGCATAACTCTTTTTTGTCTTATAAGCTCCTTTAGCACTCATTTTTCCAGTCATGAAATGCCCATTTGATCTTTTTTTCATGTGACATCCAAGAGTGCTTTTTCTTGCCTTACAGCATCATTCTAAATAAACCACCAAGCACTATTTGATTCTTTACCTTAAACAAGAAACATCTGCATCTCAGACTTCTTCAGCCCACAAAAAAAAACTCGTTACACAGTATCCTACTAAACTTGATCCAGAGAAATAGATAAAAGTCATTATCTCCTGTCTGTCCCATGCCAGTTATCACTATTTCCCTACTGTCATCTCTTCCACTTACATTCTGAAAACAAATACCTATTTTATGAGCATTATCTTTTTTTGGCAAATAAAAAGGAATCTTGAAAGAAAACTTTACCAGGAATCTAAAAGGAAAATCTATTGCTTGTGAGTTTTAATAAGAGTAAGTCACACAAACTCTCAGTTTGAACCATATAAATGGTTTAGATTTTTGGAAGGAAACAAAATTACTACGTCCTAGCAAACAGTTTACTGAATGAATTGATCTAAAATGATGACATTTTCATTAAGTATTAAAATTTCTTCAAATACAAAACTTATTAGATTGCAAGCTCTGTTTTGTATACACAGTCAAGTATTACACCTGTATCCTGTAGGTACAGCAACAGTCTGCTGGAAAAGATACAGACTGACTATGGCTAGAAGTGAATAGAATGTCTTCACAGAGGAAAATGCACCTGCAACTCTTACTGTATTAGGGGTATGAATAGCATAATTGGTCAGGTTTGGCTTATCCACTCAATAGACTTAAGGGAAAAAGTTTTCTGTTTGGTCCAAGTCCACAACAGGTATTTGCAACGGCAAAGTGAACTGCTCTGGACCTCTTGTAGGAGGGACTCAGGCAGGCTGGGGCTAAGCTGCTCTTCCCTTTTGGGTCCTAAAGTCACCTGGAAAAGCACTCAGCAGAGGATGCATGCAGTATTCCCTGAGGAAAGAGAGCTGACTACAGAGTCCCCCTTCACATCTGTAAAAGATTTAATCCTTGTCTGAAAAGCCTTCACTGCAATAAAGCATGGGATACAGCAATTCTTATCACTGATTTACATCAATACAGCTTTGATGACAATGGAGATACTTGGGCTTCAAAACTGAGTGCTTTGGCACAAGACCTCTACTAGAAGCAGTAAGATGGACTTTATGTACATTTCATACTCTACAGTACAGTGCATTCACTAAACAGTACACTTAAAAAACCTTGCTCAAAAATGGCTTTTCTAACTTTGTAGTACCAATTACTGTAAAAATGCACTTATGAAAGATGTTACAAATTGTAATAATTTTTTAGACAGTATTTGTTAACACATATTTTGGAATAGCCAATAAGTATTTATATCACATCAGACATCACACAGTCCTTATATTTTATGCTTTAAACTGCACAGCCATGGCATGCTTTTATCATTGCTACAGCAGAGCAAGTCTGGTATTCCAGATCAAACATGGTATGTAGTCCAGATGTGTTAGCTGTCACTCTGTGAGTAAACATTTCTGATGGACAGTGTGTTAACAACAGATTATTACTCATGATGGTTACAAAAAGTTAGCCTGAGTGTCAGAGATAACACCAGGGAGAACTGTTGGTGGAAGTGATGCAGACTGGTATGTTTACAGTCATTTTTGTCATGTGCTTCCCCCATTTACTCTTCAAGGGAGAGCCAAATATGATTTGAACAACTCCCCAAGGGGACTATGGTAGAAATATGGAGCTATTTGATCTGAGGGGTAGGACTCTTACTGAGTAACTATCAGGAATGTTAAGCAGTACAATATTAAATGCATAATCATGCAGTTAAACAATTAAATAGATGCAGGTTTGCCTGAAGTGCTAAGCACATTAATTTATATTGTCATTTACATGCCCTTTTAAGGGGATACTTGCAGGGTGTCTTAGATTAACAGATGTTAAATGCCAAGATGTTTATCAATCCCTACAACAAAGGCAGTACAAGCAATAGTATCTGCAATTTAAGTTTCTCTTTGCATAGGCAGACCTCACTCTGGGCCAGAAGAGACTCTTCAAGACAGGGTCACCACTTATCTTCTATAAACACTCACCCATCTGTGAGCTTCTGACAGAAGCTTCCCTTCTGTCACAGGGAGAAGCAGTATCCAACTGCTAACACGGTATTGTGCCTTTGTGCCCCAGCATATCTCTAGAAAAACAGGATGGAGCCATAGGACATAGCATGCAGACCTGCAAATTCCAGCAACTGTCCAGTGGGCACCTTCTGCCATGCACATACAGCACAAACAAAACCAGCTCTGCTAGACCTGTGCTGGCTTCAGATGGAACCAGGCCTGGGAGTGTCTGCACCTTGCTCCTCACACTGTACTAGAGGCAGCAGAAGTTTTGCTGGCAGTGGCAAAGGAGGTGTATAGTGACAGAAGTGCAAGGCAAAGGTCAGTAGTCCGGGCAAGGTGTGAAAGGTGTATTTTCTCTAGCCTGGTTAGGCCTCAGCTAACTGAGAACTGTTAACACAGATTCCTGTATTGTCCTCACAGCCATGACTTCTGGCTGTTAAGCTGAATACAAGGCATTTCAAAGTAATTTTCCTTCTCCCCACTTGTTAAAATATGACTGTTTTGATACTCTGCTTCTTTGCTCCTTGTCACTCCTGGCCACTGAAAATAACAGGCAGCATCTAATGTGCAATTATGTGCCTGCCAAGGACCTGGAGTCCCAAGGCTAGATGTGTTACACCATAGAGAATTACAGGTGATTATATAAAGAATTGCACATTCGTATACTAACAAGTATCATGAGAAATGCATGAGAAGAAAAGATGACAGTGGTCTCTTTCCCTCACCCAAACCTGTCACTATGCAATTCAAAATCTGACTGGCAGGATACTGAGTCCTTGGGACCACCCAGCAGCTCAGGCCACTTAGGTCTGATGTAAGATTACAGAGCATTTTTACTTTTTTTAACAACCCACAGAAAGGATAAGTTGTGCAAGAAATGTGGTTAAGGAAGATGCTCCATTTTTTTTTACTGAAAAGAAGTTTTCTAGTACAAAATGTGACTGGAAATTAAGACATTTTCAGTATTACTGTACACATTAAAAAAACCCCCAAAACATATCAAACTTACTCAGCTATTCCACCTGAGAAAACAAGCTCTCTACACATTAGAAACATGCTTTTAAAATTTATTATGCCACTCTGTCACCTAAGGCTAATCTGCACAATATCACTGCATCCAATAAAACCACACTGCTTTATGCCCATTGTAGATAGTGCATCCTCAAAGCAACAAATGGTAACATTCAGATTTGTCTAAAATTGTAGAAAACTGCAGGAAGTGAAGTCCACTGCCTAGCATGCTAGGGCTTAATTTTGTTCTTGGAAATGACAGCAACGTATGCTTCTGGTTATGGAGGTGTGCCAGTAGTGCTACAATTAGGGTTGTGCTGTCACTTCAATTATAAACCTGTTTTTTTGAGGGTTTACTAAAACTTCAGATTAAAAAGAAAAGCTTGCTGCAGGCTGAAATATTTTGAGTAAGATCTCAGCCAGGGGATAACTCGTTTCCAGCATTCTAAAGAAAATTAATCAGGTGCTTCAAATCTTAGAATTTAAATATGCTTTAAGAGGCAAAATACTAAAAAAGAACATTTAGTTATGAATTCTCAGTGCAGAGCAAGTTGCTTCCCAGTTCCTATCAGAAATACTATGCAGAAGCATTGCTGCAGATTAGGTAAGTAGAGAAGAAGAATACAGAAAACAAAATCCCAAATGTTTGGGGTGGTTTTGTACTGTTTAGGGTTTGTTTTTTTTTTTCTTTTGAACAAGCAACTCTTGATCAAAAGGAGACTGACCTATGCAGTTTTAAGGATAGAGGAACAAGCCACCTTTTCAGAAATGTGAAGTAGAGCAAGGACAACAAGGAAAACACAGGCTTCCCTCACTGGAGTGAGGAGTGAGGCACAGGTGCGACAGTTTTGACACATGCACATTGTATTCCATAGTATTGGATGTGAGTGTCAACACTCCTCAGACTAAGCTTAAACCAAAAATAACATAGTGGAAGACACACAAAGCTGAGTGTGGGCTGCAAAATTCAAGTAAGCAGGCAGATTTACAGTGACAAGATTATCTTGCCATGACTATCTGAAAACGCTGTATCTGAATAATACAGTTCTTTAAAACCATCCCAGTTCAATTTGCATCTCCACTCCTGAATGCAGTGAGGGCATAGTGCCCCAGGCTGAAGACCATTAGTTAAACAGAGAAATGGTAACACACATTGCATAGTCATGGTTTCTCCATGCTGCCTTTGCTCTCTTCTACAAACACTTCTTACAGAGAAGGGATATCTTTTGCCCTGAAAATTTATTCATTAATCTCTATGCTGGCAGGCTGGTGACACTGACACCTCTTTGCTATTGAAAGTACTATAAAATACATCCATGCAATACAAACAGACCCTTGTTTCTGCATCTCCTACAACTTAGAAAGTTCCAGGTCCCACACATTCATTTTTGCCAAACTGGCGGTTGCTAGGAAGCAAAAGAAAAATGCTGGCAACGGTTCTGTGGAATTGCAGAACATGCAGGCAGTTTTCCTGCAGCACAGGGAAACAGACAGGAATTCTGAAGTGACTTCAGAAGCCTGAGACATCCAAGCATGTCTACTAATAAGAAAAGCAAAGTAACTTCAAGGGGATGATGGGAATGAGCTAAACAATAATAATGCAGCTTTTGTAATGAATTTAAATTGGACACTTTGATTTACTTACCAACTGTAGTTGAAGTGTCTATAAAGGCAGAGAAGTTACTTAAAAACTAGCAGCCTGCACATCTACACTGCACAGCAGAAATAAGTTTTTAAATAGAAAGTTGTCAGCCTGAGCTGAAATACAAAGAGATAAATTGCAATTGATAACTTTAATTAAAGACTTCCTTAATATGAGAAACAGTTTAAAAACTGTTCAGAAAATAAACTAATGCTGCACTGCTGCCACACTTTAACAGTAATTTCTCTTTTACAGAGAGAAAAGCGGGACCAAGCAGAGATTGTTAAGAACCTGCAAGGTTAAAGGTATACCAATGAATGGAGAGGTCAAAAGCCTATTTTTACAGAGCACCAAGCCCAGCTATTTATTGCTTTGTACTTTGGGCAGAGGGAGTTGTAAAAAAAAAAAAAATCTGTAACCAAGACACAAGATCAAGCAACTGTATCAACTGCTTTTCTGAAATATTCTTCTCATACAATAATGAGAAATTGCATGGGCAACTGCACTGGGGAGCAAATGAAGTGCAATGGGATTCTGCCCATTGAAACTCATTGCAGTGTATCACAGAGGTGAATTGTTGTAATTTAAAATATAGGGCTTAAACACAGGAAAAAAAAGTTCACATTACATATGCTGTACATAATATACTCTTATCTTTGATCACACCATATAGTAATTGATTGTATCCCGCCCTCTACCAGCAGAAGCCTTCATTCCAGCGGCTTGATTCTTGCAAGGAAGTCCATGAGGGCTCTCAAAAGCAACCATAAGCTTCACACTCTGCAACAGCTGAGATTTTGCTCAGGGTGTTTAAGGATCTGCAGAATTATTTTTCCTCCCGCTCCACTTCCTCCACAGTGCTCATTTATAGTAAAATAGGGAAAATGCTGTTGGCAAGAAGATGTAAGAATGATTTCCTTCTCTTGCTACTTTGATGATTCCCCTTAGGGAACGCAGAACAAAGAAAATCAACACTGGAGGTAGCGGGGAAGATCCAAAAGTCTTTTAGGGCAAAGGACACAGGTTGTGAAACAACTCCCTTCTTTTGGATCTAGTCAATACATTTCAATCATCAGCTGCATGCCATGCACTTTCTTTTATGTTACTACAGTGCCTTGGTGCCTCATGCAACAGGGCAGCACACAACCTCTACTTCTGACAGACAATGCAAGAAAAAATAATTAATAACTCCCCCCAATAGAGTGTTAACTACAGAAGACAATTAGGAGAATTTTATTCCTTCAACAAATACCAGTATTTTCTCAAATTCAGGGATGTTTGTAGAAATTCAAGAATTTCTGTCTCTAGTGAAACTTTACATTTTAACGCTGCAAACATTGAGTATCTTCCTTAATCCAGGCTTAAACTGATGAAGTAAACACAAGTAATACAGGTCATTTTGCAAAAAGTAGCAAATATCTGAAGTGCACATTGTTTTCTTGTACTTGACTAAAAGACACTGTCTAACACATAACACATGGCAAGCTCATCAGGAAAGCAGAGTGATTCATGGAACTTCCAATCTCAGGGTTCTATATGTGCCACATGTCAGGAAAACTAAAGCATGGAAGTTCAGGGAGAGTGCCTGCTGGACTTTCAGCTCTGTGCCTTGTATACAGAAATACAGTATCCCAGCTGACTTCCGAAACCTGTGATTATTTACTAGATACACTACACAGCAACAAGCCCCTTCAAAAAATATAAGAAAAAGTAAATCAGTTTGGTAATAACCAGCTTTTAGAGCACCAACACCACCACAACTCTCAATCAACCAGCTGCACCAGGAAAGGCCAGACTGGTGTGGATTATGCTGCACAGTTCCTGATTCTTTGTGGTCCTCAGTGAGATACCCTGGTGTAATTTAAACTAGGTCTTCATAAGGTCAAAAATAGCCAAAATATTTCTTACCAATTTTCAAAATCAAAGATGCCTAATCCAAGACTTTTCACAAGTTTTGAGAAAAAGCAAAGCTAACTAAAATGCAGATCAATATAACAGTGTTGAGTCAGACACCTCACTTAATTTAGAGTGCTATAAATGCAGAATGAATAATTTAACTGGGAAACTCATGCTCTCATGTCTGTTTGTGTGTGTGCACAAATACACAAGCATGTTTACACACATCAAAAATGAGTCCAAGACATAGGGCTACTTGACAAACAAAAGAATATTCATGTTTTGCAAAATACTACTTTGCTTTTACTAGCAAGTAAGCCCAGGCTGCACTAGGCATATTTTAGCAATAATGATCAAAGCAAAGGCTTTCCCTGAAGATTAATGACTAGCTAAGAGGATAGTTTGAGGTCTGTTTACCCCAGCTGGTCCTTAATTCCCAAGAAAAGCATCTACAAGGCTTACTATTGCTATAAACTTAAGATGGAGGGAGGGGTTATGCTGTTTCAAATGATACGTACAATGACTTTTAGAGACCTAATGTCTTGCATATTAGCCAGAAGGTTTAACCCATCTCTTAAAGAACTATTCATCTTGAAAGTAAAAAACTTCAAACTTCCATAGCCACACACTTCACATAAGCACTGCAAACTTCTTTATAAGCAATTCATTACTCCCCCGCCCGCCTCTATGGCAAGTGAGGAAAGAGATACACAAGGATCATCTCCCTCTTCATTGAAATACAGCTACATCTGGGTGGAGAAAGAAAGCTTTTTAACAGCAGACAGAACTCCTATGTAATGTTTAGGACAGAAAGTAAAGAATATCATCTTTACTTCAAACCAAGGAGGATTTAGCTACACACAAAGCATCTGCTTGATTGAAGAGAAGCTAATGTGTAACACTCTTGGAAAATTTGGATGTGGTTTTTCAGACAGATTATGAATCTCTTATCCACACTGCTGAACAACTACTCAAAAGAATAATTTCCCTGATTTAATGGAGGAACAGTTCCAGTCTGAGTAACTAGTTTTCAGCCTGAATCTTATTTATCACAGTGGTCACAAATGTCATGGCTCACCAGAAGATCCCAAAAGCCTGCACTTAAGCTCAAAACGTTATTGCTTGAAATATTGTTCCCTAAAACGTGGAATTCTCAGTTACTATGAAGTTGTATCTTAATATACAAAACCCCTGAAGATAATATGCTCATCTTAAATTCACAGCACATTCTGGATCATTAATAGTAACTGGCCCAAGGAAGGTCTATGGATTTTAAGCTATTGTAAGGTGGCAACTGACAGACAGCTTAGATTCAAATCTTGAAAGTGTTTAATTCCATTGTATATACGTTAGCAATCAAGTTTAGACTTGAAGTAGACTATATACTATACTTTCCTGTATACTTTCCCACAGACATACTCTAAACAACAAAACAAGTTGTTTTTAGCACCATTATGAAAAAAACCAAACCCTGGATGTTCCAAATTAAGCATGTGATTCAGTCTCTTTATAAAGGATGAATAAACCAAACAGGATTAATTTCTTAAGATTCCAATGATCCGAAAGCCTATTCACAGCTAGCAAAAATATTCATGGTCTTGAATGGTATTTGCATAACAAAAACCTGTGTTTTAAAAAAATTTTACCTTTCCTTGCACAAATAAACTGCTTTGTTAAGTAGAACAAGACTCAGAAGTGTGCAATAGTTTTGCAACTGAAAAACTCTTCTCAGCTTTCATCCTTCTGAACTTGCCATAGCTGTATAAAGATATGTAAATGAATTAAGACACCCTCAGTTTAGTTCTCTAGATTCTTCATTATCAGTTTGTAAGGTAGTGAGTAGACTCAGTAAACAAAAACAATTCAGTGAAAGATGATGAAAAAATATATTTTTCATTATCTGAAACAAGGCTCTTAAACAATGCATTAAATTTTCTCAAGTGGTGTACTCACTCGGGAAATATGCAATTTTGAAAACATCCAAAGACTTTTGGAAATGCAACTTCCAACGTGTTTGAATTTCTGTGTGTGCCTAGATCCTTTGCTATAATTAAAAGGGCCTTTCAAGCTGTGAGCCCATGGGGTTTCTATACCTATTAGGAATGATCCTTCTCACTACGACAACTTTTAGCTTGTTTCAACATATCTCCTAAATGAAAGCGTCTATAAGTGGAAAAGCAGCTGATCTCAGTTTTACAGGTAGGTGTGATGTAAAACAGAGTAGCCTGGTTGTTAGACACCCATACCTATATTTACCAGGAAAACTCTCTTTGGACATTAAAAAGGGCAACTGACTGATCATGACAAGACATGAGTAACAACTTTTAAGTGTCTAACACACAGTAGTGCCACTCATGCACACAACTGTGGAGACACCAAAGGAAGCAGTAGAACTCTGCTGGTACATGGTTTCTCAAACTTTTTACTTCTATGCAGACAGCAGGATAACAAAAGTAAGGCTTTTGTTTCTGAAAAATGCCAAACTTTATGTTTTTATAAACATAACATGTTTATGAGAGACGCTGGGTAAGCTGACATTATTTATTAGAACATCATTGTCTGATCTTACAGTTCATCACTTCATTAATTTCCTGGTTTATGCATATATAATACATCAACGTAGCTGCCCTTTTTTCTTTAATTTAGCCTTGTATAGATGAGCCATTTTCTCCGGCTTCAAATTCCCTCCAGATATTCTGACTAGTCCAAATATACATTATTTTGAGGGAGAACACGTACTATATTGTGATCCTATTTTTCTTGTTAGGTTTTTCTGAGCTGTTGGTACATTGTTACAAAAAAATCTTACTGGCTCCATATTCCACTACTCCAGACTTCTTCAGACAGTTACAGCAGATGTGCTTAAATGATACCACATGACAAAACAAGAAGGCAAAGATAAGATTATACAAAGATCCCAACAATATAACTAAAGTGAAATGACCTGGTAATCCAAACAAGATTCAGATGGCAAAGATATTCAGAAAGGTAATCCACTGAGTAACACATTTGATATCCAAGTCTTCACTGCCCCTCAGCTCCTATTGCATCAGGAGTATCAGCAACACCCGTGCAAAGTTAATACAAAGCCAAGATAGACTCCTGCGCATCAGAAAAGCAGCTCCTTCCTGCTTTGAAGCAGGTTAATGTGGAATCCCAATACAATTCTAGCTGCAGAACTTCTTAGGGAACATGACAGTGACAGCAACATTTCAAAACACAATCCTACTCCAAAACCTCAGAAAATACTGCAAATTTCTTAACACATTTGATAAAGAACATCTAAAAAACAGTAGCTTCACAGATATTCCTGAGTGTATAAACATATCTGTAGCATTTTTCTCATACATCCATGTGCATTAAGATGAAAACAACTACCCAGCTGTCAGTGTGAGGAACTGTTTGTGGCAAATACCCAACCAATTTAAAAAATTTCATTAACAGTACAACACTACTTCTGTCCTTTAAAATAACTACAAATGCAACAAATCAGACCACAAAAAATCCAACAACTACAACAAAAAACAGGAAAAAAATCATATAAATATGGCTTTAAACAACATATTGTTTTATATATTACATATAGTATTTTTAAAATCTAATTGCATTTTTCCTCAACAGAAATTTAGCACTGCTCTTGCTTCTCAGCACAAATACCCTTGATTCCTTTTGTCATTCATACCTGAATCCACCAAAATGCATTACCCAATATGGAACTTATTTATTATTAATGTCTACATCAACTAGCTAAATTACAGCTTATTCAAGCATAGATATTACATTAAGCTCTTAGATATTTTTAAAGAAAGTGCTGCTTTAGAAACTGAATTGTAGAGAGCATTTTAATTCACTCTGAAAATACACTACTTTTATTGACAATAATGGAATTGTCAGTCAACCAAATAATACATATATGTCCAGAAGTATAGAACTTTACCCATGGGACCTAATATACATCACCTGTATCAGAAAATGTTTTACGTACTAGGTATGATTAGCTGATACTTGTAAGTTGATACTTAAATATTAACAGCTTCTATGACTAAGACATCTGTATTCTACCATCATGAAAGCACAGTACTATTCACCATTATGCTTTATGAAAGTGAAACAAGAAAAACAACTTTATGCAATAAACTTATTTCAGTTAGTTAACATTTGTTATAGGGGGATACTTTAACAAAACAATTCACAGTACTCATTTTGATCCAATTGCTGTTATTACAGAATATCTAATTGTTTCAGGATAGACAAAAGTAAAGAATAGTACCAATTTTACTATAAAGAACATGCATGTAAGCTTCTACTAAAACTTAGCTTCTTATTGATGTCAGATTCAAAAAGATGGCAAACCATAAACATAACATTCTTTCATTTTGGCTCTGTTAATTTATCAGTTATTTATCAAAACTGTTTTTACTGAAGACAGCTAATTCCCTACTTTCTTCATCTACTGTACCTGTTACATTTCTTTGCAAATGAAGGACCAGAATGCACGTTTATTTCAATGTTATTGACAAGCACCTTCAATGTGCTTCCAATGTAATGTATCATCAGCACAGTCTTTGATTTAATCGTTGCCATCACTTATTTTTGTGCACTAACATATGTAGGAGTTCCAAACGCCAACATATTCTTGCCTTTTTTTTTGTGCTACACACCAGATTTTGTAACCTGTGTCAAGCTACCTCCGATGCTTACAACTTGTGAACAGAGGCCAACAATGAACCTCCCCAGACACTAAATCATAATCTTCATGTTTTTCGTATTTCACATTCTAGCCATGGTTTCAACATCCATACCCCATGACATTAGGGAAGGATAAATCAAGGAGGATGACAGCTCCCTTGTAGAGACTGGTACGGCCCTGGGATCTGCCACACCCAACACCCACAGCTTTCGCCAGATGTCTCCAAGAGTTTTGCTGTATTAACCCCTTCAGGAGTAACTGAGGGTTTTGTGCTGAACCTTTTTTAAGTAATGCTCTCTTTTTTTTTTTTGTAGAAGGAGAGAAAAAAATACAACACACTCTTCTTCCAGAAACTTTAACTAAAACAGACAGACGGCTATCAGTGACAATTAGGAAATCAGTCCTTGTATTTCCTTAAAGACAGGAAGGAATTAGAAGTTAAGGGTTAGCATCAGGCAACATTCTTCTTTCACACCATGCTGTGGTCCCATATCTAAAATGACACAGCAAAAATTTCAGAATAGTTTTATGTTTGTCTTTAGACTCAGGACACTGCTTTACCTTTTTGGAATCAGCCCATTAACTGCCCTTCAGCAAAACAGACTATTCAGGCCTTAAATCAATGGGATTTCTAATCCAGAAGCTATATGGCAAACTCTACAACTCCTTCGCTGGGTCTGATCTGGCCCCAGGGATATAAATTTGCATGCAACTTCTAAGTCTGTGAATAGTCCCTGGGCTTAAAGTTGCACATGTGCTTAAGTACTTTGTTCAGTCTGGGTCTAAACCAGCTATTTTGAAACAAAACCAGAAGTCATGCAAAGAATAACATCATTAAAAATATTTTTCCTCTGTAAATATCATGCAAAAGGAAAAAAATGCAACAAAATAAGCATACTGATTCCTAGAAGCACATACTAACCTAACAATAGGTAAACAGCCACTAAAAAGCCATAAGCAAACATCAACGCCTGCCACTTCGCATAAAAGGGCAAAGTAAATTTTATTTAAAAATAATAACAACAATACTAGATGTGAATTGTATCAAAGATTGTTTGTACACTATTGCAGGTAAAAGCATCTGTGGCTATAAACAATAAGCAAATGGTCACAGCTCATAAAGACTGGCCCCTATTCTTCACCAAGTTTATTTTGTAGATTTGGAAGCAGATATCTAGGCAATTTCATTTGTTACTCCTGTGCAAAATGTGTTCACATTTCCAGTTCATTTGCAGCTTTTCATAAAAAAAGTAAAGCAGGAAAAATAAGGCAAGGCTAGCACTATCAACAAATGCACTTAAGATTATTGCACCTCCTAAAACTACTTCAAATTTGCTTTCCAGTAGGTTAGGATTCAAGCTGAGCATCAGTATTTCTTTTAACAGTTTAAAGAACACACTTTAGGTTTCCATCTCTGGAAGAAATCACCCTGAAAGTAATACAATTATTGCAGCTCTTGTTGAAAACATACAGTAATTAGGGTTGGACTTGGGCAGAAAAGAAATGAACATGTCTCCAAATATTTTTCATTTGGGGAACATGCCACTAATAATGTTAAAAACACTTGAAATAACTACCCACAGTTCACAAGAAACAAATTCAGATGCAGTTTTTATAATTTGAATGAATTGCTCATAAATATCAGCACTGATGGGCTGAGGGTTTGTTCTCATTTACAAACATTTCAAGACAGAGAATTAATATTTCTTCTTGAGAGGGATTTTTTCCTCCCGTTTGTTCTTCATACATGTGCTCAGTGAATTAAAGAGTTAAGTAACTATTATATTCTAAAGAGCAAACTGTTTGCCTTAGGGCCATCTCCTCCTTACTCCTGATGAATTACCTGACACTTCATGTATCATACATTACTGTTGACTAGGAAGCAGCATTTGTTTCCAGTCATGGTGTAAGAACTGATTTTGGAAGTATGAAGCAGTATGGGATAGACCAAAAAACTGAACTACCTCATTATCTACTAAATAGTCTATACCTAAATAGTGATACATATATTTATAAATATGTATGTACTTAAAAATGGGCACAGAAATATATATAAAAAATTCTATGCATATTAAGATGAATAAAAGACCAACTGTGAGAATGAATATTCTGAGTGACAAGAGACTCTTCTGGGCTAGACTGAAAGAAATGCAAATGTAACTGAGGGCTTTGCACTAAAAGTGTTTGTTAGATGTAAGCTGAACACATGCACCCAAGGCCCTGGCCCAATTCCCTCTGTGATCTTAGAAAAACTTGCTTGTGAGACACCAGGGGTTTCATGTGCAGCTCCTGCCAGTGCTTCACACTTCTGAATCATCAGTGCACCTTCCTCCCTGTCTTCTGTTTATGGGAAAATGAATGGTTCCTTACCACAATGGTACAGCAAGGGTTAAGTCATAAACATTTATAAAGGAGTAGAGAGTGCAGAAGCTCTGGACTGCAGGGTATGCAAGGACTGAACATAAATTTTAAGCAAAATACTTCTATTAGCTGAAGGAAGTGGCCATTGTAACAACAGGTACTAGAACAGAGAGGAGAATGAATGCCTTTACAGAACATATCAAAACATTCAGATGCTGTAGAAGAAGAAAAATAAAATTGCTCCTGCAAGTGCCCCCCTCTGGGAAACAGAATACAAGAGACATGCTTAGGTGACAGAGTTGAAAAAAGATAGGAAGGATAAGAACAGATGGGGGCCAATGCAAAAGAGTAAAGAGCTCAGGAATGGAGATTCCTCAAACAAGTTGTCAGCAAACAGCAACAAAATCTATTTACAAAATGGAAGTCTGATCTCTCCCCAGTTATCCTTATAATAGTCTGGTTTCTGTTACCAGTGAGATGAAGATCCAATGCGTGATGCTCCTTCAACAAGCTCTGCCCTTTGAATCCTATCATATTGCCAATGAACATGGTTCTGTGAGTTTTACTGCAGTTTTTTGCTTAAGTAAAAAATAATAACACACATATTGAACCCCCCCCCCAAACAGGTTGCAAAGTTGAAACTTCCCATTAAGAAATGCTAAACGACTTGGATGTATGCATGCATCACAATTCAGTTTTGTTTCTTACAGTATGATTATCTGATTATCCCATTAAAGAGGGTAAAAGACAAATCAAAGATCCCCAATAATTAAGCATTATCCTTTTATGTGAGATGAGTGCAGGATGTGCCTGGAAAGGCACATAATGAGAAATAATTAAAAGAGTTCCATAATACAGAAGGTTACAAGTTGTCCAGGAAAACACTGTTTCTAAATTGAGAACCTGGTTTTGCAGCCTTTTTCTTTTGCCTACCCTCAAACAAAACTTCCTGCATTAGCAAGATGGTCACGTATTTGGAATGGTCTATGGCATTCACAAAATGCTCAAACCTTACATCCAGTCTTCTTTTCCACCTAAGAATTCCCTTCACTGAAGGCTTCCAAAGCGATCTTTGGCATCCTGACTTTGAACAATGAAGTTTTGTGATTGATCTGTCATAGGTTCTTGTCCAGCTGTAAGTTTGCACATATGGCTGTCAGACTGCTATGTTACCTAAAATCATTAAATCCTGCCCATGTTTGTATTTTTTGTTTGCTATCCCGACTGGAATTAATACCAACACTCTTTATCTAATTACAAAGGTTTAAAAATAAGAGAAAGGATAAAAAAAAAACTAGAATGAGGACAGCCATTATAAACACCATCAGCTGAACTTATATCCATTCCTTTATTCACATGAGACCATAAATGAGTTGGAGGAGTGGTTCCTCCCCCTTTTTTTAATAGGAACATCCAGCATCCCTGAAAGATTAAAAAACACTATTTCAAAACTGCCCTTCAAAGCAGACATACAGCAACTGAGGAAGTGTCCAACTGGAGCACATATCAAACAAAATGGTATAATTAAGACAATCTATTTCACAGAGAAGCAGCTCAATTTTTGAAGGTAACACATGTTACCCTCAATCCAGCCACAAGAAGAATTACACAGAATGTTCTAAGAGCAAATGTATTAGGATGTAAAGGAAAAAAGGGGATTAAAACATTTTTGCACATCCCTTACAGTTGCCTTTTTGGTTTGTAGACATCTTTATACATGAGAAAAAGTCACATTCGCATATAAATGATTAACATGATCAGAATACTTACTCTCAAGAGCTCAACCATGTTCCAGTCTTTTGGCATTTAAAAAAGAAAAGGCCCTCCCAAAACACAGGATGGTATTCAATGGAGAAGGAAATCGACCTTAGAACATTCACTCACAACACGAAAACATTGTGTCACTCATTGAAAACTCAAGCATCAAAGTTAAATCTAAGAATTTACTCTAAAGAGTAGAGTGAGTAAAATGAAACCAGGGTGTCTTCCAGGAGGCTCCTGATGACAGTGATACTGCTGTCAATTTCTCAGTGATCTTGTAAACATATAGTACGTTTTCTTGTATATTCCAATGGGTTCTTATGACCACAAAAACACCTCCCTGACTGCTATCAAAGGCTTTACAAGGCAGCAATTAACCATCACCTAAATGCACAATGCCCAAGCTTGCTAATAGAAAGGGCAAAAAAATCGTGCCCTCTGGCAGCTACAAAAAAAAAAGAAAAAACACATACGCACAAAACCAAGTCAATAAATTTAGGCCCAAATCCACCCCGTCCTTCCTGGGGCTCGGGCAGGGCAGTTCCCCGTGAGGCGCCGCTTCCCGCAGCCTTTCTGCCGCCGGCGGCCCTTGGCGCTCCCAGGGCACCTCCGTCCCCACTGCCCTAGGAAGCCTCTTCGGCGTCGCGCCACTGCCACGTGCGGCCAGCGGGACGGTGCCGCCGGCGGGGAGCAGGAGAACCCGCGGGGCCCGGCCCGGCCCCGCAAAAGGAAGGCACCATTCCAGCCGCCAGCCACGCCCGGAGGCTCGAGCGGGACTTCCCCGTATCCCAACTCCACATAACCCCGAGGACCCGAAGCCGCCCGCCGGGAAGGTACTCACGGACTTCATGTCCGACGGCACCACGAAGCACCCAACACGGGAGCCTCTCCCAAGTCACCCCAAACCAGCGACAACACCCCCCCACGGAGCAGCTCTGCCCCATCGCTATTTAAGGCTCGCCGCCCCAGGCCGGGGGCGGGTCACAGGTGGGCTGTCACAGGTGGGCTGTCACAGGTGGGCTGTCACAGGTGGGCTGTCACCTGCCGGCTGTGACCCCGCTGCGCCCCGCCCCGCCGCATCTGGGCGCCCGTTGAGGCACCCCGGGTCAGCACGGGCTGAGGGGCAGAGGCCGGGCCCGGGGTGCCCTGCCAGTCTTTGGGAGCCACTCCACACATGGAGGCAGCGCTCCAGGCTTGAAGGGAGCACTGCTTGGACACGGTGAGGAGCACAGTCGTTGACTGCTCCGAGAAGTCAAGAGGTGGCCTTTCGTGTCAGCCAGTTTATTTGCATAGCAAGAGTTCGATGGAAAGTCTGAATTTGACTTCTAACGCGGTGGAAAGGGGAAGTGATCCCACAACGATGTGTGAAGCTACGTGGTGTAAAACTTGGGCAAGTGACAACAGAACTAACCTTTTCCTTCTCTTTTTCCAGAAGCTTCCACAGCTAAGAAGAGCCACCAGTGTCAGAAACAGAAAATTGAATAGTTGTCTAAAATTGATTTATCTTCCCAAGAAGATATACTCATTTAAAAATAGTGAGTCAAAGGTATGGATCCTACAAATTGCTCTATGTATTAAAAAGAGACTATTGCATATTCATTGTGTGGCAAACAATATTTGTGCATACTGTAGACACAAAACACAGGAAAAAATTATCTCAGCACCTTTTTGCTGATATAGCTAGTATTGTTTTACCCAGGGTGAAAGGTTGTTACACAGTTCTGGAAGATCAGGTGTGGTTACAGTTTTACAGTTCTAAATAATATATACTTAATAAAAATGACTGTATATGATTTCTTACAGCAACAGGCAAATATAGTTAGATGCTCATATGATGGATAGAACTTGAACCCTTTAATTGCTTTATGCCCTTTGCAATCTCATTGAGTCTTACTGGGAACGGTAACTAATGTTAACCAACTGTCCACAGTTAAATCACATTAGAAACTATTTACAGAATAAGCTTATTAATCAGGCAAAAATGTTTGAATAATTACATAAATGAAGCATATTACAGCAGGCAATCTGAGGATGTATTACAAGGTTTTTGAAATGTATAATGTCTATACTGAAATTATTTAATGCCCAGTGTTGTAACTATTCAGAAAGGAAACAGCATTGGGGAAAAAAGTCATATTGATGTAATGCTACTTGTGAACTTACTAATACTACTCTTTATTTGGTCTTGCAATAAAAATGTGGGAAATACAAACAGAATAGGTGCCTTAAATTAATCTTTTGTAAATGCGTAGCATGTGATTACCAAAATATTGAAGTTCATTCACTAAGCTGCTTCAAGTAAATGGATCTTTTCAAATTCAGGTTTAAAATGCATGTGAGTAATAGAGATCTCACAGACAACCTATTTTACACACAGCTCTCCTGTTTTATGTCATGATCATCATGATTTTGAAACAGAATCAAAGAATCTTCAATTCTATAAACAGGAATTTAAAGACACTTTAATTACTTTCCTCTTTGAAATGTGTTGATGCTCTAAAAGCATAGTGCTGAAAGGCTGCCAAGCTAATAGGCCATTGAGCACTAGGAAGAGATTAATTTTATACCTGGAATAACTGTATACAATTTCCATACTATTTGTTGAAAGGGCTGGAATGTGAACTAGAGTTTCCTTCATGGTGACTTGTTATGTTAAACCCTGGAGTAATGAGCTAGCCTCTGTGACAGAGAGTCTCAATTCAGCACTAGGACCACCTATGGATGTTAGTCCACAAGAAAGTAAATCAAAACGGGATGTCTGAGATGCTTGCTTGCATTTTTTTTCCCCAGTGTTTTGTTGAATACTGGTACTTGTACAGCAAAGTCAATGGGAATATTTGGGAACACAAATGTTATGAACATTTCTGATTATTTTGAAACATGCATACATTAAAATGGAGAGGTGTGTGCTAGCAACCACAATCCCTTCACTAGAGAGCTCTGCCTGAGGTGCAGCCACAGTTATAATCTCCAAGTGTGTTCTTTCTATTTTTCAGAGGAGCCTGATCAATAAAAAGAGACAGAGTGTAGGCAAAGCAATGGATCCACTTCCACAAACTTTGTTAGCCAGTGGTAATTAGGAGAGGACACTCAAGAATTCCAGACCAATCTTAGAGGTTTACCTTTAAAGGTTTCCAGAAAAGTTGCATTAATTTGGCTTTTGTTTTCCTGTAGCTCACTGTTGACTGTTCAGAATGGATTTCTGGAAAAGAAAAAAAAACCCGAAACCAAGCAAGTAAATAAAATCCAGGTCTTTTTTAGTATTAATCACCTTAAGGTATTTGGTTCAATATATTGGATTGTACTACCAAGATCTAAATATTGGGTCATCCTACTGGGATTATTCCAGTTTGTCTTTCCTTGTGAGGAGGATGACATCTCCATAGCTTTTCTAGGGCAGCTGGAAAAGAAGCCAAACACTTCTGGTGTGAGGAGTTCAGTCTAGGTTACTGACTAGGAAGACAAATGCTGAAGGAGGAATTTTTTTCCTAAGCAAAACTATGACCAAATTGTATTCCTGAAAAATTATCACTTCCTAACTGACATTCTTAGTCAGAAGTAGCTGGCATAGGACACCATGAATATTTGGAATGTTAAAGAATGGTCAGAAAGAGCAAAAGCATTACTCAAGTTGTTCTTCTCTTCTGCATGTCATGCAAGGTTTCTATTCCAGACAGAAAACACACTGAAGTAGGTGACCCCATCTCAAATTCGTGTGAGAAGAGCCACTGAGTCATCCATTTTGTCCAAGAAAATACTCACAGGCAACAGTTACAGCTGTTGGTATAACATAATCCTACACCTAGAGACTTGCACAAGTAAACAAATTGGCTGCTAAATCAGTAAACTGATTAGCCAAAGAAAGTCCATGTAAAACTATTTGAGAAAACAGCTGGGGCTAGTGGAGTGCTTAACATAACACTCAATTTCAAATAAATAACCAAATTTCACGGTTCATTTTTATATTTGGCTGAGGAAGAAATGTGAGGAACTGTACTCACAGAAAGTTTCATCAATGATCACTTGGAACTTTTTTCAGTCGTGCAGGGATTCAAATTACACAATACTGAGTACAATCCTGGATAATCTTTATTTTTTGGGGTCTTTGAACTTTAAGTATGACTAAATATAGCTTTGAAGTAAAAACACGTAGCTATAGAAAACCTAAGGCCAAAGGTTTCATTAACTTGTATTATTCAAGAGCATTGCCATTTGTTCTCACTCTTGTGGTTTAATTCATTTGTACACTGCCACTGCAGACCCCAGCAGCCAAGGAGACCTTTTGGACCCTGGAACAGATTATTTTCTGACTCTGTTCACCTTCAGGTTATTTCCTGTTCTCCAGCTGTGATGATTTCACTCAATCATAGTCACTCAAATGCTATTCCATACTACATATGGGAAAAGCAACATTTACCCATAATTTCTTTAGATCTGCTTTAGAAAAAAGAAGGGTTGTATTTATCAAAAGAATAAAAGGGACAGGGGTAGTTCTGTTAGGAATCAGTTAGCCTTGTCATATAATAATTACTGTATTGTAACTTTATTGTAAACTTTAGCTATAGCATTTGATAAGCAAAGCTTGTAAATTATTTGCATTCTAAAATCTTTGGAAAATGAATTTAAGAGTAATCACAGTTCTAACCACTAGGGAAAAAATCATGTGATCTGTGCCAGCTACCCATTTTTGTTGAGCCACTGAGGAGTCTCCCTGCATGAATCTTTGGTCGAGGTTGGATTTTTATCATATGTCAGTATATAAATTCAATAGAATGAACAGCATGTCTCTCTTTCTCTTTAGTAAAAAATTGACTAATGCCACAGTGACCTCATACAGCTATGTTTTATGCTTTTGGCATTTTGGCTCACCACAGCGAGTAGATAAGAAGGATACATGTCCAGCTGTAAAGACATAAGCAATCTAATCATACTGCTGAAAATGATATGGTTCTGTTTCACTTCTGGTTCATCTTGTTTTCTCTTGTGCCTCTGTTGAGAAGTGAACATGTCAGACTATGCTATCATTCAACCAAACAACTGGTTACTAAGGCCAGGCAAACTACAGAGTCTCTGTCTTGAGCCAGCTGAGAGATTCTTCTTTCTGTGAGGCCATTAATGTGAGTGGCAGTGGTGAAATTGGAATTACAGAAACACAGATTCTTGGTTTGTCATTCAGTGGTTGACTGATGGAATACTGCATCATACAATGGACCATATAAAATGCAGAAAAAAGGTGGCATAACAATGAAAGTATGAATGGATAGTACTTTTCATTAAGATGTATGAATATATGCTTTTCAAGGATACTAATTTGATTTGGGTAATGTCAGTGGTGTCAATCCAGAGGAAGTAGCAGAAGGTGTTTTGCACTTAAGCTGCTGACTGTACTGATCAGTTTTGTGGGGAATAGGCCCATGGCCCTTTTCCTTTCTAATGGCTATCTCTGTAACAAACATAGCAAAAAAGGGTACTCGGGAATATTGCATTCTTCAGGTTACATAAAACAATTGAGACTCCACGTGGGCTCATCTGTGCCTGAGCAGTCAGAAGCTTCTTTAAAGATGGCCAAGAGTCATTGTAACCCCAGCGTTTAAAAAGACAAAAGAAAATTTGAGTCATCACAACATGATAACTCAGGGTAACACTTTCTGAGGCCAATGAGGGCTTTCTGACTATTACAGCTCCACAAGCAGTGTTTGTCAAGCCCTCACAAATTATATGCTCTTTTCTATCATTATTTTCTTTCACTTTGAGCTTTCTTTAATAAAGATCTTGCCATGTGCAATTACAGACCAGTTAGGTTAACTTCATCTGTAGGAATGACATTTGAAGGCATTTTAACAGATTAGAAGAAGGAGTATCTTGTAAAAGCATCCTTCAGCCTGATTAGTTCTATACACATGGTTTAGGGGAAAAAAGTCATGCTTCACTAGCCTTCTGGAACTCTTTGAAGATAACATTGCCAAGATAGGGTGTAGCATGGACATTACATTTTTAGATTTTCAGGAGTCATTTGACAACGTTTTACCCAAGAGATTAATGCTTAAAGAGAGAGGAGTGAAGGGGCAAGAGAAGAGTTTGCTCATTAAGTTTAAAAGCAGCTGTAAGCAAGAGCAATGAGGAGCTAGAACTGTCGTTTTTACAGACAGGGGAAGTAGAATTTGTAAGGCTGCAGCACTTCTGTGTATCAAGTAAACTTATTTATGTGAATGGCTGGGATGGATGTATTCTTCTGAACCTTAAACAGGCTCATTATTCATTTATTACACTAAAAAGCTCTAACAAGGTTTGTAATCCCGGTGTGTGAACACTGTGTTTGTTGAGACTGTCCCAGCACCCATCTAGACTCTGTGGAACAAAAGCAGAAGGCAAGTGCTTCTTTTCCTGATTACATAGAGGAAATTCGGGGGCCTGGACAGATTTGATCCAAGCCCCAGAGGAAATTCAGTAGATCTGATGAGTGAATGTGTTTTTTTTCAGGAGATGGGATTTCTGATTTGGAGATGATACTTCACAGGAAACAACAGTAAATTCCAAAAACTGGTGAAGTGCTGAAAAGCAAATATTGCCAAGTCAACAAATATGAAATGTATCTCTGGATATAGAGTCTAATCAGAAAAGGAATTTAAAGTTTATTTAAAAGCATATCTTTTAGCATAACTTACACATCAATAGGAAATACAATTTAATATAGAAATTACTTTGAAAAACATATTTAGAAGAATTATCTCTCCATGATGTATAAAAAAACCCCTTAAAATGGTGCAACCTTCCTAATGAAAATTTGCGGGGTTCAAATATAACTTTCTAAATAAAACTGTATCTTAATTGTTTCTATATGTTACAGTAAAAGAACTAAGCAGAAAGGAGCATTTATTTTGGCCCACAGCATATGGTACAGCAGTGACAAACAGTGTGAGCACCGCTGTGTCTACAACTTGGGTATGTAATACTAAGCTTAGCAAGATGTAAACATGACCACACACATCAAAAGGATGTTCCAAGATGCTGCCCACCTCTTTCTGTGCATCCACTTCCCAGGATACTAACCTTAAAATTGTAAATGGTAGATGAAATTTTCAAAGGAACTACCTATACAGTTAAAAACAAAAACAAAAAAAAAAAGCCAAACCAGAAAAAAAAAAAAAAACAAAAAACCCCAAACCTTTTTAGATTAGAAATCCATCTTACATTCCTACGTGTCTTTTCCCTAGTTTAAATACCCTCTTTCAAAAAGCAAGACCCTACTCTTCTGCTTTGTTTTTGGGTTCCTAGGAATCCTGGCTGTCTACCCTACCAATACAAGATCTGAATTTACTCTTGCAAAGGAGACTTCATGAGAGTCCAGCATAGATAATACTGTTTTACCCAGCTGTGAAATAGAGCGGCTTGAGATCCTTCATCTTAAAAATATCTTGTCTCTCTTCCCATTCTGCTTATCTTCCTCAAACTTTACTGAGTGTTCTTGGAACTACTCAGTGCTCCTCTCTGCCTGTTTATAGTCCCTTGCTTTGTGCATATTAGACACTTAACTGGAATGTAACTGCAGGAACAAATTCCTGTGAGGCAAGTTAGGGTGGTAGTTCATACTATTTGGTACTACATGGTTAATAATTAGGGTATGTGCTCTTACATCTTGGTAAACATAAGATAATTTTAGGTAGTTTGATGGTCAATGAAAGTGGGCTAATCAACCTTGTACCCACAAAATGAAAACAATGTGTGCATGAATAGCTGCCATGTATTACATAATGCACTGTAATTTTTACCTTCTCTTACTTCACAGTTTATGCCTGGAAATAACTTGCTCTGGTTGCTATATCTGACTTGTTGAATGACTGAGTGATTATAGGAACTAATCCACGCATTCTCTAAAAAAGCTCTTTAGCTGGAGTTGTGCATACTAAGGATTTTTATCTAAACGACAAAGTGTCTAATCCCAGTTCTTTATCAATGCCATTAATATAATTATGTATGTTTGAGACCACCATATTCTTTATGCTGGATGGCTGTGGTAGGGGCTTTCATGCCAAAGCTCCAACACAGACCTTACACATGCCTAGGTTGGAAGTGCCACTCCTCTTATATGGCATAAAGAGGTAACTAAGTTAGAAAGACTGCTCAGTGTGCTGTTATTGCTTGTGTTATGTCCTAAAGGAACATGAGTCAATCAATAATTAAGCCACAAAGTACTGCCTGTTGACATGGCAACATGTTCACAGATATGACGTGAACTTAATGTCCTTCTTTCATGTCTTCTGTGAAAGTAAGAGTCTCCTAATCTCAGTAACAAAGAATTGGAGCAGACATTGCTAGAGGAAAAGGAGAAAATACAAAAAATAGATTATTTCTTTTATAAAAATGAATGCCTTTGAACCCTTTCTCTCTCAGATTTACTGCATAAATGGTCCCTCTTTTTTTTGGTGCAAGGACCTTTCCCTAATGAAAAAATCCCCAATTGCTTATTGCCAAACCCTTTTAGAAGCATGAAATGAACTTCTTTATGGATCACTTTCATGATTGCTTCTTTCCCATTTATTTCACCCCACCCACATTTTTTAATGGAGCTGAAGTGAACACACTCAAGTGAATACACTCTTTTAGTTTACTGCTATTTAGGCAAGACTCTGTCTAGCTCCAAGAATAACATTAGCTGCTGCACCACAGATTAAGGGTTAACATGGTCCAAATGTGCATTTGTCATCATTGGTTGGTGCCTGTTGTTCTGAAGACAAAAGAAGCACGAGTTTGCATGACATCAGCTTCCGTACATTGTGATCGTTTTCCCTGGATGTTTCTGCTGCTTCCTGCACATGCTCCCACTCTCACACTCCCCCTGCTTGCCAGTTACCCTGTTCTCCTCTTGGCTTGCATGTCTTTCTTCCAAGCTTTCTGCAGCAGATGTTAATGGATCTTGCCAACACGTTTTGTTTGCCACATGTGTTGCTACCTGTGTCACAATGGGTGAGGTTAATTTTTCTCCTTTTTCAGGGCATCTTTTTTCTTCTGCCTCAGTTGGTCTCTTGATCTTTCACACATTAAAAGTTTACTGCACGTTCTTTCCTTTGGGAGGTTGGTGTCCTCCATGCAAAGGACATGTCTAGTCCAGCAGAACTATGCTTTTATAAGATTGCTTCAACACTGTTTGTGCAACCACTTTGCAGAACTTTGTTATTTGTGATTTTATCTTGCCACTTGATATGAATAATAGCTTGAAGGTGCCGTTGATTAAATTTTTCCAATGCTTTGATGTACCAGTACTAGCATTTCCATGTTTCTCAGCTCTAGAGAGAGGTAAAATTTAGAACAGTACAGAAAAGCCAGGGTTTGGTCTTATGTCTAATAATATACTAATTCCAGATTTATTGGATGTAATTCTCTATCTCAATATAAAAACACTAATTTATACATAAAACCCAACTGTTTTGAAACTCATGTGAGGCAGAGACGTTAGATGTGGGGTTTTAAATACTCATATGTATTCCTTGCCCTTTAAGAAATCAGGAAACAGTTTTGATAACTTAAATTTTATAAAAGTACAAATCTCAGTTGCAGACTACTGTACAGCTGGGCAGTCTGAATGTTTGGTGGACCCTACACCCTTCAGCAAGTATTAATCCTAACCCTCCAGACATAAAATATGTGGAAAAGTAATACCTAACTACAGTGATAAAAAGAGACAGACAAGATTGCTGAGACAGCAGGGTGACCTCATACTTTATGAAATATATCCCTTCATTTCTCCTTGGCTGCTTTCTTTTTAATGCTTTTCTTCAGCATCCTGTGTGAGTTCAGATCTCTGACAAGATGAAACTTTATTTTTAAACAAGAAACTTCTTTCTGCTTATATCATTTTTCATATCAATTTTGATAAAAGTGTACTTCAGCAGTATATTTTGATAGGATGAGAAGCAATTCAAGAATTTAAGATCCACAACAGCATCTTTGGGTTTAGATTTGGGCAAAGTATACAGCTGAATGAGATGTTTGCTGTGCCCTTAATAAATAAATTGCTCGCTGGCTGTGCTGCTTGCAAACAGACAGCCTTTAGGCAATGCCCAGTTGTCCTTTGTAGTATTTGAAAGGCAAGTTCAGTTGAGCTAGAGAAAAGGGCCCAAATCTCCATTTTCAAATACTGACATGCTATTTTCATTTACTGAAAAATAATACTCTAAGGCTCTTTACTTGGAATTCTTCTGTGAATTTTTAACATGGAAATCAGTTCATAAACCTTATGATACATATAATTTATAAACAAAAGCTAGACATTTAATGGATTTCTGCAGGCACATTATAATTATACCTGTACAATAGTCAACAGGGAAGGGAGTGATGGTAGCACCATTAGGAAATGAGAAGCATGACTGCTAACTCTGCAAGACTTAACTTGATGGGAACTCAACTATTCCCATGGCAATTCAAAACACTGGAATTATGCTGATTTAGTACTTGGTGTGCAATCATGACATGTTTGGTGGTTTTGTTTTAGATCTTACTTGAAAAGAGTTGCATTGATATAAGTGGACCTTATCACAGGCAATAAAATTCCACCCATACAAAAGAAATTAATATGTGCAATACCTTTAGTTCACTCTCCAGCACGTGTGCATGTTTGAAAAAAATACAGTAAATTATTGTACCATTGAATGCGTTCGGATCTCTTCAAAGCTGTAAAGTATACTTTATTCTGACCTTTAGTACTTAGAGAGTTTCATTAATTTTGCAAATTACACTGTTTCTCTGTTTCATTCCTATGACTTTAATAGCCCCATCTGCTGGCTGAGCACCAGGCACGAGAATTAGCACGTACCTAAGAAAGTCTCTTCTTGTAACAGGGCTTCCATAAACTTGCTACTGAAATGTTCTGTTTATTTCCTAAGTGAGACAAAAGAGAAAAAAATTGGAAAACTGCATTTTATAGAAGCATATTATCTTACTGTGCTGTGGAGTTCATTTTGTGTTTACAAAGTTCTTGGTTTCTGCCAGTGTCAGTCTGCTTTGCTAATGATAAAGATGCACTTTTGTGTTTATAGGAACTTTATTTCCTGAAACAATTTACAGTTTGCTAGAGTGAAAAGCTGTGAAACTGTAGAAACTGGAAGAAAATGCAGGATTAAATGTAAATGGAAATACTCACTGAAAAAGGAACTAAGCAAAGATTTGCCTTCAGATGCCATACATCAGTAGCACTGAGACTGTGTTGTGTTCCGGAGTTTGTCTTACTGCTACTCCTCCCTAGGCATCTGTTTGTGTAGAAAGTAGGATGCAAGGGTGTGAATCATTAGGCTAATTTTCATGTTCTAGTGCTCTTTTAATGGAAATGGATGTGACAAATCTCCCAGAAATAATGAGGGAGGCTTGATTCATCCCCTCATTCTTTAAATGGAGCTACTCTGCACTGTTTTTTGAGGGAAAGCTTTTGATTTTATGTGTACGGCCATGGTACTACTTGTTCAACATGGATATAAAGAAAGTAGCTTATAAGATAGCTAAAGAATATGAGCACATGTTTCTTGTATATCATTGAAACTGAACACAAATTTTATGTTGCATCTGCAGGTTGTCGTAAGTAAGTATTGTTACTACAAACATATGATTTATCAATGTATTAATACAACAAAATCCCTTTAATAGATTTCATTGATGTTTAAAAATATATTACTTTTAAAAGTATATTCTCTTCAAAACCTGTCAAATGGCCTGAGAAAGGAAAATCCTGAAAAAAGCAACGTTGGGGGAGGATGTATGTTGGAGGAGTGTCCCAGACATCTGATTGTGGTCACTATGAAGAAATAAAAACTTTAGGAGGAACAAAAAGTACTAATGAATGCACAGTGAATCAGAGCCTAAACTGTATTATAATTTTTGATGCTGTCCATTGCAATAAACATCATCTTTAATTCTTTTGCAATGTGCAATAAACTATGCTGAATAAGAGCAATTGGTCTTTTTCCAAAGTTTAGTTCAGTGATTGAAGACAGAGAGAATGACTTAACAGAGCTTAAGTAAGCACTAATAGAAAAATCAGTTACCACAGCCATCCTATTAATCAGTGGATTCTGGTCTGACAAGAGACTTGAGTGTTTTTTAGGGCAGTGAAATGTACAAGACAAGTCTAAATCACTTATACGTTGGTCTCATCAATATAGCAATCCACATTTTCTTATGACTGTGAAGATGTTCAGTAAGTCTTTGCAAGGAAATCACAATGCAGCTGTTGCTCTGTTACTAAATTAATGTTTACACATCCTCGTGAACTCAAATTGGTAAGTAAAAGTTACCTTTTCTTCCAGCCTGGTCTAAAATACAGAGGGATTGAGTATAGAAAAATAAATAAAAGATTTATTTGATAAAGATTAAGTACAGGATTGTGTTCATGGTCATTTAAAAGCTCTTTGAAAACTCAGTTGCTGAAATTTTGAAAATATTTAAATGTTCCGGGTGTGTTTTACTGGAAGTCAAAAGGGCTCATGGTCCCCATTCACATAATTGCTTGGGAAAATATCAGCTCCTATCCTAATTCTATAATAAATAGCACATGGCTTAGAAGACCAAAGGAGAGCTTCCTGCTGAAGATCATGCACAAATACTAGCATACCATGGCAAATTTTCTGGTGGTGTCAGTGCAGAAGATACAACACAGGATGCCTTTAAGTGCATTAAAAGAAACAGATGATTTTAAAAGGAAACCTGGGAAAGACATTGATAGTATGTTCAAGATCAACATTTTTCAGTTAGTTGGAGTGTTCCCATAATATCCCTCTGTTTGTGATCTTTTGCCTTCTAAATGCATTTAACACAGTGATGCAAGGAAATCCATGGTGCTTCAGCTTTCCCAGCCTCTGTGCTGTTCCTCTTCTGCAGAGCTGTTCTTTAATGAGCACATTTCTCTGTCACAGGTAGTCTGCGCTACACCTGACTGCATTTCTTTACAGGCTTTAAAACCCTAAGCCTGAAGGCACAAGTGCCATATATACACTGGATGGAAGATTGATCCTTCAGTGGACAGTTCAAGTGATTATGAATTACTCACTTGTGAAATCCTGAAGTGATATAAACAAAAGGACTGGCAAATCATTAAAAGAACTGATTTCTGTTTTAAAAACAATTTAGGTCATTTAATAATGAAGTTTTAAAGTTAGCTGGAAGATTTCTAACCAATTATCCTTTATACCTTGAGAAAAAAAGAAGTATATGTATATAAAGATCTTACATAAATAATTGTTACCTTTTAAATATCACATAAAGACATGTAGAGAGGTAACCATCAAAGAAAATGTTACAAACAGCAGACCCTAAACTGTTTTTGTAGGATTGGCAGCTAACACTGACCATTTCTGCTCAGCAAATATCTGGATTTGTCTTTTCCTAAGACCAGCTAATCCTTGCTCTCTTCTTCAGGAGCTACATTCACATCTTTTTGTATTCACTTGAAGAACAGGTGGCTCAGATCAGCCAAGCCTTAATCCTAGAAGACCTTGAACTTACTGGAACACTATTGCTCTTCCAGTGGTGTTAGAAGTTTTCTTTTTTTTCCCTGCCATTACTATGATTAATAATGATCTTGACACACAGACACAGATCCACTTGTATACACTCTAATAAACAAAAATAGGAAACATAACAGGTTAAGATATTTAAACCAGAAATTAGTCAGGAAGGCTAACCAGCAGTTTTTTTTAATGTGGTAGGCAAAAAATCATATTTTTACTAAACAAAGACGGAGTATTTTAGATAGTCTTACAAGTAGGAGACAAATGCTCTTCATTATCCATTGATTAAAGGAGAGATGGTTTCCTATTCTACATTAGTTTACTGAACAGCTGGACAAATCTCCAAAACTTAAAAAAGATTTTACCAAATGTTTTGAAATATATTGTGCTTTGCCTGTCCTAAATCTGAATGTTGTACAATTTGATGATCTGAGAGAACCAATTTGTACTCAGAGTAGCACAGAGCCCATAACAACACATCTCTTGTGATTGTCTGTACTTAGTAACCGTTTCTAAAATCCTAAACTGTCCACTGTGAGCTTGGAGTACTGAGACCACTTACAGACACTTTTCCAAATTATGACTCATTATATTAAGCCTTCTTTTCATGAAACTCTGCTTAACTGTGCATGTGCGGATTGTTCTCTTTATCATCTGACTTTCAGACTGGTTACTGATCTCCTTTGATATACTGTACATGACATCCTAACAAAACCAAGTCTTTAATCAAAATGATGAGGATTCAAATGTGTGCCACTGTCAGACAGCAGGGTAAGGCTAACATGCAGCAGATGTGTACTTGCAGGTCAGATGGAATGAATGGATTTGAGACATACAGTTGGTACAATCTTTAACCCTAGATCTGATTTTAAAATCCAGGAAAAACATTTTCACAATGAGCTATGTTGGTTTGAACTGCCAGCTAGCAAAAGACTGGCACAAATATTTTATACATGGGATAGTCCTGACAAGCCCTGATAGTCACAATCTAGAAAGCAACAGGAATTCATTGCAGACTAAGAGATTGATGGCTTTTTATGACAAAAATCACTTTATGACAAAAATCACTTGCATTAGTAGTTCTCTGTCAATATTTTCTCTTTCATGCTGCTAATCTACAAAATCAAGATGTAGAAAAGCAAAAGTAGGTGATTCCTTCTAACAGATTTCATTTATGTAAACCCAAAACACTGAGACTGCATAAATGAAATCTGCAGCTGTGAATCAAAAATAACACTCAGGGATCAGGGAGCACCAAGAGCAAATACATTAGAATATGATCTGTTTTAATATAGTTTAGAAAAGAGCCTGGAAATTTAAACATTTATTTGTGTGAGCTGAACTTTTCTCAAGAAAACAATATATAAACTGTGGGTGGGATAGAGTGGTCTATTTTTCTCCTACATATACACAAAAATTTTAAAACAGTGCCAGCCTTACTGAGCTCCGTGGGAGTTGTGGTGCTCCATACTGTCAAGAAGATGTTTTTGCTGCAAACCAGTTCTGTAGGGACTGATGCCATCAGTGTTTAAGCTACAGCATGATTAATTTTCTTATGTTCGTCACAGGCATTGAATTTATAGTAGTAAAGACTGTTGAGGGCACTGCTATTTATTAGGGAAAGTGTTACCAGATAGTATTTTTATTATAGGGAAGTACAGTAGATATAACTTCACAGACTATAAAAAGAAAGGGGCAGGTTATGCTTTTATTCTACTCTGGGAAAAATAAAGATTTTTGTGCACTGTAGTGATATGTGTTTAATGCTGTTGATTTTGAACTGAAGAGTCCTATCCCCGATTGCTTTTGGTACATGCCAAGATTTTGTGGATTCAAGCTGTGCACTGTTTAATTGTAAATTCACTGAAAGATTCCCCAAGAAATGCTGATGGCAATAATAATGCTAAACTGAATAAGCAGTTAAGCACTTCTTGACAAGTTATCTTGTTGATGAGCCCAGTAGAAATACTGAGATGGATAAATTAATCAAGGGCTAATTCCTGCTCAAGAGCTCTGAGCAGAATGTGCTGTTCCAGGGATACAAAAGAACCAGAGTTAGTGGGTATTTCCAGATGTCGGTTGCTCTTGTATAAGAACTTTTCCTTTACAGCATTTCTAGCAGTGTCACTGGTGTATATGGCTGTTGATCTCGACCTGAAGCATCAGTCCTTTGATGGTTAAAGGTAGATGGATTGAATTCACAGCAACCCTAACGGCACTCTAATACATACCAGACAATGAAATGGCTTTTGTCAGCCACAAGTTTTGGGAAACGCTACCATTTGCAGACTAATCTTTCACTGAGAATAGTTTTTACTCTGAAAATAGAGGTGAATTAGTCCACCGAGGTTAATGAATTCTTGAACATGAATCAGAGATGTGGATCAAAACTCCTGCTTTTATTCTCTTACCATATACTGAAGTATTTGTATAGTCATTACTTTCCTTTTACGTGGACAAAATAAAATGATGATAACTTTTTTTAAGTCATCATAAGAAAAGAATCCTTATTGTTTAGTCATGTAGTATAATGGGTCTACCAAAGCATGACATGTGTATCAAAAATATTTTTAAGAGCATTCAGAGACTACAGTACCCATTTTTGTACTTGGGTGTCCCACTCAAAGTCAGTAGAATTATTTTCGAAAGAAACCCCATGCATGACCATTTCCATTATGATAGCAGTGCTCCTTACATTGCAGTTCATCTGCACCCTGGGATCTTTGGGCAAAGAAAATAATCCAGTTCTACATTTTTCCTTATTCTATTGGGAAGAATTTTATTGAAGCTTTGGATGAGAAAGGGTAACAACTGAAAATGTAACTTCACCTTTGTGATCTTAGCACATTTTTTCTCAGTTCTGTTCAGCACACCGAAAGCTCAGTAAGAATATCCACAATTGGCAGAGAGTAAAGAATAGTATGCAAATGCATGGTGCTTTAATAGCTGAGGAGCGAAATTTATTTTTCTCTTTGTGACCCCTGTATTTAGGTTATATAACAAAAACCTTATTAAGTTAATATAGTCACATATTGCTGCAGAGCTATAAAATTTCATAATGTTTACATATATATTATCATGCATTATGGCTTTATCGTCATCAGGTAGTTGCTGTTTGATTCTCTTAATATAAGCTGATAGGTGATGTACTGTAGCTTCAAGCATCTGTTTAACCTATGCCTGTGTATATGATGTGCAACACAGTGAATGCCAGTCCCTGGGAAACAGGGAAAGTCCCTGTTTTGCAGTTGCAAAATGTTCTAAACCCCAATCCTGTTCTTGGTGACATCTGTGTAATGGTACAGTTTGCAGCAGGGTTGACAAAGGATGGTTAGTGCAGGATTTGCCTTTGAAGTGCACTGTGGAAAATTTCTGGTTTAGGATATGAATATTCTCTGGAGAATATTGTCTTAGCTCTCACTTGTGCCATCTTTGGTTTCTACAGTTGGCTATAGATGCACTGACTTCTGACTGAGCATCTAACTTAGATCAGATTCTCAGATACACATTCTTGTCTAAAAAATCAAAAAGCAAGAGTTGCACATTATTGATAACCACCGACTACATGCCTTCCTGGTGAGGAAGAATGTTGTCATAAGTCAATGCCTACACTTTCGTCTTTCAATGTTACGTCTCTGTAAAGCTCCAGGATAGTAATATCAGCTGCCTCCTCTCATGTACCTTATGGTTCTTCTATCCAGGACCTCAAATATTCCACCTGTGCTTCCTTGTCCTCTCCTGCTGCCCATACACAGTATCCTGAGGTCTCATTGCTATACCTAATTACTTGCTGGGCAGGAGGCAGCATGTCCTGTGGCTGCTTGTGTGTTGATTGTCCAGCTGGTGAGCCAGACAAAACAGAACTTGTAAGTTCATGTTGCAGTTTTTCTCTTAATGAGGCCAGTCATCTATCTAGTCATCAGTTTTCATGTAGCTGGGTAGAAGTTAGTATCTTTGAGATCACTGCTCTTCTATCGAATTTGCTGGAGATTGGCCAATAGATTCAAAAGTTAGTGGGAAAGATAGAAAACACAGTTGCATAAGCTCGGCATGATCAGGTTAGGAACATAGTAATGTTCTCTGAATGCTCGACTAGACTAGTGCACTCTTTAGGTGTGCACTCACTAGACTGAATGAGACAAATAGATTCAGAGATCAGATAGTTTCCTAAACTGTAAATAATGCTATCCCAGGAATGGGTCAAGGAGACCTGCTTGCGTCAGCATATTGACATTGCCTCTCCTTCTACATTTTGCATCATGGAAATAACTTTGAATCTAGGAAAGTCTCTAAGGCTAGTTACACCAGCATCCAGGGGAGAGTTTTGACATTGCAGAGATATTCAGCGGAATCCTCACAGGCAGATCAGAAATTTGAAAGTGTGTATATTGAACTCACAAGAATTCTCTGAGATTTCATGCATCTATTCTTTCAGCTTAGTTTATGTAGAGGCAAAATCATTCAAATTTGTGAAATCTAGATTCAGAATTCAAAGACTGTCCTTTGCAGAAGCAATACAATGAAATCTCTGAATAACCCAAATAAGGGTTATTCACACTTATTGTAATTATGTTATCTATTATTATAATAACCCAAATAAACACATTAGATTCAGGATGGATGTCTTGAATTTAGCTGAAAAAGCTTGCACTTTGTGGTAGGGTGTGGTTTATATTAATGCAGATGGAAGGCTGCCATCCTAGAAATACCTGCTTGTACCAACAGCTGAATTTATTTGAGTGAACTGTGTTAAGCTGTGGGTCTTTATAGTAACTTGTGGCGGTGACCCAGCCCGCCTTTAGATCTCGTATCCAGTGGGCAGACTTTCATGCCCAGGATGGGGATGCTGAGGGCGGTGCTGAGGAGCCAGCCACACCCCCAGAATGCCAATCCTCGTGGGTTCCTCCCCCGGCTCCAGGAGTCTCCACCCTTTCTCCTGGAAAGTTCTGTGTTCTTGGTTCCCCTATTGGTTTAATTGTATTAGCCCCTCCTTGTGTCCCTCGTTATTGGTCCCCTGTCACCCCATGTCATTTCCCCATTGGTTCATTCCCTTTTCTCCTCCCCGTTTTTTTTCCCTGTATAAAACCCCTTGTAACCGTTGTTCCTGGCTCCTTCTTTGTGCTCCATTCCTTGTCTTTGGAACTCTGTCCCTCCCCCCGGGGCAGGGAATAAAGCTTGGGAATTGCTAGAAAAGGGAGTCCTTCTCTGCTTCTTTGCTCTGGCTATGAATCACTACAGTTTCCACTGACCGCTGCCTGCTCCCCAGGGAGCCGAACAGCAACTCTCACCGGCGCTTGCTGCAGCCTGCCAGGCAACGCACATTTAAAGGCGGCCAAGGCACTACACAAGTCGCCTGCTTGAGCAAACCGGGTGGTCAAGCGGTCAGCGACAGCTGGCGCCCAACGTGGGGCCTTCTGACCGTGGTCAGAAGGCTATCCGGACAGTGCTGAGGTCACCCAGACCGAGGATTTAAGCACCACCGTTGGAGTGCCGCACCCCTGTGTGAAGCATGCTGTTTTTTGCACAGTGGTGCTCCCAGGGACAGAGCCGACAACCTCCAGGATCCAGGAGACCGGCTCTGTAGCAGGGGACCTGCCCAGAGGATTTTCTTTCCCTGGATCAGCTTTCTATTTTTGGTAAGTATTCCTTTGATTTTTGTGGCCAGGAATACTATCTGGTCCAGGGGCCTTTGTCTTTCTTTTTCCTTTTTCCTCTGGGTAGGATGAAGTTTGGGTGCACGGATTTTTCTTTAGTTAAAAATGGGTTCTAAACTTTCTGTGCCCCAGAGGGAAGTTTATTTCCAAGTTGCGGGTATCCTTGCGGAAGGGGGTAAGCAGTTTTCAAAAGGGTTACTTAAAACGTTTGTTCATTGGCTTTTCGTAACTTTCCCTCACATTTCTGTTGAGAAGGCAAGAGATATCAAATTCTGGAATGAAGTGGGAATAAAAATGACTTCACTCCAGGCAGAGGGTGACAATTCAACCGCCCAATTTTTTCCTTTATTAATTTGGATTTGTGAATCTCTTCACCCCAGAGAGAAAGTTATAAAACAGACCAAACATTCTACCCCAGTTAAATCCTCTACCCTCTCTCCTTTACCCTCTGCTCCTAAACCCTCTTCCCCTACATTGGAAAAGCGAGGAGCTGCAAACTGACAACAGGCACAGGGTAGCCACCGTCTCCCCGGCTCTCTCAGCCTCCCCAGTCTCCCTGCTGGGATGGGCGTTGCGAACCCATCTCGGATCCTTCCCCAAAACCCTCTTTCCTTTCGGTTTCCCCAGTTGCAAAACCCAAAGTTTTTCCCCAAAATGGCAGTTCCCCTTGTCTTTTGTTCCCTGACTCGGTTTTCCCACAAGATGGAGGTCGCCACATGGTGGCTCACCCTTGTTCTTCCCATTATCCCTTTCGCCCTTCTCCCTTCAACCCCTTCCTTTCAAGTGTTCCACCCCTTCCTGAATATGTTCCACCCCCTTCAGCTTCGGACTCCTCCCTTCCCTGAAATACCACCCACTGCCGGGGCTCCACCCAAGACCCTTCCCCATCCGGTTCCCCCGGGTCGGGCTCTGCCCCTGTCATTCCGGTTCCTGGTTCCCACGGTTCTAGCTCCACCCACACTGTTCTGGCTTCCAGTTCCCACGGTCCCACATCCGGTCCCCAGGCTCCCTATACTGGATGTGAAGGCCCAGGTGCCCGGAACCTGAAACAAATTGAACCCCCTATTGCTGTGCCGGTTTCCTATGACCGGCACGGCCACAACCCTACACGGAAGCCCTTCGATTCACAGGGTCTCAAGGAATTGGCTAAAGCACAAAAGGAATTCGGTAGGGAGAGTCCTTATTTTAGGACTCTCTTAAAAGCCACTATTGTTGCGACTACGATGGTCCCAAACGATATTAAAAATCTCTTCTCTTGTTTATTGTCCCCATCTGAAATTCAGATGGGGACAATAATCTGGAAGAGGCAATTGGCAGAATTACTACCGATCCTTTTGCAGGACCTGGTGAACGCAGGGCTCACCATGGACCACCTGTTGGGTGAGGGGTTGTTTTCTAAATCTCAGGATCAGGCCAGAAACATTCCCAGAGTGGCTTTAAATGCCATTCGGGACATATCAGAAAAAACATTTTTCAGTTTGCCCCCTAAATTTGTTCC